>WEIU01017639.1:176543-291045 GCA_013389925.1 Aegithalos caudatus | reverse complement strand
GTGGGTAGGGGACGGGTAGTTAATGCTTAAAGCATTCCCAGACAAGGAGGCAGATGTGCCCAGAGACCTTGGGCACAAACATTGCCCAGGTTTGGGCAAGAAGATTTCCACCTGCACAGGCAGCACAGAGGGATTATTCCTCTGCCTTTAATTTCCACGCAAAGAACGGATCATCCAGCAAAGCTGGGAGCTGCATCCAGCCTGGCATCCTGACTGTATCGAGGGGTTTTTCCCACATCCCTCACTGTGCCCAATTTTCCCCTTGAATTCTTACAGAGAATTCCATCCTGGGAGCTCAGTTCCTCTTGATCTTCTGCTAGACATCCCAAATATTCTCCTGTGGAAATGAAATGCCATCCTTCCCAGAGGCTGCAGCACTGCAGGGTTATTCTTTTTGGTTATCAAGTTCCAAGGCTCATTTGCTGGAAGAAACCCAAGCTGCTCTATATTGAATTTTCCCGTGGATGATCCTCCCTTGGCACAGAGGGAAGTTGGCAAGGAGTTATGAATAAGGGATGATGTCTTCCAATGGTGGAGCCTGAGAGGAACATTTGCTTTGTGTTTGGATATCTGGGCATCAGCAGGTTCTGGGTAGATGCTCTTGTTAACATTTAAAATATCCGTTCATGAATTCACCAGCTCCAACACTGCACCAGCACTTGCTTCTGGCTTCCTGTGTTTTCATTCACACCCTAGTTGTTACCACCAGATTAGGCTAAAATGCCATTGAATAAGGCCCAGAGATGGCTTGACGCTTTTTAAAGGGCTCCTCTCCAATTTTCTGGGAATACTGAAAGAATGTAATGAGTTCAGCTTTCTGCTGATCTCAGCAGAAATTTGGTGGCAAAATAGATAAGTTTGTTTTCCATCCAGCCTGGTACCTAATTTTGGTCAATTCAAACTCACTTCCAGGCCATTCCCAAGCCATTTGCAGGTGATGGGTGATGTCTCCTTGCTTGGGCAAGTCACTTCTTAGGGTTAAGGAAATTCGGGGTGAGTGATGCTAATGCTCCACCTCTGCCCTACCTCCTTCTGGATCAAATGGAATGGGAGAAAACTATACGGGATTGATGTTTCAAAAATTTCTTCACCCATCAGAGAGTCAGGGCAGGATGTGCCCATTGCCCTCGTTGTGCCAGGATAGCTCTCACTGGCTGGGAAAGTGGGATTTGTTAGAAATGGGATGCGAAGAACAACCAGCAGGAGGAGCAGGAGATTGGGGCAGCGGGGGCCGGAGGAAAATTCCCTAACCCAAAAACCCACTCAGGCCCCAGTTTCCTTAAGGAAAAACCTCCTGTTTGTTTTCCCCCTCCCGTCCCTGGGATCAGAGCGGGGTTTATGTGTGAAAGCCCTCCTTTTGTCACATCTCAGAGAGCAGGGCCAGGCTTTGGGCT
Organism: Aegithalos caudatus; assembly: GCA_013389925.1. NCBI lineage: Eukaryota > Metazoa > Chordata > Aves > Passeriformes > Aegithalidae > Aegithalos > Aegithalos caudatus. The sequence continues at coordinate 289,651 of WEIU01017639.1, read as the reverse complement.
GTGCCCTCTGGCTGCTTTTGGGCTCTTTATTTCTCGGTCTGGACCCATTAAGGAGCTGCCAAAACGGCGGCTCCAAATGCTCCGAGGGTCATGTTTAGCACGGTTAAGCAGAGCAGAGGACGAGGTTTAGCACTAGATGATGCTAAATGCTGGCTTTTCAAATCCCTGGGCTTTGCTTTCCCTACAGTGCTGCCCATTCCCCACAGCCACAGGGGCAGGGTGTCCAGGATGATGCTGGAATAGCTGGAAGGTGCCTGGGGCTGGCTCCACTGGGTCAGCACCCACCTCCTCCTTTTTAGGTACCTGCCTTCCTGCTTGGCTCCTGTTCCCTGCTCATTCCTCCCACCCTGCCCCAGCAGCCCTGGTGCTTTCTCCCTGTCCCACTGCTCCTTGCATGGAGCCCCTTGGACGCTGCCTGAGCTTCTGTATTGACTCATCCCACCTTTCATCCCCCCTGCCTCAGCTCTAGGGGCTTGGAGAAGGTGGATAGCTCTGCTTCCAGCTCCTATGGTGGAGGGTGGGCTTAGAGAAGGGAATTGCTCAGCCCAGCTGCGGTGGAGGCAGGGCTGACATCTCCTTGTTCCCATCCCTTGGCTTCACAGAGCCCGGTTCCTTACGTGCAAGGCTGGAGAGGGGAAATTCCTCTCCAGGCAGGCTCTCCCTGGTCACCAGGAAAGCCTGCGATGTTCAGGGAGATCTGAAGGAGGACTCTGCAGATGTTCAGCATCCCTTTTTGCCACGGTGGGAGGCAGGAGTCGTGTCCTGCACCCCTGCCAGGTGCCTTCCCACTACCCCACGCTGACTCTCCCCTCCCTGCTGCCACTGAGGCTCTTCCTCTCCCCCTCAATTATTTTTATTTTATTTTTTTTTCGGGGTGCCAATAAAGGCAGGTGCCTTTAATCATCCCCAGCTTTAAGAGGGAAAAGGGAGAGCGCCAGGGAGAGAGTGCAGTGAATTTAGAGACTCATCTTACCCCACCATGTTAATTATCTCGGCTGTAAAAAAGAGGTCAAGGAGAGGAACTCTACTAAATAGGCCGACGTTGGCATGAACAGCTCCTAAAGTGAAGAAGGTAAGACTGAACTTTACTGGAACTTTTTTTTTCCCACCTCTTCAAAAAGCTCCTAGATTAAAGCTCTGATATCCTTTTTGTTGAAATCTCATGGATTCTGAAGCTCAAATGGCTGGAAGGAAGCCCAGATAATTTTTTTTTATCCCAGTCACTGAGAGGCTCAAAGGTTTTAAGTCCTGCCCCCATGGTGAATTGCCGAGTATATGGGAATACAGAAGAACCTGGCACATAGGTGTTCTGGCCATTGTTATCAAGAGGGAGAAAAATAAAATAGCTCTCTATGTAGGTCAATGACCTGCTCTTTGTTGTCACTAAAAAATTAAGGATGACCTAAAATCTACTACTCAACGAAAAAAATAATAAAATAAAAAAAAGGAGGCAAGGTAAAGTAGTCTCCCCCTAATCAAAGCAGAAATGTTTGTGTTACCCAAAGCTTGACCTCCTCAGTCTCTAACTTTAGCAAAGTCTTTGCGATTGAAAAAGCAGTGGTCGAAACCTCAAACCCTGTCTGAAATGTCTATTAATTTTTTGATCTTTCAAGGGAGTTGGCTTAGTTATTGTAGAAGCCCCCGTAGTGCCGGGCGCCGTTGTTAAGGGGCTCTCAGCATTTCCATTATAAAGCCCCAATATTCCAGGGCTCACAACTCAGCTGTTGCCACGTTGGGGCTGTCTGATCCCCTTGGTGGCTGTGCTGGCTCACCTGCCATCCCTCTCCACCATGCAAATCAGTGAGAGCAACTGAGTCTTTTAATATATGTGTTAAATCATGGGGTTTTTTGTTTTTTTGTTTTTTGTTTTTTCCCAAGCTTGGGAGCAAAACCAGGGCACCTGGACCTCTGTAGTCTGGGAGACCTTCTGCACACCCTGAGTTGGTTTTGTCACCCCATCTCTTTGCAGAGAGAAGCCTAGAATCAAGGAAGTACTGGGGTTTTAGGATGGGGCTGGAAGATGAAGGTTAAGGTGTAAAGGAAGCTCAGGTGAAGGAGTTAAAGCCAGCTCTTGTTCATAACAGAGATGCTTGTAGCATCTTCCCTTTCCCATCTGGCTCCTTCCAGCCCTCATGGCACCAAGGATTCATCCCTAGATTTTTTGGTTGCATCAGAGGCTGATTAATATTTGATTTTTGGACATCTTGAGGAGACTCTTGCTGATAAGCAAGGATGAAGCCCTTCCCTCTCTGGCTGCTTCCCTTCTCCAGAACACTCTTCCTGTGTCACGATCCACAAGATGTGAGAACCTCACTTTCACCACCTACTTCCAGGTTATTTCACCTGCCTGGAGAGGATTGAAGAAGCCAGGCTGGCTTTTCAGGGAAGCTGGCAGGTGATGGAATTCACTGTGGCCCTAAGAAGTTTCATCAGGGTAATATATCAAGTGGCTGAGCTCTTTAAAAAAAAAAAAAAAAAAAAAAAAAAAGAGAATATCCTGATTCCATGTGTCTAACGATCCAGGCACTTAAAGTCCTAGAGAAACATATTCTTCCATATTTTTCCATGTTTTTCCAGGCAATTTTCATGCTCATCTGTGTGCTGCTGATCTGGTGTGAGGTGTGGATGCACACGAAGGAGCCTCAGCCCTGACTATGAACCAAGGTGGATCCCTACTTGGCTTGGGTGGGGTGAGGGGGTTGGGACCATTGCTCCACATCCCATAAACCCATCCTGGGGGAAACATGCTGGATCTGGGATGCAGGACATACTGATTTTAGGGGAAATAGTAGAAGAGGAGCAAGGAGGAGCTGAGGCTGGGTTGCTGCTGTCCATGGGAAGGAGACTTAGGCAATGCAATGTGCCTGGCACCGAAATGTCCTTTTTCTTTTTGTCTCTGCTGTGGTAGCTGGGAGACGAGGGACCACATGGGAAGCCTTTCTGTGGATCATGGCATCTTTTTTGCTTCCCACAGACAAAACTCCTGGGCTCTGTGCACAAGGGATGCACAGTGTGGTTATCATGGGATTCCACGGTGGTTTGGGTTGGGAGGGACCTCAAAGCCAAACTCATCCCACCCGATGCCATGGGCAAGGGCCCCTCCCGCTGCCCCAGGGTGCTCCAAACCCCATCCAGCTGGGCCCTGGATGCTCCCAGGAGCAGCCCCAGCACCAGGATGCCCACGGGTCCCTCTCCTTACCTCAAGGAGCCCCGAAGGTGCAGAGGTGCTCCGCAGGCTGGGGTCGGCCCTGTATTCCAGCAGCAGCTCCAGGCAGTGGCTGTGTCCTCCTGGCAGGCCTGGTGCAGGGGTCCCTGTCCCCCCGGGCTAGGTCCCGGGGGGGCCCCTTGGCGCAGGAGGTGGTGCAGGCAGCCGGAGGGGTGCTCAGCTCCCACCTCTCCTCCAGCACCCACAGCCCTGTGGGACGTGGTTCTGGGATGGGCCCCTGGGAACCTAGCCCTGCCCACTGGCCCGGTGGCTGGACCAGGTCCAGGCTCCGCTTTTCCCCTTCTTCCCTGGCAGCTTTAGGTGGGCCATGGGGGAATGGTTGCACATGGTGGCTCTGAGGGGAAGCAAAACTCCCTGGGTTTTGCTCATCCAGGAGCAGGATTTCATGTGGAATCAGGTGGGCAAGCCAAGGCCCTGCTGGCCACTCTGCCACACAGTCCTGTGTGGCAGGAGCCAAGAAGCAGTTCCTGAATTCCCCAGGAATGGACGATCTGTCTTTGCTGGGAGAGTGATGGAGGGCTGGGCTTGGGGCGTGCTGGGTTTGGGGTTGGCCAGAGTGAGGAATTGCATTTCCAGCAGCTCCAGGACCTCCCGCACCATCCTCTGAGCATGGTGCTCCATGAACACCTGGGACCACAGGGAGGTCCTCTGGGACCATCCCCTCAGGAGGTACCGACCATCCTGAGGGCATCTTATCCCTCTCAGATGGAGGAATATTCCAGGACCATGAGGAATTTGGGATGGGAGCTCTCCTGAAAGCATTCCTGAGCCACAGAGTGCCTAATCCCAACCTGAAAAAATCATGTGGATGCACAGATTTTACACTTCCACTGGGTTAGTACACACGGAAGAGAAGAAAATATTAAAAGTGATGAATATTAATGGGCAGAACTGTAGGCTAACCTGAAACCTTGGGAACAGTTACGGCACCAAAATGCACCACATCTCTCCTGTTTAGGGTTAGTAAACACCCATTTATTTCATTTTCATGGCCTGGCCTTCAAAGGAAAAGTACCTGAGAATCCGTAAGAGGCTTGGCTTTTCACCTGCCACTCCAGCTTGTTTTTACTGATCTCAAAGACCAGGTTGACATCCTGGTGGTATCGCTCAGTCAGGACCTAGAGGCTCCTCAGGTCTCCCATGATCAGGGCTGTGTAAAACTTGGCAATGGGAGCATGAGGTGCTAAGGGATGCTCTGGATCCAGTTTGGAGGAAATCCTCAGTTTTCTGCCTCAGCTCACAGAGCCTCGCTCATTCCAGTGATTCCTGGTGTGCAGGTCCTGGCTGGGGGCATAGCCAGGCTTTTATAGTTCATTGTTTCTATCCCCTTGGCTCATTGTCTAATTATCATCCAGTCCGGGCTCTATTGTGGAGTATTTATAACTCCAGAGGGGTTGGAACATGATGGACGTGGGCTACAATGAGGGTCAGGCAGTCACCAGGCTGTGCTGCAGCAGCACCTCTTGTATGAAATTGCTGGATTATTTGGAGGCTCCAACTTGGGACAGGGGTGTTTAGACTGGGAGGAAAACGATGATTGGTGTTTCGGAAACTAAAAAAAAAATTCAGTCATTTAGTCAACTGCTGTCTGTCCATCCCCAATAACCTTATTTGTGTCCTCTGAGCTCCAGGAAGCTTTTTTATTTTTCTCTTCTATTTTCTTTTTCTCCATGAAGGTGCTCATATGAGATTCCAGTCTTGTGCTTGCTCTCTGGAAAAATCTGGGCTATGTGTTGCTGGCCCAGACTGGAATGTTGGGATGTGCCTGCAGGGATGTAAAGGCCAGCGAGGTACAAATCCTTCCTGGGGCTTTAGCAGGGGAAGCTGCTCTCCCAGACAGTGCCTTGTAGAGGACACAGAAAGCACCTAGACTGCTGCCATTGCATGCCACCCTGTTCCCACCTGCCTGATGCTCCTTTCCTCAAGGCCACTGGAGAAATCCATGGTGAGGACAAGAATAGACATTGGTGTCTTGTGACTGGGAGGCCTTCCCTTCCCAGCCCTCCCCTCCACCTCTTTGGGGAATAAACCTTGGGATGTTAAACTAGAGCTGGAACTCTGCACGGTTCCCTCTGCTGGAGTCAACTTGAGGCTGGGAGAGAATTGTGGGACCTTCCTGGGAATCCTGAGCACCCCTGGGCTGCCAGAGCCACCTGAGGTTCCTCTGTGCATGTCTTCAGCATGGCTATGGTGACATTTTGGCCCTGAAGACTGTGGAAGAACATGGATCCCCAAAAACTCCATGGTGTGTCCCTTCAGGATGGGGTGTGCTGAGATGAGGGGTTCTTAGTAAAGGATGCCCCCTTAAAGTCCCTATTCATGGGAAGCAGTATTGGGAGGTAATTTGAAGACATCCTAGGTGGTCTTCCCTGTTTTCTCCTTCTTTTCCCCTTTGTCCCAAGGCTGTAATTCCCACCTGGCTGTCCACAACCTTTCCGTTGGTCTGGAGCCTCCAAACCCCCTTGTTTTTCTCTCTGCTTTTGTTGCTGTTCTTCTCCACCCAGCCTTTGCTGGTATTAACTGCACCACCTCCTCCAAGCACTGCTCTGGCATGACAAACACCCTCGTTATCCCCTGGGCTCCTTTAGCCAGCACAGGAGAAGGTTTGGAGATCCAGGGAAGGGCACAGACAGGGATCGTTTACCTCAGGAACTTGTCCCAGAGCCCTGGCTTGCTTTTCCTCTCCTCTCATTAGCAACCCTGGAATATTTTTGTTGTGGCATGAAGGAATCCTGCCTTCACATGCCCTTGCTCACGCCAAAGGGATCACCTTCCCCAGGGAGGGATTAGCTCCCTGGTTAAATTTAACAGGGACTCCAGACCTTCTGGGTCAGACATGCGCTGATTTTGATAGTGGGGGGTGTGTATGTGTGTATCTGGCACTAAATTGCCCTTGAGAGTGCTGGAGCACCCCATAACCCTTCTCCATCAGCATCTATTTGCATATGAACACTCGAGTCTGGGCCAGGATTAACTCGTGGCTGACTGGAGGGGTTTAACAATAGCCTGGGACAGCAAGAGGAGAGAGAAAAGGCCCACTTGGCACACAAAACCCCGGAGTTTGAGCTCCTGCCAGCCGAGTTAAGCGCTGTTTCCACCCAGCAGTGGAGAATAATGTCGGGGTGAAGCAATGCTGCTGCGGATTTAAGGGGAACATGGCTGCACAGGCAGGTGGGATTTACTGGAGGGAGGGGCCAGGACAACTGTGGAACATCCTGCGGTTGGCCAGGAGCAGAGGGAGAACCCCCTGGTGGGGTTAGAAGGAAAACTGAGGGTGTTCCAACTGCTTTTAAAGCACTTGTTGCCTTCAGGCAGTGAGTTTGGGTGGTGGAGAAAAGGTCCCAAGCCTCTCCTCCACTGCTGCTGTGCTCCAGGGCCTTGGGCACATCCCCTGTCATCACATCTTTGTGGTCCCTGAGGATCTGAGGGTCTGATCCAGCAGGAATTCAGCCTGGGCTCATCCTGCCGTGTCCTCACTTTGGCAGGGACGCCCCTGCACAGACCAAAGTCCCAAAAAGGGGTGACTGAGCACTTGTAGCCTCACCCTCATAGATCTCCAAGGCGAGGGGAGCACCTTCACCTTCTCCCCGTGCCTGACTGTTTGCAGAGCACACCTCATTGAATAAAGCATTGAGCATTTCCCTTCCTCAGACAAAGTGTGTCTATTAATAAGGGCTAAAATTGCCTGCTCCAGCTTTCCATTACCGGGAAAACTCATTCCTGGCACAGGCAGGAGCACAACACGCAGCAGCAGCAAAAGGGTTTGGAGAGAGGGTTTGGTCCCCCAAGTTCAGCTGCCAGGCCTCACTCTGGGGAGATCTCAGCCCTCCTTGTTCCAAACCCCCACGGGCTGTGTTAAAGCATCCAGATGTGCAGAGCTCCTGGCACCACCTCCCTGATTGACAGCAGGGAATGGCATTATTATTACCACTATTATTTTTCCAGTGTGGTGCAGGAGCCTGCAGCACTGCCTCCCCTAGAGCAGATGATTTAAATCTGGCATCCCCTCCTAACTCCCCCAAATAACTCAAACGGGGTCCCTGTGACAGCAGCATGGGGCTGAGGGGTGGGCAGGTGGGATGGCAATGCCACCACTGCCCCAAACTTTACCTTGGAGTGAGGTGATGGAGGCTCTCCTGGGCGATGGTCACTCCTCCTCCCCTGCTCACCATCCCTGGCTGGGCAGAGGGAACCATGAGGCTCAGTGCCCTCTCTGGGGGCCAGCTGCCACCTCGCAAAGAGCCACCCTGCCCGTGGCACTTCCCCACGCTGATATTTGAAGCTCTCCGTGTGACAGCACTGCCCAGGTATGCGGCTGGGTCGGGCTGTGGGGTAAGACCCTGCCACCACACACGTCCCTGGGCCTGGGGAGGGGACAGGGCCTTTAACCTCCCCTAAAATACTTCTGCAGATGCTGCTGCTGAGCTCTTCTTTAAAAGCTGCTGCCCCAATGAAATATAATCTCGTCCTGAGGCTGCATTGATTTTGTCCAGCTTTTATCGGAAATTAGATGATATTTAAGCATTTCCCTCTAACAGCTCTATATAACATGGAAAGATCCTGTGCTACAGTTAGTTTATAGTAGCCCATCTTTGTCAAATGTAAATAATTCAACAAACACCCCCCACAAGCTCTTTTCAGTTGTAACTGTACTATTTTCCTTTTTCTCCCCTTTCCCCATCAATTATAGTAATAAAAAAGAAAAAAACTCTTAGCTTAAATAAAAACCCAAGGCTTCCCTTCTCCCCACCTCCCTGCTGAAGAGCTGCAGCTGTGTTAATTATCCCCTGGGAATGCAGTCCTGGGGCACATCCTCTCTTAAAGGTGAAGGGGAGCCCTCCCAGTTATTTAACCCCTGAGTTATGTGCTTGTGGAATGTCACCCTGTGTGCCAGGCTGGAGCTGGGTCAGCTCGGGCTGAACCTCCAGCATGTGTCTGCCATACAGTCTCAGGATCAGAGACTCCTTGTCGGGTCCATGATGTGGAATTTCCTCCTGGGATGGGAGACCCCAATCTGGGATTTGCCTTGTGTCGCCATCACCGCCCCACAGACTGCCACCTAAAAAGGGTTTTCTAAAGGATTGCGAGGTGAGGACCCAGCACTGGGTGTGTCAGGATTTAGATCCCAGTCCTTTTCCCCCAACTGGTGGAATCTGGAGCAGATTCACCCCATTCTCCAGCTGGAATTCCACCACAGTCATCGCTCTGGGAAGTGGAAACAGTGGGGCTGGATGACCACCATGAGCTCCAACAAGCCCTCGACTTGGTTTCATGTCACCCCAAGCTGTTTTGTTCCTGAGCACAAGTTTTTGACACCTGAAAGCTCAGGTAGTTGTGGAAGTTATTTATGGGCAAGAGGATGTGTTTCCCAAGCACACCCTAACTAGAAAGATAATTGCTTGCCCTCTGGGATGCAGAAGAACAAACCCAGCCATCCCTCACTGCCCACACCCATTCCTGGGGGATTGATTTATCCCTTCCCCCTGGACACACCAGAACTCGGCCTGTCAGGATTAATTAGTGGGGCCTTGGCCCGGTCCATCGTGGCTCCCACCTCTCCTCGTAGCAGCTGCACTTCCAGGAGGGAACCACCTGGTTTGTGCTCGGCTCTGCCCCCAACCCTGCCCCAAAATCACCTGTGAGGCACGGGCTGCAAATCAGAGCTCGCTGTGTAGTGGGAAAGGCAACTGGCTTTGGGATCACCTGTCACGGCAGGGACCTGCCAGCACAGGGTCCCCACTGCCACCCCCGGCCCGAGCCGAGCCCGTTCTGGGTTTGGAGGGGTGAGAGGCTGGGACTTTGGGTGAAATGTGGCGTCACCAGCAGGGCAGCGACGTCCCAGGACCGGGGGATTTGAGGGAGCAGGGATGGGTTTGTAAACAGAAAATGGAGTGGTGGCTGAGGGCAGGGCCCTGCTTTGGGGTCCCGCCACAACAGCCTTCCATCGGGTTTGGAAATTACACCAAAACCCCGAATTTCAGGCGGACCTAATGCCTTTTAGCATTTCTCCCTGCCCAGCACCCCCTCCCTCCCAGAGAAGCTTTTTGGAAGCAGAGTGGTTGCATTTGGGATAGAGCTGTGTGAGTAATTAGAGTAATTATGGGTGTAACTTCCCAAATTTTGTGCTGAGTGCTAATGGCTCGTTCGAATGAATCCAATCTTCTGCTACTCTCCCAGCCCTTTCACTGCTCCAATTATTCCTAAAGACAGGACAGGATTGCACCCAAACCTTAACCTCTCCTCAGACTTTCACTGGGGCTTAGAGCCCTCCATGCCCAATCCCATCTCATTAACTGATAATTTCCCTCGCTGTCCAAAGAATATTTCTTGGTGTCTTTTTTTTTTTTTTCCCCCCTCTTTTTCCCTCTTTTTTTTTGGTTTTTTTTTTTTTTTTTTTTTGTATTCCCCGAGTTTGAGCTTGAGTTATTTTTACTCAGAAAGCCAAAATCCCCTTCCATCGCTGGGCAGGCTTCTCCTTGCTCCAGAGCATTCCACAGATAATCCCTGGGGTGGGGAATGCCCATCTTTGCCACACTAGGTGCTTTGCCTGCTGTGAGGGCAGCAGGTGCATTAGGTTTCCCATTTGAATGTGACCCACTGAGCACATTAAGAAAAAAAGCCTTGGAGCCAGAATTCCTGGTCTTTTGTCAGTTGGCTGAAGGATTTGGGGTGGCTTCAGATGGTGAAAGCAGCACTGGAAATCCTTTTCCTTCCTGCTAACCACAGGCCAGCTCTATCCAGGCCCTTCCAGGACAAGAAGGTAGCTTCCTTGAGTTTGTTTCTCCATATTTTTGGGACCTGCCTCTCTTCTCCGGGCTCTCCTTCGTCTGGTTCCTTGTTTGCTATTGCTTGCTTTGTGCTCTGGTGCTCCCTTCACCCCTTCCCATGTTTCCATTAATCCTGGCTGGAAAATGGAAATTTCCCATGTGGGAAACCCCAAGCAGGGTAAATGCTAAAGTGAGGAGCTGGAAAAGGGTGTCAGGAAATGCTGGTGTGGAGCTGCCCTCCTGGGAAGGGAAGAGCTTTATCTTGGGCTCTATCGGGAGAGGAGAGTCCGACTTCTAGGAAGCAGCATGGTTTTGTTTGGAGATGCACAGAGGAGATTAGGAATGGGATGAGTAGTTTTCCAGAGGACTGGGAAAAGTTGGGAAGGATGTGGAGTTGTTATTTTCATCCTTTGGCTTTAAGGCTGCTGGGCTGGTGTGTGGAGAGCCTGGCAGGGTCCTGCCCCAGAGTGGCACCTGGTTTGGGGTGGGATGTGGTTCTGCCCATGCTGCCACACCCCCCAGAGTTATCCCTGCTGTGCCAACAAAAAGGATGTCAGCCCAAAGGGCTCCAACAGCCCCACAGGCGCTGTCCAAACCCTAACAAGAGCCCCAAATGGTTTGGGGATTTTATGCAGCTTGTTATCTTAGGTGTAGGGGTGCTTTTAAATTATTTTTTTTTTAAAATTTGAAATCCCAGCATGAAATAATCCTCTTTTTTCTGGTCGGAATAGAAATGGCTTGATGCCATGAGGGGAAAAAAATAAAATTAAAGACAGCTCTACCCAGTGCTGCGCTGATTTGCAAGGCTAGTGAGAGACTACAGAAGGCGTTTTCAAATAGACTTCGATATTTTCAGTGCTTGAAGAGGGCCCGACTACATGACACCTTTTTTGAAGCCCTGATTTACAATGGCCCCAGGCTGAGTGCATTATAATTTGCTGCGAGAAGTTCCAAAGTCGCAGTACTTTCAATAATGAGGAGAGAAACCCTAATACGAGAAGACTTTTCCTTTTCTCTCCTTTTTTTTTTTTTTTTTTTTTTTTTTTTTTTTTTTTTTTTTTTTTTTTTTTTTTGGCATTGTGTTTAATGAAAAGCTAAAAATGTGCTAATTTGTAAGTCCTGTTGTGGTAGTGGCATCGTAGGCTTTTGAAATGCGTTACTGACTTGGGGAGTATTAAGGAAAAATGACATTTTGCTACTAGCAGAAAAGTCAATTATAATGTTTCCACACTTTAGAAAATTGCTGATGCAGGATGGGAGTTAATAGAACAGTCAGCTTCACTTTGTGTTACTGGATTTGGGGGGTTTTGCTGAGAAACGTTGGCTTGTTTTTTAATTCTGATGGCAACTTCAATCACGGGCTGCCACAGGTGCTATGTTATCGGGACCAGTCTCAGGGAGGGAGTGATGTATTCCCTTGGGCTGTTCCCACCTGGAGCTGCTCCCTGTGCCGGCCTGGCATGCTGCAGACTGCACAGGAGCAAGGGAAATCAGCATCAATAAAGGTTCAGTGTTTTGCAGTCCCTTTGATGCCTCCCCGGTGGTGCAGGAATGCTGAGCCTTCTGCACTCTGCACAAGAGACCTGTTCACTTATTTAAAAATATTTAAAGCCAGAAACGGGAGGAGAGAACTGCCCTTCCCCACTGTGCTCTTGATGGAGTCTTCCCCCTCCATCTGCTGGAGAAGAAAACAGAAGAAAACTTCTCGTGAGCACTTGGAAAAAAGGGGTGGGAGCTCTGAGAGACTCCCTGTGGTTGCCAGATTTTTTTAGTGCTGCTGGGAAGAGCCTCAGTTTTTACTGGTGCAAGCAGTTGGCTTTCAGGCAGACAGGGGTAATCCCATCTCTGGACTGGTACGGGTGAGGAGGCAGAACAGCTCATGCTCATCTATTTCCAGCTCATCACCTTCCACTATCCCAAGGTGATCCAAGCCCCGTCCAACATGGCCCAGAACGCTTCCAGGGATGGTGCAGCCACAGCCTTTTTGGGAATTCCATTCCAGGGCCTCCCCACCCTCACAGGAAACAATCCCTTCCCAATATCCCATCTAAGCCTGCCCTCTGGCAGTAGGAAGCCATTCCCTGTGTCCTGTCCTACTCCAAGCATGGCCTTGGGAGCTGTATTGGAGCACATTAAAATCCACAGGGCAGGGAAATTGATTTCTTCTGCTCCCCCTTCCAGGTGCTCAAAGCGGGGTTCCTGCTTGGTGTGGTTAAAATTGGAGGATGGAGGAGTGAGCCTGAAGACTTTTATAAAAAAAGCATGTCATATGTAGTTCTCCTGGGTTTGCAGGAAGCAATTAAGCCAATTAATTTATTGGTAAATTATCTGATGATGAAGTACAAAATAACTGCAATGAAATGCTGACATTCACATTAATACCAAATTAGTTACTGTATTATGACTGTTCTTACAATGAATGCCCAGTAATTTAATAGTAATGGGACATTTAAATAATTTAGCTTATAATTCTCTAGATCACTTACATATACAAATGAGCATGACTGCTTCTTCTCTCAGCTTTGCTGGTGCTGCTGCTGGATTGCCTGCCACCTCCACACCAGGAGGCAGAGAAGCCTGCCCCCCCCCTTTGTGGTTCCTCAAAGCTCACCTTTGGCCTGGTGGAGGGGGCAGGATTTTCCTTCTCCATTGGATTTGTGGCTGGAAAGCTCAGTTGTGCTGGGCTTAGCAAAGCCACAACCTCCTTACCTCTTCCCATGAAAGATCTCAGAGTGGAGAGGCTGAAGAAGCATTTCTAGAGGTGTTCCTGCCAGAGCCTCCCAGTGGGAAGGACGTTGGAGATCCAGCCAGGGTCACTTCATTGAATAATTCAGCCACTGACACTGAAATTACTCTGCGTTGGCTCTGTTTGATGCAGCTGGTTCATTCATTTTTCAAACAGCTGCACTCTGTAATAATAATTATAAATAGCATCAAAATTGCTCCTTGTTCTTCCCTCCCCATCCCCACAAGAAGCCTCTCCTCAAGAGAGCGAGGGCTTGGCAGCCCCACAGGGCAGAGCTTTCCTGCTTTATGGGATGGTTTGGGTTGAAGGGACCCTAAATCCCACCCATTTCCACCCTGTGCCATGGGCAGGGACATCTTCCAGAATCCCACGTTGCTCCCAGTCCTGCCCAGCCTGGCCTGGGGATACTTCATCACCGCTTTGTCACCTCCTATGCCCACAGAGCCATGTGTAGTTAAACTAGTTGTGGCTTCTAGATCCTCACAGAAAGAAATAAATGCAAGCAGCCACCAGTGCAAGCCACACTTGAAGGATAGATTCCCTGGTGTTTTTTGCCTCGTGAACTGGTGAATATTGGGGAAAACCTGCAGGTCTGGGGAGGTTCAGCACCCTCCCTGCACAGAATTGGCGCTGTGCCCCCGAGATGGATGTTGCCAATCAGCTGCTTTTACTTTGCTATTGAGATTGCAGTGGAGCTGCTGAAATATGAGTTAATGGGCTTGCTTACATCCTCCTGAAATGTGGTCTTTTCATCACATCACACTGTGCTGTCAAACCTGGCGTGGAGAGGAGGGTTCTGCTGTCGGCAAGATTGAGGGCAGAATTATCCAAATTAGTTTCCTTGTGGATGAGAGCAGAGATGAGGGGCTTTTAAACACCAACCCTGGCACCTCTTCGGAGAGCCTGGCTTTTCTCCTCAAGGATGAAGTTGAAAGTACCTTATTTGATAAAGCTGGGGTGTGCTGCTGCTGTGTTTGGGGAGCTGGCAGCCCGCTCCAAAGAATAAGGGAGGAAAGCTAACATTTGTAACTGCACTGTAACAATGGATTGAACCCAGGGGCTGGCAGCTCATGGGGTCTCTCCTGTGGGTCATGTGGAGATTCCAGCAGCTGGATTACTGCTGGGAGAGCTGGTGTCCATCAGAAATGTCCTGAGGGCTTGCTCAGGGGAGATGTAACAACAATTTCTTCTCTTACTGCTTGGAGCTCCTTGGCAGGGCTGGAGGTGCAGCCATGAGCTTGGAAGGGTGAAATCATGGGGAGCCCTGTACCAGACAGTAAAATATAGCTAGAAATTACCACAAAAATCTCAAATTGGGGTTGCTCTAGCCTATGTGCTGGGATACCCTATAGGGAAAAAATCCTCTTTATTAACCAGACCCATCCAGTTCCTTCCACTGTGCACAGCGATACAATGGCTCGGATAATTTTCTGTGCAGTTAGGTACACCCAGGAATCCTCCCAGGCCTTTTTTTTTTTTTTTTTTTTTTTTTTCCCAGACATTCCTGTTCCCAGGAGTGCCTTTTCCCATTTGGTTTTCTCTTAGGAGCAGGAAGGCTCAATATCATACTCTTCCCAGCAGCTTCTTCCAGCAGTGCTGCCCAGCATGTACCTCCTAGGCTGTTGATGCAGGCACAGAGAGGTTCCTCAGCTCCCTGGGGGTAGTGGGCTGTGTATTTCCAGTTACCTCTTGTCAAGTCCACATAGGAACTCTGTGATCAGAGGGAAAAACTGGTGTTTGTGGCTCTTACTTATAGAAGACCTTGGTGAATATGATCCTGTGCCTGACATGAAGGTGGTGCTGGCTCCAGCAGTGTCCTGTAGGATGTCCCAAAGCTTTTGAGAGCTCTAAGCACTCCTTATAAATCCTTTGCACTCAAAATTGCTGATTTCTAAGCAAACAAAGTGCATTAAACAGCAAACACATTGCTGTTTGTGCAAACGAGCTACTTAGGCATTATTTTCTATGGCAAAATAGATTTAAACAAGATTTTGGTGGACATCCACCCAAATTACCACCTGGCTGCTTGACTTTTCTTCCGACACCCACATAACATGAATTTGTCCAGCTAAGGCCTCAAAAGGTGCAAGTGCTGTTCCTCCTGCAGCTGTGTAAATATTCAGCTCGTGGTGGATTGCACCAAGTGCCTCCTAATCCATCCCAATTAAAAAAAGCAGTCTTTATAGCTGTAATAGTTTTATTGAGGACTGTAAGGCTTCAGACCCACAGATATATAAAGCAGTTAGTTTTATAAAGCATATAGGATATTAAAGTAATGAAAGACATTAAAGTGACATCAATTTTTAAGGAGAGTTACTTGCCGAAATAAATGAGTATGGCCTAAAAGTTGATTGCATGTTACAGGCCTGAGTAATGAACCCTTCTGCCCCCTAAAATCTCTTAGAATAAATAATGCTTGAGCAACTCAGTGGTCATTAACTCTTTATCCTCTGAGAGCTACATGTTACATCTCATCTGATTTTTTTATTTTTTAAACTTTGAAAAATTCATTCGGAGAGGAATTCCCTTCTCCCTGAAATACCTATAACTCGAGGAGCATTAATCTGCCATGCCTTCCCAGTGAAGCAGAGTTTGACTGGGTAGGGCCAGGTGAAAAATCCTTGAGGAAGTTACTTTTTCCCTCTTCCTTTTTTTCCTTTTCCTTTTCCTTTCTTTCCTTTTCCTTCTTCCTTTGCTGCCTGTGCTGCGTTCCATGCTTTCCCCATCGGGGTCTTGGCATACCAGGCCTGGAGAATCAAAAAGCATTTGTATGTTTTAATACAATTTAAAAAAAATTAAAACAGGGCAAGACAGACCACTTAAACATTTTACTGCTATAATGGAGCATTCTTTAAAAAAAACCCAAACCTCTTAAAATCCAGGCTGGCTGGTGGAGAAGTCAAAATGAAACCTTCAGATCTCTTGAGAACATTATTATTACCAAGAAGTGCAGCACTTGATCGAGCTGAGTCTCATTAACAGCAATACTTAGCTGGGCCATTTGTTTTGCTATAGTTATGGAAATGTTAAATTCCATGATCAACCCTGTTTCCAGAGAATATACCTCTTGTCAGAGCTCCCTCTGCTCCAGACTTGGCAACAGACAAATCATCCCCTTCTCGTTCCTCCACAAATCGATACAGACAGCTTTGATTTCGATGAGGGAGCTTAGGAAGCAAAACAAACCCCCAACATTAAGAACCTGTTTATTGCTTTCAGATGCCTGTTCACAGGCCTGTGACTTGTAAATTATTCCAGTGGAGTTGCTCTGCAGACTTGCCCAGCTCCTGTGATGTCAGGGAGGCAGCTCTGGGCTGTGTGAGAATAATGTGAAGTGAAGGCTTTAAACTCAGCACTGGGTAGGAATTGCTCCTTTCCTGTAGATACAGGGACCTTTCTCAACAAAGTCTTGCCTAAACCAGAGATTCGAATCCTGCCAGGCACTGGCCATGATTGGTAAAATGCCTTCCTTCTTGACCATGCACTGCTATTGAGTGGCACATCTCTGTCTTCCCTGCCCATGTCATCTCCAACCTCCCTCTCAACACAGCATCCTGCAAAGTCTGCCTTTTCCAACTGATCCATCCCCAATCCTGCTTCCAGCCTGAGCCTGTTAAGGCATCCCTGGAGAATTTGCCTTGTTCCAATTGCCCAGTGTGTGTTATAGGAAGAGGAGCTGGGAGAAGAGAGAAGAGGCATTGGAAGAGTATAGGGAAGGCAAACTCAACATGTTCCTCCCCTGACCCCAGATGGACCTTCTTGGTGTCATCTTTTCAAGAGCATCTTCTGGGCCTCAGGAAGGGCTGATATGATAGATAAACACTGTCAGTAGGTGTCTGACAGGGGTCAGATGTCCAGCTGGCTGAACTGCAGTTCTGCTTTCATTATTTGAATTAGCTGAGCACCTCTCCTCCAAAAAACCTGTCCTCACTGATAAAAACACCCTCCAGCCTCCTGTGTGCCCACATCTAGGCAGGGCATGAATGGTGGTGGGCAGGAACCCCATGGATCTCACTGAATTTTGCTGCCGTAGTCCCAGGCCAAACTATTCCTGGTTTTGGGAGAACAACAGAGCTGGGATGTGTTGCTATTTCTGGCCCTTGCCATGAGAGGGATGAGGTGGTGATTGTGAGTTTGGGCTCCAGCAGGAGCTACAGCAGGAATTGCCTTTCCCAGGCAGTAGCTAAGGGAAGACAGGAGAACCCAGTGATGTCTCCGGCCCTGGATGAGACTCCATCGGGCCACAGAGATTTTATTTCCCCCCCAGTTTTGTGTCCTGGATGTAACACCCTCCAGACCTTAAGCAGGAGGTGGAGAGAGTAAGAAAACCTTGCCAAGAGCTTTCTGGGAGCTTGGTGGGCTGGAAAGGGCTGTTTGGTGGGGTGATCATCTCCCTACCAGCTCTAGGTCACAGGCAAAGGACTCAGAGGCATCTGGCAGGAGAAGCCAAGAGACGTGGGATGTCTCTGTTCTCTTTGCATTTCTTTGTGCAGATAGTTCAGTGCACAACAGTAACTTTTTGCCTCTTTAACTGGTGTAACTGTTCCATGAGATTAATGAAGTCAGCCTCTCAGACACAGCTAAAATAAGAGTCCACTTATCACCAGCATCTGAACTGGGAATGGAAGTTACTGGCAGCAGTGACTAATCAGAGTTAAAACGCTTGGGTTTTGGAGGAATGATGTCCACAGGCTTTGGAATGGGTTTTCTTAGGTATTTTTGTGGCTGCCACATCCCTGGAAATGCTCAAGGCCAGGCTGGATGGGGTTTGGAGCAGCCTGGTCTAGTGGAAGGTGTCCCTGCCTGTGGCATGGGGTGGAACAAGGTGAGATTTAAGGCCTCTTCCAACCCAAATCATTCCATGATTTTGGTCCAGTCACTGCCAGGCAGAACTGGTGTGGTTAGCCAGCTTTACCTCTCCAGAAATCCATTCTGTGTAAGGATTTGTACCAACCACCCTGGTGCACTAATGTGTCATTTCAGAAAATGTGGATGTGTAATTGGGGCAGAAATTTGAGTAAATGGAAGGGAGAAATCACACTGTCACAAATTTTGCATTATTTATATTCATTTTGGAACACTGGCAGAATATAAGTGTCAGACTGGGAGATTCATGCTTTCAGGGAAGAAAAATCAAAGATTCATCACAAGGCTAATCTTACTTTGAAGGCAATGTTTTAGCTGCCCCACTTCCACAAGGGACAAAGCAGAGTAAGGGGAAAGGTCCAGAAATAGCAGTGATTGGAAGCTTGGGAAGAAGGGGCTTCTGTGTGAGGAGAGATGGGGATTACTGGAGTTAATTAATGCAGAAGGCTATTTTGACAATCCTCTTCCCCTGTGCCATATCACAGGTGCTGCAGCAAGGCTCTGTGACATTTAAGGGAAACAAAATTCTGACAGATAAAAGGAAATACTTTCTTAAGGGATGTAATTAATGCAAGGAGATGATTGCCATGGGATGCTGAGGACAGGATCATCTGAGCTGTGCTCCAAATGAAGCACTGCCCGGGCACTTTGTGCTGTACAAAACAGGCACATTTTATAGTGACTGGGGTAATATTTTCAAGTTAAATTCACAGTAAATACTCGCTCTCATGTTTCAGGGTACAAATGGATTACTACTTGGAGCTGGTAATGATGGAGTATTTTTTTTTCCCTCTGCTAACTGAACCATTAGCCTTTTCCTGAGGAGAGATATTGGTTTAGTGAGGAAGCATGAAGAAAAAAAAGAAGAGTTATTTGCCAAATATTACAAATGCTGCCTGTGTTGAGTGAGCCAAATGTCTCTAAATGGAAATTGGGAAGTACTCAGCAGGGCTGGGAGAAATATGCACTATCATTAGGTCAGCAGGGGAAGAAGCCTTGGAGAAAGTTGTGAGAATCAGCATCCTGTTTGTGGTGGGAGGTGCTGAGGGATTCAAGGAGCAGGACCACAGGGAAACCTTTCAGCCAGGGAAACTGAGGGGTTTATGAACAGTAGAAATTTTCTGGGGTATGGGATGCAGAAAGCTCTTTTGAGGTCTCCTGGAGCAGTACAGAGGAGCTTGATGCCTTAAGTTACAGCTTTCATGTTTTTCTGTGCTGCCTAGGGGTTTAGTTCTGAGTCTCATATTAAGTGCTAGTAGGCTCTCTTCACAGAGTAGGGAGACAAAACAAATCTTGAAAGCCAAGGACAAAGGGTACAAATTTCAGGTCCAAAAGCATAAATAACAGTGGACTGAAGAGAGAAACAAGAAGGATGAGACCTCACAACCTGAAGCTGTAATTGAACAATTAAACCCCAATATGCAAGTAGACCAAAACTTATAAAAGTGTAAGACCTTGTGATCAGTCATTAATTTTGTGACCATTCTAAGTCCATCTTGGGTGTAGCCCTGCTCAGGCTCTTGTCCTGCCCGAGGTGTACCCTTCAAGGCCTTTCAATATCTGCTTTATTCTCTAGCTTGGCTCAATCTCTGTTGCAGGTCAGCCTTTCCAAGGCATCAAGCCCCTGGTGTGGGCTGCCTGCAGCTCCCTGGGGTTCTTTGCCTAGTGCCCAAGGATTTTGTAGCATTTATCAGGCTTGGAGGTGATCTGTGGGTATTTGAGGCATGTGGAGAATCACAGAACCACAGACTGGTTTGGGTTGGAAGGGTTAAAGCCCATCCCATCCTGCTCATGAGCAGGGACACCTTCCACTAGCCCAGGGTGCTCCAAGCCCCTTCCAACCTGGCATTGGACACTTCCAGGGAGAAGAAACAGCTTTCTGGGCACCCTGTGCCTGTGAATAAAATACACCTCAAATGCTTTCAATTTTGCCCTCAGGATTTTACAGACCCAAGGGCGGGAAGAGAAGAGGGATGGAGCTTGAGGCAGAAACTAATTTATTTTAAAGCCTGAAAATTTTTAAAGAAATTATTGTTTGAAATCATTTAAGAGAAGGGCTTAGATCTTGATCCCTGTGTGCACCCTGAATGGCTAGGTGTTTTGCCTTCTCAAGGTGATATATCCAGGCTTGCTGAACACTTCAGCTCTGGAAGGAAAAGGACAAATGTGTGGAATTAATAGCTCCTGTGTGTTTTATCAATGCACGTGGAGGCCACTCTGCCCAACATGAGCAGCAGCAGGTTCACCAAAGCGCTCTGCCAGCTGTGCTGCCAAAATAAGGACTGGTTTGGCACATCCCCAGACTGAGGGACATGGGTTTTGGTGCTGTTGAGCTCTAAGTACTGGGGTCCCTACATCAAGTGCGGCTGGACATGGCAGGGAACGATAAAAGACAGAGCTCTGGGAGTCACCTGAAACGTTTCTTCCTCCTCTCTGTACACTGGGTCATGTCTGGCCAGAGAAGCGACAAATTCAGCAGTCCTCAGTGGCTTCCTGTCCATCTGCAGCAGCCTGAGCTCTGTCAGCACGGTGTGCACCACGTCCACAATGTGGCCCTGGGTGAAGCCATCCGACACCTGGGCCAGGCAGTTCAGGTTCACCAGCTTGGTGAGGGCACCACCGCTCTGCAGGATGTAGTGCTTCCATAGTGCTGAACAGCAGGGCATGGAAAAGAGAGTGTCAAGACAGGAATTCAAGGAAAGCTATTTTATTATTATTTATTTTGAAACTGAAATGAGAAAAGAAGGGCTATGGATCAGGAAAGCCAAAATTCAATTTAATTTTTTTTTTCTTTTGTGCGTGTGTGCTTTGCCTCATCTTCAGATTTGCAGCACAGAGGCCTTTAGGCGCGGGTGTTTTTAGATCCTTACTGATAGTTTTGGCCACCATTCAGTACTCTTCAGCAAGTCAGTAAGGGCACATAAAGTGGGATGGGTATGTATGTAAAAATGGAAAGGACTACTTGTGTGTACAGGCAAAACCTGCCCATTGGTGTTCCCATTTGGATGTGCAGAGTTAAGTATCTTTACCAACAGCCTGGTTTTATTCCTCTGACCCTCATCAAACCTTATTCCTGCTGAACTGAGAGCTGCTGGGGGGACTCCGTGTCCCAAAGGCTTCCAGCTATGCAGGCACATGTTGCAAGGTGCAAATTTTCTGTGATTGGCGTTTTGCTTGTTACTTGAAAGGTGAATCTGGTTGTACCTTTCAGCTGTGAATCTCTGTGACATGATTGGTTTCTTTGGGGTTGTGAAGTGGCTGAGATCTTGCTTCCAAAAAACAGGAATAATACCAATCTTTTGGTTTGTTTTACATTAAGTAAGGATCTGTTTCAGGGAAATTTAGGAGAACTTTGATGTTGTCTCCTCAGGCTTTGCTTTAAAGCATTATATAGAAATATCTGGAAGAGATTAGGAGGATTACGGATCATACATTTTGAGACCTGTGTGCTTGAATGCTCAAACTCAGCATGAAGAGGTTGGATGGAGGTTGATGATGCTGGAAAAGCTGCCTTGCTCTTCCTTGGATTGCCACGTCGATAGCACGGGCTGGAGCCCATAACTATTGACAACTCTGCACTGCATCTTTCACTCCAGCACATTGTGGTCTCCCTTGAATCACGCTAGTGCTCAATAAATATTGGCTGAATCACTAATTCATAAAAGAGGGATTGACGCAGACAAGAGCAGGCACGGTCACACATTGTGTGCTGCAGCTCCTGGTGCAGCTGTGTAACACAAGCCACTGCCTTGCTGGGTTATTAATGGCAAGAAATCAGTGTGGGATTGTGAATCTTCCAGTTTAATGATTTCCATTGTATATTTACTGTTCCCACTGAGCACAGATTGGAATACTCTGGTCTGTAACCAGAGGGAGGGGCTGCAGCAGACAGGTAGCTGTGCACTGTGGCTTACAAGTATTTGTTATGTTATTTTTCTGTGAAAACAAGTTTTTTTTCCTTCCCAGTTGGGGTATCAGGCATGGAAAACTGACAGGATTGAGGGGTGAAGATCCTATTTCCATAGAACTTCAGGGAAGGTTGGATATGAAGAATAAGCCAGGCACTGCCTGAAATGGGGCAAGGTTAAAGAATTAAAGCTATGGATTTATTCTGCTTTAAAATGACAAGAGTTAACTTTCTTGGGCATTCCTAAGTATGCAGTTGAAATTCCTTGAGCTGGCCATTTTTTTTGACTACAAGTCAGTGGTGAGAGTCCCAGAACGGGACAGTCCAAACAGAAGCGAGCACAGCTAAATTCAGCTGCTGTCACCTCCTTTCTCTGGGTTTTGCTCATGCCCCCTTATCTCTCAGCAATTCCTCAGAGCTGTAACCTAACATGAAACACATGTTCCCTTGTTTGGTAACCATTTCCCATCCACACCAGGGAAATTATGGAACATGGGAGAGATTTACAATGTGCCAGGCAGCCAAACTCTGTCTTGGGCTCACCCAAATGTGCATCACCTGGGTCCCTTGGCTGCCTCTGAGGTATGCAGGATGAAACTGGGCTGCACAGTGTGTTTGTGAGGGTTTTGTAACAAGGTGACACTGCGGACAGAGCAAAGAGTATCTGTGTGGCAAGGTCCCTGAGCCAAATGTGTTTTCTTTTATATTGCTGTTTATTGCAGACTTCAGGGTGCTTAAAATCTCAAAACACTGGCAGTTGGTTTTGTTAGACCAATTTACATGGCTAGAAAAAAAAGACCCTGTTTTCCTTACAAGCTTTCAGTCTCAGTACACGGAATATTCAATGAATTTGTCAGAATTTGGGAGGGCCTGTCTATCATTTGATAGACCAGACATGCAAAATCATGGATGCCCATACAGTTTCTCTCCTGATCTATAAGCACAAAAAGTGGAATCTGTGAGAGGGGAAAATTTAGTCCTCCAGACATGGTTTGGTTTTGAAGAGGCTGAGAAGTTGTGATGTTTAGAGCATGGAGACTGGAAATTCACACCTGCAAACTGGAACCACAAATTCAGAATCCCTGAGTTAAAAAAAGAAACAAACAAACCAAAACCAAACCAAACAAAAAGCCCCAAACTTAAAATAGAAAATGTGTGCTGAAATAGGATCTTGTGCTTCTTATGGGGGGGAAATCAGCTCAGGCTGAGATTGGTGCACACTAAACTCATGGAAAAATGTTAATTGCTGGTGAAGAATATTTTAAACTCTTCTTCCAACTTCCACTTTTATTATTTGGCCTGTATTGATTTAACCTAAATTTTCAGGACTTGAGATACACCAGGGGCATGACTTGAGCTGAAGGGCAGTTCTGAGTATAAGTGGCGAATAAGCAGGAGTCTTAAACAGTAGGAATAATCAGGAGGATAAATTGAAATACTTGCCAAATCTCGTAAGGTAGTCAGGCTTGGGAATGAGAATAATTTTCTGGTAAGCTTTGCAGAAAGGTCCCAGATTGGCGTCGAAGGGCCTGCTGGTGGTGCCCACAAGCAGCACCCTGTCCTTGGGCTTCAGAGCCTTCAGGAACTGCGGCACGAGCTTGGCCAGGCATTTGAAGTTCATCTGCAGCATGTAGAGATACGAGAAGGAAAGAGTTGTTAACAATGCTGGCAGTTAATGAGCTGGAGCTGTACCTGCTGCCCGCAACAGGATTTTGGGGTTTTTTAGTAGTCTGGTTGTGTTTGGCATGAGCAGATATCGACACAAGTAGGAAGATTCTGCCTACTCACATTCAGGTGAACACTTGATTTCTGCTTCTGTTTTTGTGGGTTTGTGCCAGTGCCTTTCACTACTGATTTTACTGGTCTAGTTATTCAAAGGCAGAAAGGAAACAACTAATTTAAAGAAGGAAATCCTTATTTCCAGCTCAAGGAGAAATATTGCAAGGACCCTCACACCTGATGAACCTTAACAGGTAGAAAATTGTAGCCTCCTTTGGAATCTTCCCAGTTCTTGGAGGTTATGATTTTCTGACTTCTAAGTGTGAAGAATACACTCCCTGTTTTTTTGTTGTGTTTTCTAACTTGCTGAGGCTCTGAGAACAAAGGTTCGGGGAGCTCAGGGTTCCTTTCTTTGCAATAATTTACCACTTAACTTGGTAACTCATATTTAACTGCTACTTACAGAACAGATGAGCATTTAGCAAACCCTTTTATTGGAGGGTTATATTTGACAACATTCAAGTGAACTTTGCCTGGAGAAGCCAAACAGATTGTTGTTGGTGTCATTATTGCTAATCAATAAGCTTTCCCCACAAGTTTTGGGGTAGAGTAGCACATTCCCCACCCCCAAATAAGCTTGTCAACACAATAAATCTGGTGGATCATTCCTTTTCTTCTCATAGTCATAGGATACATTTTTCCAAGGGTGCCAATTGCTTAATCAAGATAATGAGATGAGTATGCCTTAGCCCCAGAGCTGAGGGCCCCCTTTTGGGGCACAGGGCTGGCCAGGGTGACACAGCCAGCTCAAGGTTTTGCTCCTGGATGAATTGTCCCTCAGTCCTGGTCGCAGAAATGTCACCCTGGGATGAGTACAGTGACTGATCCTTGCTTTGGCTTCTAAAGGCTGAGCTTAGCTGTTCTTTTAGGATGGTGCTTGGAGTAGCCTGGTCTAGTGGAAGGTGTCCCTGCCCATGGCAGGAGGTGGAACAAGAGGACCTTTAAGGCCCCTTTCAACCCAAACCATTCCATGATTCTCCAAAATTCCAGCACTCCTAAGGGAGGTTCCCCAGAGTGCCCCTGACCTCTGCCTGTCCCCTCCAGGTTCCAGCTCTCTCTTCTAAATGTTGGATGTGCTGTGAACGATTTAGGATCTGTGCGATTCCAAGCCTGGAGCCAACAGGCTCCCATCAAGGGAAGGTCTTGGGATAGGTAAAAGGGCTAGAGATGATACCCTGGACTCTGAAGTGGTCAGGACAAGGACTTTTTCTACACCAATGGCGAAGCAAGCAAGGATCATGAGTAATCCAGGCCATTTTTGGCCCCTAATCCTTATTTTAGTCCCCATCTGCATTTTCTGTCAGGGTTTGAACCCAAGACAAATGTTCCCTGTCGCTGTGGGGACCACTAAGGGTCACTGCACACCCATCACCTCACCCAGCCCTGGCAGAAGGAACAGGCCCAGCCAAGCCTTATGTTGCCTGTCCAAAATACAGGCTTGTGACCATCCCACAGACACTCTAAAAAAAAAAAATTAATTCTTCACAAAAAGCTCTAAAAGCAAAATATTTTCCAGGCAACAGGAACTAAGGCAAATTGCTCCCTGCTGTGGGGTTGTTGCTGTGACTATGGGGCAGTGTTTTAATTTTTGTTCCAATGGGGAAGCCACACAGGAGAGGAAGGAATGGAATCAGTGGCATTAGGACTCCTGGGAGCCCAAAGAAAATAATCTGTAATTGTAACTATTTAACACAGGCTCTTTGTTTTTGCAGTGGAAATTTATCCTCGTTACTTTATTGTTCACTTTGGCTCCATCCCATTTCTCAAATTAATAGAGCTGAACAATTTAAGCTCATCTCAACTTTTAGCTTCTTGCCTTGTATTTTGAAATTCTCCATTATTCCCTTTTACCTTCCAGTGCACTGATGAGCAGTGACTGGACTATTTTTAAATACAGCAAGGATAGGTGGAAGAGAGAAATGTGACCTCTTAGGAGCTCTTAAGAAGTCACAAGACTCTCTTAAAAGCTAAAAAAAAAAAAAAAAAAAAAAAAAAAAATAAAGAAAAAAAATAATTAAAAAAAAAAAAAAAAAAAAAAAAAAAAAAAAAAAAAGTTAGTGAGACAAGCTATTATCAAGCAAGCTTTGGCAGATCTGGTCATAGTGGTATGTGCTAAGCTAAGGAATACACTTTTTCCTTTGTGTGGGCTGTAGTACAACAGGAGAAATTATCTGCACTGAAATAAAGAAGAATTCACCTCTTCTTCTCCCTTTGCTGCCCCTTTGATATACATTTTTTCTGTGTCTTGAATCCACACGACTGAAGGCTGCAATTCCTTGCCCACCTAGGAGAAAACAGGGGAGAAAAGGCAAGGAGTTGATTAAAGCAGCTGCAATTTCATACCTGGGAGCCTGTCACTGTGCTTTTGAATCCAGATTTCAGCAGCTCAGTTAGCCTGGGTTATTTTTTATCCCCAGGAATGTGCAGCAATCATGGATAGCACTACTCAGCAGCCTTGGCAGATCTAACTCTTTCTAGTTAGGAACAGAGCGTGAAGAGCCCACCCCAAACTGGATCATTTTGTCTGTTACGCTTATCTTTAAATTTCTCAGCACAAAATCAGTTGCGTTCCTGCAAAAGGAAGCCTGGATTTGGTGTTCAATGGAAAATCACTGTCCAAGAGCAGCTTTAGGCTGAGGCTGGGATCCCACCCTGGTTTTCTGGATGGGGAGACAGGCAAGGCATGGCTGTTACATGAGAGGGAGGGGCACTAATCATTAAGCAAAACAGCTTGTCAGTCTTCTGGTTGAAATTCCAGCATTTAATTTGCAGTGAGCCCAAGAATTAAATTTGAAAATGGCCGGGGGGGGGGGGGGGGTGGGGGATGGTATTGTCCAAAAATTTTTTTTCCTGCTCCAAAGTTGGAGGCACGATACCTCTGGTTCACAGCAGGATGGCAGCAATGCTACAGGCTTTTTCCACGTCCTGCACTCTTCCCCATTGCTATAGAAACGCCAGAGGTTGAGCCATTCCAGAGGTTTAGACATTCTGCTGCCAAATTTTAATCACGTCCCAGCGGCTCTCAGAGTTTGCTCAGCAACAAAAATGATGGCTGGAGGAGTCAGCGGTAACAAGAAAGAGGCACAGCATCCATCTGTCCTGCTTTTCTCTTGTTTTTTTCTTTCTTTTTTTCTTTAATTCCCCCTAGCTGAAGCTGCTGCTTCCAGGAAGGCAGCTTACAAACCACATGGGCTATGTACATCACAAGCTCCTGTCTGATTGGCACCAGGCAGGGAGAACTGAGTGGTGAGCATGGCTGCTGGCAGCAGCGCAGCTGGTTTCTGTGGCTGTGTTTCAAAGTGTCTGTGCAGGAGGGTGGGGAGGGGTACAGGAGATGAGGGCTGTTCACTTGGTTTGCCCTGCTGCTGATGGGGCCAAGTGGAAGCAATGCCACCCCCAGCCTGTGACACTGCTGTGGATGGCAGCTGGGCAGTCCTAGAATGTGTTGAGTGACACCTCTAAGCCCAGAACATTTGGATTTTAGAACTCTGGAATGGTTTAGGCTAGAAGAGGCCTCAAAGCTCATCCCATTCCACACCCTTCCACCATCCCAGGTTGCTCCAAGCCTCAACCAGCCTGGCCTTGAACACTTCCAGGGATCCAGGGGCAGCCACAGCTTCTCTGGGCATCTTGTGCCAGAGCCTTAGTACCCTCACAGGGAGGAATTTCATCCCAATATCCCATCTAAACCTATTCTCTGTCAGTTTAAACCAATTCCTCTTTGTCCTGTCCCTGCAGGCCCTTGTAAATACCCTCTCTCCATCTTTTTTGTAGCACTTTCAGGCACTGGAAGGGGCTCTAAGGTGACCCCAAAGCCTTCTCTTTTCTAGGCTGAACAATCCCAATTGTCTCAGCCTTTCCTTGTAAGAGAGGTGCTCCATTCCTCTAATCAGATTGGTGGCCTCCTCTGGACTCAGCCCAACAGGTCAATGTCCTTCCTGAGCTTTTTCCTTTGTTGGATGGCAGGAACTCAAATATTTAGTGCTAATAATGAAGATTAAAAAAGAAAAAATAAAAGCAACGTATCAGAAAAGATATTACATCCCTGGGGAGCCTGCTCAGTGCCTGATGCTGCAGTGGCATGTTACAGGGAAATGAGGGGGGGGGGAAGGATACAGAGGCTGCAAAAGCTGTTGGCAAAGGTTGGACTCCACTGGTGTCTTTGTTGTCCTTTTGGTGGTGTCACCACAGGCTGGGAGGTGCAGATATTCCTTGTTTGGCTTGGAGATGGTGTCTGTGGTGAGCAGCCACCCTCAAATGCAGCCTGAAGTCTGAAGTCAGGTTATGCCTTCATTTTAACTCTTATTAGGAGTGTCTTATTCTCACTGGTGTCATACTTTTCATCTTCTTTACCCCCTTTATTTCCCTGCTAAGTGGAAATATAGTGAATGACCTCAGCTTTGGCTCTCAAAGAGAGAATTCCCTGTGTTTTCTGCTTTGAGGCAAAGAGCTAAAGGTAGAAAATGGCCTGCATGTATTTGTTGCCCAGAAAAGCTGGGGATGTTCCATCCCTGGAAGTGCCCAAGGCCAGGTTGGACACTGGGGCTTGGAGCAACCTGGGACAGTGGGAGGTATCCCTGCCCGTGGCAGGGGGTGGCACGGGATAGGCTTTAAGGTCCTTTCCGACCCAAACCACTCCATGATTTTTTCAGATGTTGACAGACATTAATATAACCCAATTCAACACACTGTGTTTGGACCTGGCTGTTTTCTCTTGTAAAGCCAGAGCAGACACCCAGAATCCATTGGCATCTAATTTAAATTGTTGGCAGATCCATAGCTGACTGTATAGCCCCCCGTGAAAGTGCTTCATTTGAATTATCCATGGACAGTTTGAATCCATGGATAATTAAATGCACTGTACATAATTAATTTGTAATTGAAATTTTATTAGCTTTGCTGCAATTCCACAATTTGTTGGAGCTGCCAGCAGATGGCCCCTTAACCCTTCTAATACCATGCTGAGATTTGCTCTTCAGGAAAATCATTATGGGAAAAAAAAAATCCCTCTCATCCTGCTGTCAACAGTCATCAAAGATCAAACAGCACTTTTGAGAGTCTTGGGTTCAACTTTTCAAACCTGAGAGCCAGAGTTTAACAGTTAAATTGTTATGCTTGAAAATGCAGAAATTTGACTCTTGCCTAGCACAAGTTGCACAAGGCTCCTCCAAGCTTGAAGGATTTGATGGATTTTTTTTTAAAAGGCCTAGGGTTTTTTTGGAAGCTCAAGTTATTGCTGGAAACTGTTTAGTGCTCTTTAGTTTGTATACCTAGAAATGCTGCACTGAAAGCTTTGATTAGACCTTATGAGTGGGAGCATCACTAGGTAAATATCCCCGTGCTGCAGTGATGATGCCACTGTATTCTGGTTTGTGAGGCAGAAAATGACTTGCAACAGGATAAATTTAATTTTTAACCTTAGGGTAACAGGAGTTCAAGCTGCTTTCTCACAGAAATAACTGTGTATTTGAGCACTGTTGATACTTAATGCTTCAAGGTTCTAAGAATTCCAGCAGGCTGAGGTACACCAAGAGCAGAATTGCTTTGGATGCTGGAAGAAAGACTCACTGTACTTTTCCCAAATTTTAGCTGTAGTGGGAGAGTCTTGTGTGCCATGGAAGTGCTAAACATGCAAAGAACTCTGTCAGTGTACCAGGACAAGCTCTTCAACCTGCCAGAAAAATGGTCTGGCTGAAGGGACAATACAGCAGTGGTTGTGAACAAATTAAGATGAATCAGTGGGGAAAAAAAATAAATTAATGGCAGACTTCAAATTTCTGTTGCCTCTAAATGCTGGGGTTGTATCACTTAATCTAAATGAACTCCATCATATCCCTTTTTTTGGGTGTGACACTTGTACAGTCACCTCTGAATTGCTAAAGAGCAGACCCAAAGAGCCTGATAAGAGTCCCCCAGCACTGATGGTGTTGAAATACTTCTGCACAGCACACAGAGAACTGCTGATACATACACACAGCTTCCCTGCTGGAATTTCCTCCTGGCCACCACTCTCCCAACGTTTTAGCCTGGCCAGTGCTGCAGTGATAACGTTTCCCGAGGTGTGGCTTTGGGCACAATGTGCTCTCTGTGTGCTGATGTGGCCCTGGAGAGGGGATGAACCCCGAGAGGGGCAGTGATTAACCCTCTGGCTGCCTTATGTTGGTCATTTTTACTGCCCTGCAGCTAAACCCTGTGAACTACCTGCACTTTTGTGTCACTGAGTTGTGCATTCTTCCCTCTCCTTGCTTCTTTCTGGGTCTGATTGTGCTTCCATGCATCCTTCACTGCCCTTCCTTGCATCTTTCCCATATTATATGGGGACATAGGAGAGCCAAAACACTGCCTGGCATAAGCTAGCAGCTCAGGCTGGGAAATGGGGTTTAAATGAAACATTCCAGAGTGTTCTGGTTCATGCTTGAAGGGTGATTTTTGTTCTGGGGGGGATTTCTGGGAAGTGCTTCTCTGCTGGAGACAGCTCCTCCTCTTTCGCTCTGAAGCAGAGCTGACCTGGCAGGATTTGCCCTGGCTTTCTGGAGAACACAAGTGCTCAATCTTGGTGCTTGCAGCCTCTTTCAATAGTTTTCCTATTCCCTATCAGTCTCCCTTACAATCTCCTCTGAACAGGCAGATTGAAATGTTGGTGTTTTCCTGCTCTGGTATGAGAAGTCATTTCTTCTGAATGACATTAAAATGCCTGCCTGGAGTAACACTCAAGCCTCTCTTGGATCAGGGGTGCAGTGTCTCCTGCAAGTCTCCTGCCTGAAAGGGGGAGTGAATAAAGAATTTGGCTTTTGCATCTGAAACAAATTAAGTTTCATTTTTTCTCCAATCTTATTCGCTTGTTTAGGGCGTCTCCCACGATAGAACTGCCAGCAGCCAACACTTCAGTTATGGAAGGAAAAGCTTCCTAATGGTCATTTTATGCTCTCCACAGTTTCCTTTCATTACAGAAACGCTTTTGTTTGCACATAGGATAGGTAATCAAAAGTGTGAGGTGATTTCACTTTATCACAGAGCACCATTAATCCCTATTTACTAAATCCTGGTGTTTAACAGTGGTTGTGGATAGGAAGATAAGAGGGAAAGAACTGTCATGTTTCCTGTCATTCACTCACAACTTGCAGTGCAAGGTCTGCATTTTGCTTGACTAACTCTCCACAAAGGCACTTCTGGGAAGCTGGAGTACAAAGCTGGTTTGACAACAGTTGCTGTTTCCAAAAAACCTGCCTAGAAGTGTCTGATTATGGAGATTTGGGGAGTATACAGTGATCTCTGCAGACAGGGCCCTCTGATGAGACTGAGAGCTGGGAATATTAAATATGAAATGTCAGCTGCAGGATACTGCAGGATACTGCAGGATACCAGCTACTCCCATGGTTTGTCTGCCACATGTGCCACTGTCCAGTGCAGCCTTACAGTAATCCAAATAACCAGATTTTTGTACCACGGTGAAAAATAAACTTTTTGGGGAGGGCAGTTATCACTGTTCAGCTTTTTCTTGTCAAGGAATTTCTTCTGAATGTGTTTAGCCCCTGTGATTTTCTTCAGCTTGGGTAGCAGTAAATTCCCGCAAATCAGGATATAGGAGATTCCTTGTTGTTTGACTGCTTGTAAAACTTTCTCCTTAATACATCAACAATTTTCCTTGTTGCTACTTGTGCCCTTTTCTTTTTGTCCCATCGCTGTGTGCCTCTGGGCAAAGTCTGGCTCTGCTCTCTGTATTATCCCATGAAGGCTCTGGAAACATCAGGGCAGAGCAATTAAACTCCCTCTCACTCCAGCTTTATTTTAACCTGAAACAACTGGATTTGTCCAGATATGTCTCACACACTCCAGTCCCCTTATCTCCATGGCTCTCCTCTGGATCTGCTTGTCAAGGCCTTTGTTAAACTGGACACGGTGTCCAGTTGTGGTTTCATAAATGCCCAATAACAGGGAATAATTAATCATTTCAAGGTATTTGCTATGTTCTTGCTGTTACAGGCAGGTGTTTGGCTTTACTGGGACAGGCCAGTGTTGTGTCACAAGGTCACAGACTGGCTTGGGGTAGAATGGACCTTAAAGCCCATCCTGTCCCACACCCTGCCATGGCAGGGACACCTTCCACTATCCCAGGCTGCTCCAAGCCCTGTCCAACCTGGCCTTGAGCACTGCCAGGGATCCAGGGGCAGCCACAGCGGCTCTGGGCACCCTGTGCCAGGGCCCCAGCACCCTCACAGGGAAGGATTGAACATCCAGGGAAGAGAAACCTTGTGCTGTGCCACTGGCTCTGCTGTTAACGCAGCAGAGTTTGAAGCAATGCTGCTGTTGCAGTTGGAACAAGCCACAGTTTGATAAACAAAGCCTGGACAGCCCTGGTTCCATGTGATTGTGGGCAACTCCATCCCAGTAACTCACAGGGGTTCACTGAAACATCACTGTCTTTTGCAAGAGCTTAAGTAGAGAGAAATAAACTTGGACTGCTCCCCATGATTTTGAGGAAGGGGTTGGAGAGTTGTTTTTAATTAATGTGGGAAAAATGTAAGGGTTTGTATGTACCTCTAGGAACACACATACATGATGTGTGTGTATGTACTTATTAGTGTGCATAAATACACATTTCATGCATGCTCCTCTTATTGTTCAGATTATTTATATGCAAGTAAACAAAAAACCCCGTGCTACCTTCAGCTGGAACCTTGTCCAGGAGTAAAAAGGCTTCCCTCACTTCTGCTGTGCTCAAAGTCCTTGTGCTCTAGCAGGGACTCTGTGAGGGCAAGCATGGCATGTGCTGCACCTGCAGCCAGACCTGAGATCTGCTATTGGCGAGGGGAAAGAAATTAAGTGGAGAAAGGTGAAATGTGCAGAGGAGAGGGACTGTTAGCTCAGGATAATGGCTCTAAATTGTGTCAGGGAGTGCCAGGCCCACTGTCAGTGCCACAGCATCAAAGATATGTGTGATCACAGCATGTCACCCTTCCCTTGGCACCAGGCTCCTCAGGGATTGCTTTGCCCCTGACTGAAATGTGGTTTTCCTGGGAATGGAGGCACCTGCCACAAAACCTGCTCCAAGACTGGATTCCATAAAATGCAGCTGATAATTCCCCAGAAAAGACAATTTTAGTAGACCACTGGCACTGGAAAAAATTATGTTTGGCTTTTTTTTTTTTTTTTTTTTAAATCTGGAAATGTTTAACAGCTCCCATCCAGAGTGGAAATGCTGAGGGCTTAGAATCTGGAAGAAATCTTGCCAGGATAGTGTAATTTTTTTCTTTTTTTAAGTAGGCTTTGGGCTATGTTCTTGACAGTTCATATGCCTGCTTTCATTTCCAGACTTCTCATACATTTCTGTTCCTGTAATCCTGAACCAGGATGCCTTCTTTTGAAGAGCTTGATGATAGGTAAACAGAGAGCAATACAGGGGAGAGAGCTCTTGTCCAGCAACAGTCCCAGAGAGGAAATTTCTGACCACCCCCAGACTAGCATTTGATTAAATGCTGCATGGCAAGCATTCCTGGCTGATGTGGACATAAACAGAGAACAGAATTTGCTTTATCTGTGCTGCTTTTCATATTCAAGGTAACCCAAAGCTCCCATAAATCTAAATGTGAAAAATACGGCTGCTCCCTGTGATTTCTCCAGGGGCATTAAATCCTCTGCAGAGCTGCACACACTGGCTGTCAACAAGTGCTTTCACAGAATCATTTCAGTTGGAAAAGACCCCCAAGATCAAGTCCAGCCTTTGACTTATCACTACCTTTTAACCGGTCCAGAGCACTGAGTGCCACATCCAGTTGTTCCTTGGATATCCCTGGGGATGGGGACCCGCTACTTCCTGGGCAGCCCCTGCCAGGGGCTGCCAGCCCTTTCCATGGAGAAATCCCTCCTGATGTTTTGAACCCTTGAAGGCAGAGAAGGAATTCCAGAGGGGGCTGAGCAGCTTCGCTCAAAGTGTGTACGTTCCTTGTTCTGGAGAAACTACAATTCCCTGTTTGTCCCACAAATGAACCGGACCACCTTTGTGGAGAATTCCCCAAGAAACCAGACCTTGAGAATCATGTGAAGCATCATCATCAGGCCCTCCCTGCCTGGATACTTCCCAGCAAGGTTGGAAGGAGTGAGGTTGAAGAGGTTGGCTCCTGTTTCTGTGCAGATGGCATGGACCAACATTTTCTTTCCAACACCAGCAGGTCCTGCCAGCAGCAGGGATTTCACCAAAGGAGCATTCTCATGGACAGTTTGGGAACCTGTAAAAAGTCATAAGGCACTGTTATTGCTTTCATTTAAATCTGCCATAAAGGTAATGGAATGATTCCTCCTTTTTTATTCATCATAAATAATTGATAATGTGAATTAATTGTTTCCTCTCTATGGCATGAGTGCTCTTGAGTTCAATTCTGTACAACCAGAGCTGAGAGCCCAGCAGATTTAACAATTCTGTTTGGAGCAAGACTCATCCACCCTTATTTGTACCTTCTGATGGGAAAACTTCAGTTTGGAAAGGGTGAACTAAAAGAATAATTTTGAGACTGGAGCAAATGCGAGTGCCAGGGCTGCTGTGCCTGCAGCAGTGACTGCTCAGCATTTCCACGCTCTGTCCCCGTGGCTGCTCCATGTAAACTCATCCTGGGCTGTGACAAATATAATCCATCACCTGGCAAAGCCTTGCATTGGGAAAACATAAGCACAGACAGATTTAGGTGGCTGATGGGTATGGAACTCATCTTCCCTGCAGCCGTCATCATGTGAACTGGGGACAGGTGAACTTCCAGAGGTGGAAGTAGAAGGAAATGTCAAGTGTTTTGTCCGGGCTCACTTTGCTTCGATGCCTAAAGATGTGCTGTGTCAATTGTTGTGGTGTTTACATGTATCTGAAAATTTGTGTGAGCATCCACTACATCTGGAGATCTCTCAGCCTGGTGTCCATCAGACTGTGGGAGTGGAACTGGCCCCAAAACTGATGGGCTGCTCAGGGAGCCTTTGCCTTAGCCTGGAGAAGCCCTCTGGGGATGGCTGCTATTTAAAACAAATCCAATCAGGGTGGTTATCTGTGTCCTAATGGTTTAACATCCCAAATAAATGACAGTGAACTGAGCACAGAGATGAATGCCGTTATTCCAGTATGGTGCAGGGTGTAGGAAGTTGTCAGCCACCCAGGCTTTATTAATATTTGGTCATTCCATAGTAATCCATTACTATTGCACAAAGATTTATTAGAAGAGGAGCAGCAGACTCCTCTGTGTTAAAGATGAAGTATAGCTCCTACTATTCTTTCTCCTTTCAGCTGCTTATAATTTTCTTAATGCCATTGAAGCTGGGGCTTTCCTTGCCATTGGGTGGCTATTTTGAGAAAAACTTTCACTTCTGTGATACACAATTATCTCATGATGAACTGGTTTGGAGACCAATTAAGTGAAATGTCATCTGTAACGTATCACCCCACAGGTGAAACCATTCCTGTACCTTTTTTTTTTTTTTTTTTAATGTAATCTCTTTTGTAACTCAGAGGCATTTTTCAAAATGCTTTTGCAAATATCTTTTGTTTGTTTAACTAGTCCAGGGTCTAGACTTTTTGCCAATTGTATAAATGGCAGAAAATTTATGGGGTCTCTTGACTAAGGGGTGTCTCAGGGCTTGACTTTCCTAGATTAGATGGTGTCAAAAGACAGGTTTGGAGGAGCTTGGGGACATGTGAAATACATTGTGCAGGCAGAGATAACTGCTGAGCTCTCTCGGCTGATTGCAGCTGACAGCTTACCCCAAACCAGCTGAGGGTGTTCCAGGTGGGAAGAGCCCCATCCAGGTTGAAGAGAGAATAAATAACCTGAGCACCGGCCTTGGGAAGGAGGGAAAAGCAGGAGCTCTGTGTTAGCTTTGCTGTGTTTTCCAGGCTGGGAGGCAGGCAGATGTTTGGGATTTTGCCCTCTAAAGGGGATGAGCAGGCACTGACACAGCCTGGGGGAGGACACACCTAGTTAACATCTTCCTGAGATCCACTCAGGAATGGAAAAGGACGCAAGTGAAGTATTGAGGCTGGAAAATCCAATCAGGAATGAAAAGGGACGTAAATGAGGTTTTGAGTAAAGGCCCCCGAGACAGGCACTTCTTGCAATCACTGGAGTTTGGCATAATGCCATTCCCAAGTGAAATATGGGATAGATTTTACATTAAAAGCAAACAACCTGACCTAGCAAAGCCTTGCTAGATATTGGCTAAGCCTGGCGTTAAAACTGCAAGGGCATTTACAAGTGTTCTCTGCAATGTACAAAACGTATCCAGAGTAATTCCTTCAACGATTGCATTGTGCTGCACTGAGTAACATCAGCCAGCTTGTAAAAGGTAAATTGCAGCCTTAGCCCTTCCCTTTACTTGATTAATTTTGATCACTGGAGCTTTTTTTTAGCTATTATCTTTCCCAAGTGGTTTCCCCTTTATGTGCTGCCATTCACAAACTGTTGCCATGCAAACAGAGATGGGCTGGGGAGGTGATACCTGCCTTTCTGCACTGTTGAAATGATCATTGAAGAACAATTAGACTGCAAAATGCGTCAGGTTACGACTAATCAAGCCCTGTCAAAGGCAGTAAAATGCACATTTCTGCCAGGAAGCAAAGCCCCAGTGTGTTTTGCCCTCTGGTATGCTCTTACCCAAAGGCAATATTCCATAGAGTGCCACGAGCTGTCTGACTTCTGGGATGGAGGGCACGGGCTGGGCACCTGTCTCACGAAGGATGCTCCTCAGACAGTTGTAGTAGCCTGTAGGAGGAAGCCGGAGCTCAATAAATGTGGCAGTGCTGTTGCAAAAAGCATAACTTGGGAAATGAGGGACTGCCACACCGCAGGCATGTCATGCACTCTCAGCAAAGCCAAGCTCAGGGAACTCAAGCTGGGCAATATTCTGGTGGAATGTGGCCCTGGGAAAGGTGAACTGCAAAGGCAAATTTAAGCTGAACAGGCTGTGGAAGTTGTTCAGTAGAGAGCAGACGGTTTCGAGTAACCTTTTAAAGAAACTTTGTGGAGAAGAATCATTAGCAGCGCCATAAATCACGCTGCTGGCAAAGGATTCCTGGATTTGGGATTTTGCAGGGCTAGAATCCCAGTGAACCGTGAGCTCTCAGAAGGATTTCAAAAAGGGGGAAAAGCTATTTTAACAAGCTTTTCCCTGGCTGGGTCCCATCTCAGCTCCTCTCTGTGTTAGACATGTAAGCATGTCACCTCATTTGGTGGGGCGCTCTGCTTTGCAGTTCACCTATTTTTTTTTTTTCTCCCATTCTGTTCAAAAAAACCTCCACAAAACAACCCAAGAAAACTAAAAATCCCTGATGTGAACCAAAATGATTTAATCTTGCTTTGGCTCTGGTTACAGAGCTATAATCACATTGCTTGCCCTGTCAAAGTCCATATCCAAGAAATGTTGGAGAACAAAGATTCAGGAGGATGGACCACAAGTAGGAAAGCCAGTTGTGATGTAGTCAGTGATTATTTTTAGCATAAATTACATGTCATTATGGTGATTATTACTGAAAAATAATAATATTTTTTGTTTTACTGGAGATAAAAAGGCAGAGGGCAAGAGGCCTCTGGAGCAGAGGTAAATTAGCAGTGGTTAAGAGCAATAGTGGAGGTATAATTTGGGGGCAAAAAGGCAGACAAACCCTGGTGCAACTGCCCCCTCCCCTCTGAAGAATAAAATTAATTTCAGCTTTTATCTTTTATTTAAGGAGAAATCAAAAGAATGGGATAGGAATTAATCTTCACAGATTTAATTAGAAGGCATCAAAGGGTTTAATTGCAACTGCACATAAATCACAGTGGATATTCTCTGACTAATTTAGATAAGGTCACCAAGAAAATTAGTTCAGTGATATCAGCTTGTCATGGAAGGGGGACATTTGGGTGCCTTTACTAGCTGTGTGGCACAGTTCCACTCTTTGTCCTTCCCCCAGGAAGTGACCTTCCTTAGGCTTCAGCCCTGGGAGGCTGAGCAGATGAAGACTTCTTTCTCTGCAGGCTTGGACTGGGTCCTTGGACCCTTCAAGAGGGTTTTTCTGGATTTAAAAAAATTTTGGAGATGTGCTGTGTCAAAAGCATTTGTGGTGGGGGAATGTTCATTGGACAAAAGTGACCTCGATAGGTTGGGAGAACAAAGGAAGAATGAAATTTTTCCTTTACTTTGTGGCCTTTAATGAGCACAAAATGGATGGGACACTTGTTAATTCTGAGAATTAACAACTCTTCAGAGGAATGGGCAGAGGCTCTGGAGGCTGAACTGGTGCTTCTAAGAGTTTGCATAACCATGGCATTTGGGGGTGATAGAAGAGATTTTGTCTTTTCTGCCTTGGCCTTTGTACTATAAGCCTTGTGCCTCTGAACAGCTGCAAATTCAAACCATGGGCTTTGACACTACCCGAATCTTGGGGGTTTTTTGCTGTTAAGATGCTGTGATTTCACCATGTGTCACCCAGTGTTTGTGGACGTGGTGTTAGATGCCTCTAAAGTCTGAAAATGTGGGGTGTGGGGTTTTTTTACCCCTTTTTTCTCTGTAGAGCACAGATAAGCAGGATTGGCCACAGTTGCAGATAACAGAAACCAGACAAGAGGAAATGCAGAACTAGGCAGAAACACATCTTACTCACATGAAGGGCCAGATATGCCTCAAAGGACTGCTCAAAGTTCATGGGCAGTCAGGCAGGTGCAGGGAAGGGGCTGAGTCTTCTTTGCTCAATGAACAAAAGCTAGAGGTGCAATTTCTGCTGTTCTCTAGGAAATATTCTGCATGGATTATGACCCCTGTTCTATTAGACTTGCACTGTCTTGCCACTTCCTGACAAGGGGTCCTTAAAGGATGTTCTGGTTCCACCTCAGAGTGGATGTGACATCCACAATCATTCAAGGCTTCCAGGTGGTGCTGCCTGGAGTTAAACACCAGCTCTGCAAACAGGTCCTAGGCTTAGCAACAGAAGTGAAAGCAGAGACAGACTTGATTTGCATACCTGGCTTTAGATATTCAATGTGCAGTGATCCCTGAACTCAGTCTTGACTGGAAATAGGGGTCAGTGAAGGTGGAATGGCTGGAGGTTTGATCAAACAACACCACAGCTGTACAAAGGGCTACTTTACCAATGTAGTCAGAGAGATTCACATTCTTGACTTTGATGAGCAATCCTTCTTCTGCAAGTTCCTGGTACAGGGAATCAATGGTCCTACAGGCAAGAGACATCACTCAGAAACAGTCAGGAAAAGCTCAGGGTGAGCGAGCCTGGGAGTTATTTATCTTTGCCCAGCTTTGTAAATGCAGTTTGTGGCTCGGAGGTAGCGGTGATTAGTGCCATCAGTGTGAAATCAATAAGCACAGTTCTCTGTGCTATGGTTAGGAATCTCTTCCCTCCCTCACACGCTGGGTCTCCCTCTCCTGCTGACTCCATTTACCCATTTCCAGGTGATGCCAGATCAGTTATGACTTGTGTAATGGACTCATTCATTAATATCAATTACTGGGAAATTATTTTTAAATTACACAATAATGGCAATCCTAACACTACTATACCTATTCACTCAGCTCTCCAATTAGTACTAATTCATTAATTCTTCTTGGAATTTATTCTGTTGGCAACAGACAGCCTCATCTCTCTGGGAACACACAGGGAATGCCTCACTCACGTCCACCACCTGCACTGTTGAGGTCAGGCTGGCCAGAGCTGGGCTGGGGCAAAAAACATTCAGTGGAAGTGTTGGCCCATCCCTGGAAGTGTCCCAGGCCAGGCTGGACAGGGTTTGGAGCAGCCTGGGATAGTGGAAGGTTACCCTGCCCATGGCAGGGGGTGGAACTGGATGAGCTTTAGGGTCTTCTCCAACCCCAACCATTCTGGGATTCCATGAAATGGGCAAAACATCCCCTGTGGAAGTCTTTCCCTATCTCCATTATTGGCAGAAAGTAGATCCCAATAATGAAGTAGTTGAAACACTTAAATTTGAGTGTGGTTTTCTATTGATGTGATCTTCTCTACACTGTCTTTTGGGATTCTAAGTATTAATTTCAATTACACTTTTGGCACTTGGTTTTATAGAGTAATACTGCTTCCAGGAATGCGTAAACTGAATAAACCTGTTGGAAATTCTTAGTGTATTGACAGCACAAACAATATAGTTTTTTTTAATTTTAAATCTCTCTGTTTTTGCACACTTTTCATGTTTTTTCCCCTCAATTATTCCATCTTTTTCACCTATCTTAATTGGGATGTCCTGGTCTGGCTTCAATAAATATATTTAATAGTGCCTCTCAGCTGGCTAATAAACCTACAGGTATAATTTGAGGTCTGCAGCCTTTTTTCCATTTCAGCTGAGGAGTTTTATGTTTATGCAGTCTTAGTGGCACAATTAATAGGAGTAGCAATAAGCAAATCCAAAATTTAATGCACCTTCAACAAGGTTGATTTTGCTGCTCTGACTCTTGCTCTCACCCTCAGTGGTTTTATGTTGGGAATGCATCATAAAACAGGCAGAAGGTGGAATGGGACTAACTTGGCAGCTCTGGTGGGAGCAGGACTTCTACTTTTCCTGGTTTATTATTTTTTACTGTGCCAGTTAAATGGTGCATGTCCTGAGTTCCTCCAAGGGAGTGTGATGTGACCAGTCTTTGTTGACTGAAGCCCCCAGAGCCCCCTTCACTGGACCAAAATGGAGATTTTTAATCTGAGTTATTCATCCCCTCTCTGGGTTATTTCTGAAATGCTCAGCAGGGAAGAGCAAAGCATGGAGCCAAAAGTGCCAAATAAAATCCAGCTACTAAAAAACTCATGTTTTCAGCTGCCTGCATTGCAAGCTTGTATATAAAGAAGCAGGTATGTGCAAGGGCCGTTTTAAAAGCAGGGAATATATGCATCCTTATTAGACTTTGGCACTGTTGTGTAGGAGAGGTCCTGCTCTGTTTTGATCCATGAGATGTGGATTTTAAATATTTGCTTGGAGGCGAATATTTTTTTCAATATTTTTCAGTATTTTAAATATTTTTAAAATATT
Organism: Aegithalos caudatus; assembly: GCA_013389925.1. Classification (NCBI taxonomy): domain Eukaryota; kingdom Metazoa; phylum Chordata; class Aves; order Passeriformes; family Aegithalidae; genus Aegithalos; species Aegithalos caudatus. Next base: position 249,363 of record WEIU01017639.1, on the reverse strand, counting down.
TTTCAGTACTTAAAATATTTTAAAATATTTTTATAATATTTTTATATTTTGAAAATATATTTTAAAGCAGGTAAAGAGACCACTGGCTGATTGTGTGGCGCCAGCACCCAAATGAACGAGTCCATGTCTTGCTGTTCTTGCACAAATGGGTTTGTGAGGTGAATGTCATTGATTGCATTTGTCATTGTGCTGCTCTCCAGCCCTGCTCCTGGATCAGCTGCTCCTTGTGGTGATGCCTCTGTGCAGGTGTCTGTGTTGTCTGCACAGGTGGAAAATGGCTGGATTATCAGGGAACACATCACTCTCATTGAAAATGGTAGGGCAGAAGAAGAAATCCTCTCATATTCTCCAAATAAGAGTGCTTCAAAGAAGAAGAGTGCACAAGAAATGGCCAGGTCTGCTAGGACTCTTATTGACCCATGAGACTGATTTGTGATGTGTACACTACAGCTCAGGGGGGTTTATGGGGTGCAAGGGCTGTCTGCAGCCTCCCTGGTCAGCTGGGATGGAAAATCTGACAGTCAACAAAGCAGCTAGGTGCTTCTGCACCTGCAGAGAGGGGGGGAAGAGGCACACAGGGCCAATATCCTGCTGAAATGCTCCATGTGCTTAGCTCTGCAAACTGGAGTCAACCTGCCCAGAAGCGATGGGACTGGTCCTGGTGGTGTGTGATACCGGAATGGGGATTTTAATTTGTGTTTGTTGGTGAAGATGAGCAAAAGCAAGGTTGATATTGGAGATCTAAAGCAGAGAGGTACTCTTTACCTGTTAGGAGTCATATCCTTCTCCAGCTCGAGTATCTTTCTCTTCCCAGTTGTCTTGCTTCCCTGAGGACGCCACAAGCAAGCAGAAATTAGTGACTTTAGCACAGATAAATATTTCTGAATGTACTGAAGTGAAGTGAGGGCCAGAACAGCCCTCAGTGTTTGAATGTAGCCCAAAGGAAAAAATCATACCCTTAAGCAGTAGTCCCACTGCTACACAGGAAAGTATCCCAGAGTCATTTTGCTCCAAGGGAAAAAGTTTCTCTCCTTCCTTTTGTTTAGACTTTTTACTTTGTTGTTGTTGTTGTTTTTTGGTTTTGGTTTTGGTTTTGGTTTGTTTTTTAATTGGCACAGCTTCCCAGGATAGTGGTGGAATCCCCAGCCCTGGACAGATTTAAAAGCTGTGTGGATGTGGCACTTGGGGACATGGTTTAGTGGTGGCCTTGGCAATGCAGGTTAAGGGTTGGACTGAATGATCTCTCAGAGATCTTTTCCAATTGTATAATTCTTATTCCATGATTTTTCTGGAGCACAATTCTGTGGGTGAGGGGGGATATGGCCCTTGTTCAAGAAGGAAGCAGGAAGGAAAAGGGTGTGGGGTCCAAGTAGCTGCTCCAGGGACTGTTTATGCATTAAAAAAAAAATTTAAAAAATCAGAAGTAAAATATATAAGCAGCTTCCCCGAGTGGGGAAGAAGCTTTCCCGAGGGGAAAAACCTCCCGAGACTCTGGCTACCCTCGTAATCACTGGACATCCTTCTCTCTCCTAATGCCCCAGGGAAGAAGCTGGAAGAGGTCAGAAAAACACAACCTGCTCTTTTTGTATTTTCACCAAAATTTTGCCACAGAAACATTTTGACTTATCTGCCTCCTTCCTGTACACATCACAAAAAAACTCATGGCAAACATAAATAAGGAAGATGTGACTCGGGCTTATCAAGCCCCTCCATTAATTACAGCTCAGGAGCCATAAATATGGTTAGGGATAATTAGTAGTGTGGAGAGGACATCATTAATCCATGTTAGTGCCCACCACTGGTGTCTGACCTCCAGTGCTCCAGCAAAGCACTTCAGGATTGCTCCAGTGGAACTGTTTACACAGAAACCTTGGTGCACCAGGGGATTTCTCCAACAGCTTAAATTTAAGCACGTGCTTAAATGCTTAGTTGAACAAGACAGCTTATTCTTTCCAAAAGTTTATGTTCGCTTTCCTGGGAATACAGTCATTTACTTTGCTTTTTTTTTTTAAATAATAGTGAATACTTCTGCAGAGCTCTGGAGGCTGCGATGTTGAGTTAAAAAAAATCCTATCCAATTATCTGGCAAATGCTGGGCTTTTTCACAGAACAGATCAGCAGCCATCAGGAATACATCAATTTTAGGTTTTCAAGGATAGACACAATGTAAGTAACCTGTGGTTCAATCACCTGTTACTGTTTATGATGCCACAAAGATAATCCAGATGAAAATGCAGCCTAAACCCAGGATCAGCTAACTGGGAAAAGGAGATATTTTTATGTTTTGGGTTAGGATAATGCAAACAACTCTGGATTTGGAGAACTATACCTCAGGTTTCATTACATAAATAAGTTTAGCAGCAAATAGTCTTCCAAGTGTGCCAGGGGGATTTTGTTTTGAAGAAAAGGAATGGGAATTAGAAAGAAGGTGCCATGCTCTTTTAACAACTGAGGAAAGATTGAGGCTGTCACTGGTTTATTTTTGCCATTCCTCCTGTTCTGTCTTTTTAACCTCTCTTCCAACAAGCCAGAAATTATAGATATTTGGGTCTGACTGGGAAGGAAAGCTCGTTTCAACCTATGTGAAGACACTTAGCATATGCTGAATTTATTGGCCAACTGGTATTGTCCTCAAGGCAGCTTCACCAATAAAGTAACTCCAGAGCAAAACAAAAATGAACTGTGCAGAGGAAAAATGTGTTTTCATAATTAACAACAGCATTTGTGGGGAATTTGGCACAGGCTGGGATGCGATAAGGACAAATATGAATTGTAGACAATGGCTTGCCTCCAAAATGTCTTATTGGGAACGGCTTTTATTTAGAAAATGATAATGCTTAATGAATGTGAGCACACTCGTCATTTATAATGGAAATCTCCTTGCTTGTCTCTCTGAAATGTCAGCTGAGCTTCTGTGTAGCCATCCTTTGAGCGGGTGATTTTCTGCTGTGATCCCTCCCATGGAGGGAGCTGCATCAGGTGGCAGCTGGCAGGGACACAGTGCTGTCTCCTGTGCCCAGTGGGGTGGCTTCTCTTGCTGTGTGGACTCAGAAAATGCTTTGGGTAGCTCAGAAGTTGGAGCAGAAAAGAACCAAGATTTCAGACCAAATTCCAGAGCCCTGCCTGCTGCTGGAATGGCACCAGGAAGGAGAGGGTGTCCAAATGTCTAACTGGGGGGAATTGTTGAAAAGGGAGGATCCATGGCACCCTTTGGCTGTGATCTCACAAGTCCTGGCTGCAGCTGCGGCCACCACGGGTCATGGAATGGCTGCTTTGAAAGATTATCCAATTCCACCCCCGGCCAAGGGCAGGAACACCTCCCACTGTCCCAGGCTGCTCCAAGCCCCCATGTCCAACCTGGCCTTGGGCACTACCAGGGATCCAGGGGCAGCCACAGCTGCTCTGGGCACCCTGTGCCAGGGCCTGCCCACCCTCACAAGGAAGGATTTTTTCCTAATATCCCATCTAAAGCTACTCTCTGTTTGAAGCCATTCCTCCTTGTCCCTACAAGCTGTTTTAAGAACTCCCTCTGCATGTTTCTTGTAGTTTCCCTTGTGGAAAAGTAACAAGAGGAAAGTGCTCCTGTGGTTTAAGGGAAACCAGGAGCAGCTGATGCAGTTTTTAGTGGATTCCTTGAGTCATGGGTTTGGATTCCTTGGATCATATGAGACGCTTAAGATGGGAGGCTGAGCAAGTGCAGATTTGCACTGGGCCTGGGTTTAGAAGCCTTTCTTGGCAGCGCTGAGATAAAACAAGCAGCTTCTGACACTTGTACTGAAAAAGTGCTTAGACAAAAACTAATTCCCACTGATTAATAAACTTGCTGAATGAGGGACTCTGATCTGTAATCCCTGTTGGATTTAGGCACAGCATCCAAAGAGGTTACAGAGGCCACAGATGACTGAGAGCTCTGGGTGCGGCAGTTACAGGAAATCCAGCAGGGCTGGGAATCACAGCCCTCAAACCCAGCCTTTCCTCAGTTCTCACCCAGCTTCTCCTTTTCTATGGCTTTGCTCTTGTCATTATTTCTGTCACAGCCATCTGCGGTTTTCTTTGCTTCTGCCCACTTTCACCAAAAAGGGATGTCCAAAGCTATGTTGAGGCCTAGGCCAGAAGCAAATTTGCCACGCTTAGGTTCCATGTCCCCCTTACCTGGGTTTTCTGTGCCTCTTTTTTTAAAATTTTTATTTTATTTTATTTTTCCCCCTGAATTCTGGCTATGCCTTTGTGTATGTGTGGGTGTGTTCATTTCCAATGCTTTGCTTTACCTGCAGTGGGGATCAGAAATAAATCCTGGGGGAGCACAGCAGGAAAAGCAGCACAATGGGCTTGAGAGAATTCACTCTGATAAGCTCTTAAATGTAATTTACAGGTCAGGGACTGCCATGTTCCTCACTCAGAGGACATCTCCCTCCTAGCCTGTCCCTTCCCAGTGCTCCCAGTCCCAGTTTGTTGATCCCTGGTTGGGCAGGGGATGAGCTGCCACTCTGCAAAGTGAAGGAAAATGCACTTTACAGCAGAGCTGACCCTCATTCCTCTGCTTCTGTTGTATCCTCATCCCAAGAGCCATTGGACCAGGAGCTATCTGGAGGAATCAGAGTCCAGCAAATGTGTCTCTTAAACAGGACACTCTGCTCTATCCCCTGTCAGTGCTGGGCCATACAGCTGGGACAGTCTGTGGGTGTGGGAGCTTCCAGATTGGAAAGAGGCACAGGATCTGTGACTCCAGTAACTGCAGCGTGGTTTATTAGGTGCAATCTAATTAGTTTTGCTGCTTCCACATCGGTCTACTGCTCTTGAGACCCACTTGTCATGAGAAGAACAATTTTTTCACTCAAAGAACAAAAGAACAAAACACATTTGTTCTTCCACAAAGCTGGCAAATGGGATTCTTGTCTTCAGGAGCTCTAAAGAGCAGCTCTTGGTATGGTTAAGTGTCAGCTTTTAGCAGTAAGTGGTATTTGAAGGTTTGGGAATCAGTGATAAAGTACTTATGGAAATAAAGGAGTTGCTCTGGGTAGGCCTGGAGCTGTTATATATTGTTTTCCTTAAATCTAAGACCTGAGGTGTCTGGAAGACTGTCTGGAGGGCAGAAATTTCCCTTTAGAGTCCAGTTCCAAAATGTTCTTGCTGTATTCCCCACAAAAGGGACCTTAAAACTGAGATTGGTTCCCGGGGGTCAGGCAGATATTTTGTTTTTAACATGAATTTGACAGAAATTTTCTGAGTTGTGAGCTGCTCATCTTAAGGTTTGGAAAGGCACAGAACACCTACCTCTGGTAGGCACTATTCCCTGACAAAGAAAGCAGAAGAAATCCCTCCCTAAAACCGAGGGTATGACCAAACAAACCTCAGGAATTTGGGATGATGTTCCCTCGACACAAAATTCACCAGTGAAAGTCCTCCTAAAGAAATTACCCTTTCATTGCCCCTTGCCCACTGCCAGAGTGCAGGAAAAGGTCTGATTTCTCTGAAGAATGTTGAATTCTCTTGAGAATGCAGAATATCCCCATTTATTTTTTTTCGGCAGGGGGATGTTTCACATTGTACTCCAGACCTGCTCCTAGCTACAATGAGAACCTGAAACAACCACCTGTTATTTCATGCTGCATAGCTGAGGGGGAGACAGATGGGACCTTGGATGTGGCTTGAAAAACTAGAGATTGCTTTTGCTGAATAATAAATTAATGAGCTATTTCCAAAATATTCTGGCTCATATTATTCTTATTATCTAGACCAGGTTATCCTAAAGCAGATCTGCAGTTTGTGTGCACAGGTATGCACTGTGGTTTGGTTCATGACTGTGGTATTTATGCAAATACTAATTGGAAAAAGCCTTTGCCAATGCTGAATGGACATTTTAAATTTGCTTTGCAGAGGGAAGATGTGTTTTGACTAACACTGAATCTTTCCTTCCTCCTTCCTCAGATAGAACCCTTTTGGCTTGGGTGGACTTTTTTTTGATGAAATCTTTAAGGAATTTGTATTATCTAATTAGTACCTCTTTTCCTGCCTCATTCTCTCAGGCTACTGGCACAACCTGGGAAAATAAAAGTTAAATAATCTCCCTCCTCCCTAAGCTATTCCAACACTACATTGAAGAAAAAAAACCAAAAAACCCACCCAACCCAGCTCCTAACATAAAGCTCTAAAATTCCAGTGTCACATTTTGCAGGAGGGCACTGACCAGCTGATCTAAATGTATCTGCTCATGAAAACTTGGGGGAGATTGTTGCAATATTTTGCCCGTACATCTTAAGCCCCCCCCTATTTTTGAAACAGATTTAGGAATTCAATTGGGATCAGCTTTCAGAGCTGCCCCAATCTTTTCTTATTAGGTTGTCCCTGGACGTTTGTCAGGTGAAAGAGCATTTTTAAAGATAATTTGAGTAGAAGTAGAGCAACAGCAAGTATTTTCATGCTAAAAGGTATTACAGAAATGAAATACAGCATGAGATTAGGATTGGCTATTTGCCCTGAGGGTTTTTAGTGGCTCTGCTGATTGAATGGTGGGGTGTAAGCTTTGAGTTATTTTGCACTGACATGATCTCTAATTTAAATGTTTTGGTAGGGAATTTTAGAGAACCACAAGCTGTAGAATTCTTCATATGATAATGCTGTAAAACTAGATGTGAACATGACATCTGTGCTGTTTTTTTAGGGGGGTTAACCTATTTTTTATGCCTAAATAAACTTGGCTTAATTGCAAATTCCCAAACCCTTCAATTAGAGGTAGTAACATAATGAGTACCTGGCTGTGTGTGATCTATGTGGTGCTACAGAAAAATGAAAGGTTACATCAAAATATTCATAGGGAGGTTTTTTTGGTGTACAGTCTTGAAACATAATAACCAGTCCTTATTTAGGAGGAAAACAGCCAGCAGCTGGAAAACTCACTGGCCGCCAGATCCCTGTTTTCCTTGGAAAACTATTAATCTGAACTGGTCACCCTAAAGAGAGGGATTGCTTCCATCTTGCTATTTGACTGCATCCAAGAATTTCAGGAGGGTGAAAATCTGAAATATCTTATAGTGATTTATCTCTGGAATAGCTCAACTTGTCCTAAGCAATATTTATACAAGTGAAAGAACAAGAGCTAATGAAGAAGGCCCTGAAAGCAGCCATGGGTGAAGAGATTTTCAGGTGTTCCTGACTTGAGATGCAGTAAAATGTTTAGGGTGGACATTGTGATATTTGTACCTGAGGTTTGCACTGGCCACCACGGTACCTGGGCAGGGAATTGAGACTACCCCTCAATTCTCCCAACTTGCTGCTCTTACCTTTTCACCTTTCTTAGCTTTACCCTGAGGACCCGTCTCTCCATCCAGAGCCCTTTTGATGTTCAGCAGTTTCTCCTGCATCACTTCATCGACCTGCCCAAGACAAACACAGTGGAATCTTCCTCAGTTTTCTGTTCTGCCACCTCGCCCCAGACAATTGTTCAGCTGAGTAAGTGTGAAAGCAAAGAAGAGGTAGTAGGGACTCTGGAAGGAGGGAAGGTCTGTGCCAGGGCCAGTTCTTACAGCTGGAGGAAAATATACACAGGTAATGCACATGATTAATGTCCTCTTGCTATTGTAAGCCCACCTGCACTCTGATCTCTTCCTCCACTTCTTCCCGTTCCCCTCCTTTGATCAGCTCAGGGTCGTGATCCTGGAGAAAATCCGATTTGTTATCTCTGTTCTCCCAAAAGACTGTTATCCAAAAGAAAGGAAAAAGGGGAAAAAAGTTACAGAAGCCATTGGTTCCTCCAACTGCTTCTGGAGGCAAAAGAAAGGGTAGTTGTAGGCAGCTTTTATTAAATGATGAGCTGTGTGAAAGTAGCAGGCTCTGGGGACCCTTACCAAGTTCAGAGCCCTGTTGTGATAGGATCTGCAAATCTTGAGGTTAAGGGATTTCTTCTTTTGCCCTGGGTTGCAAAACGGTATCAGAATTCAGGAGGATAATGGGATAGTGAGTGGTCATTTGGAGGTTGTAAAGCTGAAAGCCTGGAGTGTGCTCAATCTCCAAGAGCTCTGCCACATGCCTGATGTTGGCATTATTTTATTCTATTTCACAGCACAGGGATGAAATATTTTCTGGGAAGAAGGCATGGGGATGGCTCCTGCCTTGAAGGATGTGCTCTCCATGAATGTCACTTGGCTGGCATGACACAGGCTTGGGGACCAAAGGAAGCAGATTAATTCAAACCATGTTGAAGTTCCCTGTTCTCCCCACGGCTCAGTTAAAGCTGCTGCATCCTGGTGAAGTGGCCTTCGCAGTAATTCCCAGGAGGATGAAATATGGGAATAGGGGCACTGGAATAGGAATACAACCAGCACTGAGCATGTGGAAGTGGGAGGGAGGGAGGGAGGGGACAGCGAGTGTGACAGGGCAATAACCTGCAGCTGGCCCACAAGGGATGCACAGAGGCTTCACTTTGGGGAATTTTAAGCTCCGTGCAGAAACTGAAAGGCAGTTAAGCCCAAAAGAGACAAGACCCACCTGATCCAGCCCCTCTGTTTTGAAGTGCTGTGCAAAGGAGAAATAATAAGGAGACTGAACGCTCAGGCACAGCAAATTTGTGAAACTGGTGATGAAAAAAAAGCTATTTATGATAAAGTACCTAATGATCTTGAGGTGCAGCTCATTATTTTTGTTGAGGCAAACTGCCTTTGCTCTTTAGAAAGAAAACCAAATGAAGTTTGACGAGCTCGGTGCCTATCTGAGTTCTCTGCTATTAGCAAAGTGCCTTGTTTTAATGGAAAGACCTCTTTTTCCCCTGCACTTCTTGAGCTAATTTCAAGGAAGACAATTCATATCTTGCCTTTCAAGCCCTGATTGTAACTTCCTAAATGACAGCTAATCTCTAGCTGTACGTGCTAATTCAATTTCCTGATGATTTGAGATGACAGTTTTCCACTTTAGGACATTGGCTGCTCTATGAATCAGTTTTGTGCAGATATTCCCCCCTGCACCCCTTGCCTGTTGAAGGCACCAAGCAAATTCAGAAAGGTTTTAACATCCAAGTTTTAGTTAATCCATCAGAGTCCAGCCTTTCCATGCTCTTTCCAACCCCATTGGGCTCTTTTCAGGGCCCAATTACATGCACAGGATTTGTAGTTTTGCAGAATTTGTAGAGGGAATAGTTCTTCCAGGTAAATAATCTTAATTTCACCACTGAGAATGGTGGGGATGGAGGAGGACACGGGATATTTTGGTAATGGAAGAAACTCCAAAGCACAGACATTTAATTTTTTAAAATTAATTGTGGGTCATCAGAGGGCATGACAGATGCCATGTAATATTTCAGGAGGAAAAGCTGATTTGCCCAAGTTATGAGGTAGCTCCTCCAGCCTGGAATTCCAGCCTTGGGGAAAGGGGACATTACACAGGAGTTATGTGAATTTTTAAACACTTTCCTGACTGGGTCAACAGGTTGCAAGTGCTATGTTTTCACAGGAATACAAGGCTTTAGATATTTATTTTTCATAGAGGGATCTGTAGGCTTTTCTATTATGTTTTTTCATAATTGTTTGTTGTCATTTTGTAGATTGATTAGTGGTTAATATCCAGTGCAGACAAACCAGGGAGGGTCCGTCCAGACTCTGAGATTACCTGGCAATGAGTTATCTGAGTGCTGTATTAACCACTGGGTTAGAGGTGCCTAGTTTTAGTAGAGAGATCAGTAACTCATAGGTGTTAGATGCTCTGTTATTCTTTTATAGATCAACAGAATGTTTCAAAGTTAATTTTAAAGGGGGGTCAGGAGGCTAAGGATGTTATGTTTTCACTTGCTGGTCAGCAGTCTGGTATTTTGTTACAAGCAGGGTCAGCCAGCTCCAGGAGCTATTTCTGTGCCTGTGTGTATGCAGTGAAATTTATGTCACCTTTTCTAAAATAGTGTATGCTTATTTTGGGATTGTTTTATATGCATAGCTAGCTCAGGGCTCAAAGGCAGCCCAAACCACTCCTAAATCAGCATCCCAGCTCTGTAGGCCAGTAGGGAACTCCAGTATCCCAGAATTTCAGAGAACAATTGCAATGTATGTATTTGAAGCATGAAGCTTCTCTTGAAATGGCCACTTTGAAGGTCCTGGCAAAAGGATTGGAATCTTTTGAAGGCTGGTTAAAAATACAGAGTATCACCACACCTTAAAGGAATATTTGGACACAAGACATGGAGTATTTGAACTCAGATATCCCCTGTGACACTGAGCAAGTCATAAATATCAACTGGTCATCTACAGAATGGGGAAAATAGCACATTGCTGGCTTCCCACTGCAAAAATACACCCCAGGAAGAGGGAGCTAATGGCTCAGCCTTACATCTGCCTCACATAAACTCTGGCTATTCTGAAAGGAGATGTCACACAACGTGTCCGTTTCCAACAACATCCTTTAAAATAAGTGTTTTAGAGCTTGACAAGTGTAGTTTAGAAACTAGAAAAACGGCCATATACAGTTCTAGAAGGCTAAAAGGCTTCGTGAATTCCAGTGAAGTTTAGGCCAAGCAGCTCTAGCTTGGTAGAGCAGTTAAAAACACAGAGTGAAAAAGTTTGTAAGTGAAATGTTTAGTTTTTTTTATCAAAACTGATCTATATTTTTAAAAATATTTAAGCGAGCTAGGTATAAAGCACCAGTTTCATGGGATTTTTCTTAAAATTAAATGTTGGGGGCTGTGACAAAACAAAGTTTGTTGTTTGCTCAGCTATCATTGAGGTAAACTTTAGACACACTTATAAGGGACTTTGAATTACTCTTCACACAAACATGTCTTAATCAAGCTCTGTTGCTTTGATCATGCTTTCAAGATTTCTGCACTAATAAATCTGAACTTCTGTGCAAATGCTGATAGCAAGTGACCTATTTCTACATAAGATTAGGAAAAAAACTCAGTAGAATGTCCAGACTCAGACCTACTTTTTTTTCCCTACTTAATTCTTCCACTAAGAGGAAAGCAGCCTAAAATTAAAATACAAGAGACTGCTTGCACTGTTCTGGGCAGATGTTGTTGTAGATTTGATTCTGATGACCAAAGAATCCACGGTTAGATTAAAAACAAAATAATTCTGGACAACACCAGGTAGTATTGTGTGAGTGCCCTGCAACGAAAAACCCAAAGTGCTTGTGAATGAGGCAGGGGATTTTTCTGCAAGGAAGAATTAACAGCTGTTTACTAAAAATAAGTGTGATATCAAATAGACCTGATTCACCAGGAGAAAAGGAGGGAAAAAAAACCCCACCCGAAGTTTAACTGCACAGCTGTAGACTCTTCCTGTGCCAAAGACAGAGCTGCAGGTACTCTTCGAAGCCAGCAAGAGAGCTTTTCCACTCTGAGGGTTTCTGGAGGTGCTCCGTGCAGAAAAGGGCTCCTTCTCATGTGCCTTCAGAGCTGGGGAGCAGCTGTCAGCTCCTGCAGGATGGGCTGGGGATGTGTGGGTGTTTAACTGGGAAATGGGAGTCCCAGAGGCACTCACACTGTGTGGATAACCCCAAAAAGTTCTGTGTTTGTAAAGCAGGTAAGTCTTGCTGGGAATGGCAGTGCTGGTGTTCAAATCCCCCATCCCCTCCTAAACCCTCTGGCTTATTACATGAGACAGTTGTGAAATTTGGGAGTCTCCATTGCTATCAGAGTAACCTCCTGACCCCTGTGGTGTTTTGATTCCTCACTCTGGTGTCCACTGTGCTGTGCTGAGCTTACAGCCAAGCATGTTTCCTCCAAGGCAAACCCCTTCTGCCTCCCTTTTGCTGCTTCCACGCTGCTCCTTCCCTGCCCTGGGGACTTGCTGGGTGGGAGCCCCACTCTTGCCATGGCTGGTTTTGAGTTCCAGGTGCCATTTCATCCTTGGCCAGCTAAGGAAAGAAGTTTGGGTGGATTTGATCCTTATCTGAAGCTCCCGCTGCCTTCAGTGGGGCTTTGACGTGGTATTTGAGAGTAGATGGGATGAAAAGCTCCTTTTTAACCAGAAAGTTGCTCTGTGATTTATAATGTGTAAGAAAATCCTAATTGTTACAAGCCAGAGGTCAGGCCAAACTACTGATGCACATTTAGCAAGTTGTTCACTTCTTTCTCTCCAGCCAGCTCAGATCAGGCAGAAAACTTGACACCAGTAATTTGTCAGCAGGAGGGAATAATGGAGACTTTTCATATGAGGAATTTTAGCAAGGCACTAACTCTGAAGAGTGGAGAGCAGAAAAGATATTTTCCCACGTTGTATCAGAACAGAGTATGCAGAGATATAGCAAAAATAACCCAATTTTCCACTTTAGACAAGTGCAAGACTTCCTAATTCACTTGTGAACCAGGATGAGCACTGAAGACAAGTGTTGAAGAGATTAACACATGTATCAAAGGCAGGGGAGAGAAGAGATCTGGAAAAGAACGAAATGCCCTTTCATGATTTTTATTGAGAAATCCCTGCTTTTTTGTGCTTTCTCCAGGTGAAAAACCAGCCAGGCTCCTTGCTGAAAGAATGGGTTATGTTTTAGTTTCACACACTATTTTTTGCATGAAGAAAGTATATTCATAGTTTTGTGTGCTTGAGAAGACGCTCCTCCTATTCAAACATATAGTCAAAAATAATTTGAGTAGCTGTGGATGCTGTGAAGGAATCCATGGACTTTTTCCATGAGTTCTCACATGTGGAGGAGATAGGACAGGTAGAGTTACAGGGGTATGAAAACATTGATGTTGAAACTTGATCTACAGTGTCATGCTTTTGAATTATTGGCTATCCTGGTGTCATTCTTGTTGCCCTCAGAAAATCCTAAAATGCCTTTTTTATATGTATTGAAGCACTTTGCTTTGAGTTTGTTCACTTTCACCCACAGAAATGTCCCTTCCTGCATGATTAGCTCAATGGTTCTGACAGATTCCCTGGAAGAACTGAGGTACTGAGAGATGCCCTAAATACCATTTTTTAATCTAATCTTAATTTTTGTAATGTTCCATAGTTTGGGCAGCTGCCTACTTGACCTTATAGGAATGACATTCTGGTGCAGCTGATCTGGGAGAACATTCCAACTGGAATTTTTTTTTTTCTTTTTCTACTGACCTTGGTACTGAGAGCTTCCTTCCTCCAGTATCGAAAGGAAATTGCTTGGAGCCATTTTCCATCCCAAATCCACCACCTAGATTGGGAAAGGAATTACTGACAACATTGTTTTGTAGAATTATGAAATGGGTTGGAAAAGTCCTGAAAGTTCTAATTCTACACCTTCCACCAGCCCAAGTTGCTCCATGAGAGAAGGGGTGTCATTTTGTCACCTGAAGTCACAAAATTAAACAAGAATTAAACTCCAGCTTGTTTGACAATGTAATTTAGGTAGGAGACTTGCAATATTTAAATGAAATTTAACTTAAATGCCATTTTTTCAGTTACTTTTGCTGCTATTGCCATATTCCTGAAACAGTTTAATTTTACTGAGCCAGTATTTCTGAGGGAAACACTTCCCAGAAAATGATCAAAGTTTCTTCATCTTGAATCACTTATAAGTCTCAAGATGTGAGTAAGGTAATAGTTGATAAAGGGAGGTCAGATGACTGGGGAGGAGGTGAATATGGATTTATACATTTATATAAGACAGCACAAGGTGGAGCAGGATTTTGCTAAGTAACCTGCAAACCACTTGTTATCAGCAAGATATAAAGTGCAGCTCCTGGAATGATTAAAACTAAATACCCCTTTAAATAAGCCCTGGAATTAGGGGCACATCTGCTACCTGCAGGTATAGTTGCAGCCCCATTATGTGAGTTATTAAATGTCTGTTTTCAATTAAAGTATTATTACAGTCATTACAGTTTGGGCCCACAAAGACAAGAAAAATCTAAATACATTTATCACTTCTACCCTATAGATACATTTGAAAGAGACTTGGGAGGTTCTTGACTGAACATCAAGAACTGTTTTGGTAAAGTATAACAAAATTTGGAGGATTTGAGCTCAAATCCCCAGTTACTCCAATGTATTCCCAGTTTCACAGGGTGTGGCACTTTGAGGTTCATCCTTGGATCATCTGCAGTAGGCACAATCCTTCTTTTACCATTTTTCCATGGTATTTTATAGAGAATGATTAAACCATGATGTTCTGAGAGGAAACGTGTCAACTATTAAAAAACTCAACAAACAAATTCCTCCCAAACCAGCCTAAAAATGGGTTATTCATTTTTAGCCTCTCAATACCACAGGATACATCAACATTTTATTGTTATAAATAAGGCAATGAATTGTTTTAGTTATTTGCTTTGGTGATTTTATACACTGATGTCAATGATATCATTGTGTCAATTTAATTGATTTTAATCAAACCCACTCTCTTGTGTCTGAAGGACAGTTGCAGTTCTGTTTTCTCTTGCCTCAATTAACAGCCTAAGAGTCAACATAATAGAAGAACTTTTCCTTTGAAACGAATTAATATTTTTTGATTTTCAGTGGATTGAGTCCATGCCTGTTCTGTTTGAAATGTAAGGCCCCTTGAACCAGCGATATATATTTGAATTTAAGCAGAAATGTGCAAACGAGAATCTCAATCTATTTCTGAGGCTTTCCAAAGCCAGCTCCACACCAGGTGATTCCCATTTGACAGCAGGGAAAACAGAATTGGCTCCACTGTGCACATTTCCTCTGGACATTTTCCTAAGAGGTTTCACTGGGGACAGGAACGTGTCTCAGTATTTGACATTTCTGGGGGAAATTCAGGGATGCACAACCTTGCTCACGTTCAGTGAGACAAGCTCCAGCAGGTTATTGGGTGAGGCAGTCCAGACTGCTTCTGCTTTTGGACAGAGGGATTTTGTGGGGATGAATCCATGGGTTGTTTTTTTCCTTAGGTGCCTAATGGGAAATCAAATCAGCACCTTGCAGAGAAAAGAAAGTGAAGTTACTTTGATATCAAATACTCTTTGTAAAGATTGCTATCAGGCTTTTCAGAAATGCTTAAATTTCCTTCTGGGATGAAACTTGTGTTTTCTTTAAGAGCTTTTTTCTGCCTGCATCCCTATGACTTATAGTCCATACTTATTTTAGTAAGAGTTCTGCTGTTAGAACTTTTCCAAATACTTCTCAACTGGTCTAAGATATTCTTTTTTTCCCCCTGTCAGTGCTATAACCTTGGAGAGAATGTTTCCTTTGTTCTTTCTCAATGAACCATAGAGAACCTGATATAATGGCTCAGAATTTTACTTGACAGGACTTGTGATGGCTGAGAAGATGGGAATGACATGAAGTTATAAAACCCCAGAGCTCTACGCTGTAATTTCACCCCAACTCAAAACAGCCTTACAGAGGCTGCGAGGGGATTGAGACACATTTTTGCTGTTGGTTCTTATCTTCAGAAATGTGCAAACCCAAGAAGGAATCACATTTTATCCTGGGCTCGTCTAAGTGAAATGTTTAGTGGTGAAGCACCATCCAATTTCAGGAGCTCCATCAGTGCTGTGACAGTGTCACCCAACAAACTGGTCACAGTAACAAGTGACTGACTGAAGACACGTGTGACCAGAGCTTAAAAACCTCTCCTGTTTGCACAGAAGCAGCCACAACCCTGACTAGTTAGCAAAGTTAAGCAATCAGGCTTGAGAAAGATTCATGCATTTGCTCCTTCAGTCTGCTGTGTGTTTTCATTTACAAAGGGAGAAAAAAAAAAAACCCACCTCAAACCACCAGACAGCATTTTCAAGATGTTCATTTACAAGTTAATATTTAGGTATCTACCTTCCAATTTAATTAACTGATGCTTCCTAAATTCATGTAATTTAGGTTCCTGGCTAGATGTTCTGAGAGCTCCGGCCAGATTAATGGATGTTGTCCAAGAAAAGCATCATTTTTTGAAATATATTTATACTAGGGTTAGGCCTTCAAATTAATTTGTGTAAAACTTGCAGTGAAGAGTAAGCTTTGCCCTAGAAAACTCACCCTTCTCCTCCACGTATTTAGTGAGAGATTAATGACCCTTATTAAATACATATATATATATTGTTTCAACTTTTGTTTATACTGTGAAGTAAATGAGAAACAAAAGCTGCTGCTTCAGCAAAAGCTGACAATTTTTGTTGCACAGCTTGCTTTGAAGATGCCCTTTGGTTGCTTGCTCTGCTTCACAGGTGTTCCTGATGCATGAAGGTGCTCCTGAAATAATTTGGAAGTATGTCTTCTGTGAAAGCAAAAGATTTCGGGAGGAATATTGCACATTAAGTGGTGTCTACTGACATTTGAAACAAAAATAGTTCCTACCCTGAGAACATGGCCTGAAAATGCACGGCTTTATTTACAGGTTTATGAAATGTTGGCTGCTGTGGTTTAAAAATTAGTTTGAAACCTACACAAACTCTGAGGTGGGCATCTGAGTGAGACTAAGGCTCTTAATTAGTATTTTGCAAGGGGTGGCAGTAATTAACTTCTTGGTTCCCACATTAAAAGTGGGGATGCTTGATTTCCACTTTGTTACCTGTCTGACTGTCCTGGCAATGATCTCAAAGCCCTCATTTTTGCCCTCATTTATGTCCCTCACAGTCTCTCCTCCCACTGAACTCAGTTGTGGCCATACCTAAAACCTGAGAGGTAAAAAGTTCCCCAGAATCATCGAGGTCATGAGAGAGACCAACCTCAGCAGTTCTTTGTCTCCTGAGCCCAAGCCTGGAAGCTTTGCTGACCAATTTAATGTCACTTAACAGCCTCTGCCCACACCTGAGCTTTGCCTCTGCCTTCACAACCTGCTTTCAGTGCCTTACTTGCTTTCCAGCTTTTTCTGGCTTTTTTGCTTTGGGCTTTTCCTGGTCTCTTCCATTCTTCTCATCTTTTTTCTCTGCCTCCTTTTTGGCAGCCAGCTCTTCAGCGACCTGAAAGAGGCAGAGAGGAGGAATGTGATTGGGAAAACACAACAATATCCAACAGGCTGCACTTTCTGAATTACAGACCATCATGGAGAAGCCACTTTGTATACTCCCCACTGCAAACCCCAGCACAGGTGCTGGGTATCCCAATTTATCATTAGGAAAAAGCTGATTACTCTGTCCCAAATTGTGAGGGCCTTTATGGAGTAGGACCAGTTCCTGAAGCCATCCAGCAGCAGAACATTCTAAGGACACACAACTCAAAGTTCCCTCTGAACTCAGAGACAGATTATGAATTTGTCCTGGTGTTTGTAAGGCAGATTGATTTTTATAGGGATGGATTTTGAGAGGCTGCCCTGAGGTGTGTCTAATTTCAATATAGGGCTAAAGACTGAAATTGTTCTAGTGGGTGAGGGAGATTGGGTGGAGATATTGTGACAAACCCTGACAGATACACAGGGAGAGCTCAGCATTTTTATCCCTGCAAGCAAGTAGCAGTAGATAACTGGGTAGAGCTCCATCAATTCCCATTTCTTTAATTCCTGCCCATTTATACTTTATAATCTGAAAAAGGCAGAGGGTGAAAATTGGCTGCTTCTCTTGTTTCTAGGCAGCTTTCTTGTCCCTGAGAGGAATTCACTAATGAGCCTAAATCAGAAAATACATTGAAGTTTATTAATGGACCACTAATAATGGCAGTACTGCAAAAGAGTAGAAAATAAAACATTTCCAACTGTAAGATGTGCTTCCTGTAACAGTGGAAATGTTTGTTTTCTCAAGTATACCTTTTGATGTCCTGAACACTGGATGCTGGAAGGGAATAATGACAAGGGCTGTGCTCTGCAGCCAGGGCAGTTTCATTAGTGCCTCTCCCCAAGCATTTCAGTATCTCACATTTAATTAAATATGGTAATTCAAACCCCAAGCACCACTCAGTCACATCTTGCAGTGATAAGCAGCGAAGCATTTCATTCCCTGGGATAGATTAACAGATTGACTGGAGTTCAAAATAGGTTCTTAGTGTCCCAGCAGGCCTGTAGGATCCAAAACCAACAGAGCTACTCTGAGTGTATCCTTTGCTGCAGAGCTCCTGCCCAGCCAGAAACCCAACCTTGTCACCTCCAGCTCTGCTCTGCTCTGACTGCAAAGGGTAACCAGACCCACTCCCAGCATCTCAGGGGTGGCTTTGTCCAGCAGGGTACCTGTAAACACACATGTGATTGACAAAGGCTTTCAGTCTGCAGCACTGCCTCTGCCTCCTGCAAGCAACATTTTAAGTGCATCCAGACTCTGAGTGATTTGCTTTCATGTTTTTGCACAGATGAATGATACTGGCAGGGGTGAGGCAGAGATTCTGTTCTCAGGAACCTGCTGTGATGGCACTGAGAAGTGTCCTTGTCCCTCTGCCTGGCCTTGCAGCTCCTCCAGCTCTGTTCTCACCTCTGTTCCAAGCAGCTCTGTGAAGGCAGAGGGCTGGGGGGAAGCTGCTAACCTTGAGTAGCTTCTGCTCTTTTATACAGAACCACTTCCCCTCCAGCTGCAAGGCGACGCCTGAACAATCTGACAAATGAGGAGGAAATAAAGGGAATGGCAAGCAAAGGTTAGTTGGAGATTTGTAGGCAATTCACCGACATCTTAGTGTAGTTTTTGGTTTTGATATTTTTTTTGCCCTGGTTAAAACTTCATGGTGGAACGAGAAGTAGATGTCTTCCTAAGTTGTTTTGGACTCTCCTTTTCTTTGCTAGGTTGTGTATTTCTGAAATGATGCAGAAAGTAGTTAGCAAACTCTTAATGCTGAAGAAGAGACCATGTTTCAGTAGGAGCAGATGAATTTTAGCCTGTTTGTATTTTTCCCAGCCTTTCCTAGGACTCCTATTGTTCCAGTAATGATTCTTCTCCAGTAACATTTTCTTCAGTGACTGCAAAGATATTTTCCTTCAAAACTGATGCTCCATAAAAGTTAAATTGACTTTTGTACTCCTATATCAGTCCAACCACGTTTCTAAAATCTTGCAGTGCAAATCTCCTTTTTTTGTGGGGGGAGGGGAAGGGAAAGGACTGGGCACTAAACCAGAGTGTAGCCTATGAATGAAAATGTCTAATGCTGGTTTATATGAGCCAAGCATAAGAAAATTTCCAGCTGCCAGCAGGACTCACTTGTTCTGCCACCCTGAGACACAGGAAGTTTGGTGTTGGCTCAGGTGAAATGATACTCAAGGTAAATGTTCTTCTTCAGGAATAAACCCTTCCCTTATTCCTTGAAAGAAGACCTTACTTGACCCTCTTGCCTTTTGTGGGTGTAAAAGAAAAACAGGTCTGGAGTGAGTTTGGGAATGCTGGATCTCCAGCTGTGGCAGGTGAGAGGAGCCTCAGAGCCTGGCTTGGACACAAATACTTCACAGGGGCACAGCCCTGTGTTCCTGCAGGGAAAAGTTTCTCGCTTTGGAATATTAACTCCACAGAAAGAAGTTTTGTTTGAATCTAGGAAATGTTTCTTCTTTATGGAGGGTTTTTTTTTGTTGTTGTTGTTTTGTTTTGTTTTGGTTTGGTTTGGTTTTTTTTGGGGTTTTTTTTTTTTAATTATTATTTTTGAGGGAAAGGTAGATTGCTGTCTGTAGGTGAATATTTTAAGCGTTGTGTAATTTAACAGAGGCCAAGTACAGTTTCCCTCCTCCTGCATGGTTAACTTAAATTATTCAGAATATTTTAAGTCTTTCAGTCCTTCTCTGACACCTTTCTTTTTTTAAAAAAAAATTATTTAATATTGGAAATGAGGGGGAGCTGGGAGAGGGGGAAGTGCTTGCAAAATGGCAACTCTTGGCTTATTTTCATGGTGATGAGACTTAATGAACTATAGGAAAATATCATAATTTTGTTGGCAGCAGGATAAGGGCAAAGCTAAAAACTGTCACATCTGATGATTATCTGTGGAGCAAAAGATAAAAAACCAATAGGGATAGAAATCTGGAACAAATGCAGGGAGATTACACCAATGTACTGGAATGTTAAATTTGTCTTGAAGAGTAAGTAAATTAGAGAAAAGCTTCTTTTCAGTCAGGGGACAGCACATATTTTTCTAAATGAAGCACCAAGTGCTCTGCATTGGGATGTCTTTGTCACATCTTTTACAAAGGTATTTGTAAAATGTCACAGAAGGATTTTGTGCAGAAGGCCAGCTACATTACAAAGTCATGTAAGGTCAGGGTTGTCAAAGGATCAAGAACTATAGAATGCATAATAATGCAGCAATGGTTCGTGAAGTAATTAATTTGTATTTTATTTTCCCCAAAGTGTCTTGGCCTAAGCCTTATAAAATGCTCATTTTTTAAATCCAGTTCGGTCTTGATTTTTCATGGGGTTTGACTTGGGAGTAACCAACCCCTGTACAGGAGCTCATATAGACAAGAGGTGAACTCCTGTCCCCCCTGGAGTCAAGGACAAAACTCCCATTAGCTTCCATGGGGCCAGGATTCCCTTTCCTGTGCTGCCCAATAAACCCGTGTGTGGAACAAACCCAATGGCCCCAAGGATTTTTTAATGTGCAGCTGACTCAGTGGAACAAAAAAATGTTTTACTTGTCTGACACTCAGGTAAAATCGTGATTGCACTGAACTTTTCTCTGGCCAACTGCATTGTGAAGACCTCTGAAGGCTGTTACACACAGTCTGCTGTCTAAAATGGGAGAGAAAACAGGCCCCAAAATTGGTGAAAATCAGATAACTGCTAGTGAAAATTTGTTAGAAAAATAGAGGAAGGTTTTTTTCCCATGGTGCAGGGAAAACAAGCAGTAAAACAACCTTTTCAGACTTTTGGCTTCTGTTTCTTCATGCAAAGAAAAAGCAGATGCTCAGCAAAGGCAACAAAACAGCTGAAGGTGGAGATTGAAAGCTGGGAGCATGACAGGAAGGTTAAATCCATTTCTCCAGAATCTACCTCCATACCCAGTGTTGCTCAGAATAATTCCTGGTAGTGTTTTCTCCCCAAGCTGTGTCAATCCTCAACAGCAGCAAGTCTAGTTTAGCACCACATTCCCCAAACCCTTCTCCAGAAATAAGCCCAACTTTGCTGGGTGGCTCCTGTCTGCTCCCAGCAGCAGACAAAGCCTTCTGGACTCTGGCACGTGTTTCTGCTTCAGAGGCTGAAAACTTCACCCAGGGTCTCCTTCCCTCTGCTTGCCTGAGTAGCAGAGGGAGCTGCGGGCAGAGCCAATCAGGATTCAGCCCCTGAACTTGGCTAAAACCGGGAGCATGCCCCAAACTCAGTTTTAGTGGGGCACAGAGAGCTATTTGCAGCAGTTTTCCTGCATTTTTAGCAAAGTCAGCTGATGATTAGTGCTGGGCTTAGCCTGTCCTTACATCCCCTCAAACCACACAGACACTGCTGTGTGCCCCAGGCTCCTCCCTGTTATCCCAGAGAGGACTGGATGCAAAATTCCCCATCCCTGGAAGCATTCAAGGCCAGGCTGGATGGGGCTCTGAGCAACCTGGGCTAGTGGAAGGTGTCAGGGTGGCTATAATGAGGTGATTTTTACATCCCTTTCAACCCAAACCATTCTGTGATTCTATAAAAATCATCTTTTATATAAATAAAATCTATTTTATTTACCCGTGTAAGAGCACCAGTTGCAGAAAAATCATGCAACAATCTTAGGAGTGGGGCCTTCAGGACCACTGAATTTGGGTTTTGACCTCATAGTTTTCCTAGCCCAGCACACTGGTTCACTCCGGGGCCAAATCATGCTTCCTGTTTTCCCCCAACAGACTCATTACCCTGCCTGGCTCATCGGGATGGGCGGAAAAGGCTCCAAGTGCCGACCACTGCCTTCAGCTGGGTTTAATCACTTTTCCTGAATGACACTCAGATGATCAGAGGAGGAGATTATCAGCCACTTCCATTAGCCAGAGAAATCAGGAGAGAGATTTACCAGGAAAAACAACCAAGTTCACTACAACACACAAGATAAACTGAGATACTTCCTTCGCTGGGATGTTAAATTCGCTTAATGAGCCTTGGCAGTGAATCAAGGCTTAACCATGCCTACATAAGAAACTCTTCTCTGCTGTTGTTTTCTGCTTATTTTCCATCACCTGAGCACCTTCAGACGTGATTAAGTGGCTGCACAGTCTGGAAGGGAGCAGACTTTGGTACCTGATTGGAAACACCATGGAAAAAGACCCCTACTCTTCCACTTGCAACAAAAAGCTTTTAACCATAATGTTCTTGGAGAACTAGAGCCACTGTTGGGGAAAATTGCTACTTAAATAAACAGACATGTTTTGTAGCAGAATCCTTCTCCAATATAATGAATTTTTTTTTTCATTAAAAGAGAGACAATACCTGCTCTGGATGTTTTTCAATAAAAATAGCCTTGGAACCACCTGTCTTCTCAGGGGGGTAGTCAGGAAACCTGCCTGTGACATGCCTGTGGGAGAAACAGAAGTGGAAAAGGAATTAAAAGTCATCCTTTTTCACCTGGTTGATAAAGATGTTAGACACTGGGAAGCTTCTCATGGCAGTGGTTTTTGTCCTGTAAATTAAATGAGACAGTTACCAATCCATGCCTCTTATCCCACAGCCCAAGAAAACCGGCTAATTCTTAGGGGAATTCCTAGCACTGCAGAGTCCTTTCTAGCTGAGAGATGTAGAGTAAAGTGTTTATACCTGGAAGTGCCCAAGGCCAGGTGGGACAGGGCTGGTAGCAGCCTGGGATAGAAGAAGGTGTCCCTGCCCATGGCAGGGGCGGGATGGGATGGGCTTTAAAGTCTCTTCCAACCCAAACCATTCTGGGAATAGTTATTATGTTATTTTACTTTATTTTATGTTCATAGCCCCACTCTCTGCTTTCAACATCCAGCTTTTTTTTTCTTTTTTAGAGAAGAGTTATTTTGCTTAAATCAGGATTTAATCTCAAAGTTCCAGACTTTATTTCCATGTCAGTATTACCACTCCTAAATTTCTAATGGACTTGATGGTGATGGAAGCTGGGATGGGGCAACAAGTCACTTGGTAGAAAGGCTTCATGAATAACACAGGGAGCTTCCAGACCTTTCAGAAAGAGATTAAAAAATACAGATAATCACTTCAGCCCAAAGGCCATTTATACTGATAAGACCCTTTAACTTGTTTCCCTTTTATTGCCTGGTGGACTATATCTATAAGATTTTCTGTTTGTTTCGTAATATCAGGAAGATTTTTCTGTTCCAAAGAAAATTCTGACAACGCAGAAAAACCCTTGTGCTACTTTCAAACGGCACGGTTATGTTTCCTCTAAATGAAATTAAATTTCCCTGGAGAAGAAAAGAGCTGAAGAAGGTCAACACTATTCCTAAAAATGTTTTCATTTTTTTAGAAAACAACTGGTACCTTGAGGGACTTTCCTAGGCTGCTGTTAAGCTGCAGGCTCAGTTTTAAGCTGAGATTCTTGGAACAGAGCATCTGTTCTGTTTCTGTAGCACCACGTGTAGGGTTGGGATCTCTTGCTGGTATTAATGCAACACCAATTAGGACAGAACCAACAAACATTCATCTGTGCTTGGGAGCTCTGACTCATTCAACAGTTACAAGTTCTGTATGCAAAAAGATGCAAATCCTTGGTCACTGCATTCCCAGAAACCAGCCTGCATCAACAAAGGGCTGTCACTGTTAGTGTGTTTTTAAAAATCCATTAAGAATGGGATTTTGGCTTCAAAACCCCGCACGAACTATTATTTAATGTTAGCTCGTGTCCCAACTTTTACAGACAGCCAGAAAATAGCTCAGTTTTCTGTTAAATGCAGCCTTAAATGCTGCTACAAGTCTGGTTACAGTAAAACATTTCCCAAAGTCTGTTATTGAGGCTGTTGCTACTTCAGTGCCAGCTGGGAGGAAGGAAAGGCAAATGCACTGTGGGTGAGGAATCAGCTGGGAGTCCACAGAACATGGTATCAGGGCAGCTTCCAATATTTAGTAATGTTACATTTGGTATTTGTACTCCCTTTTTCACTGTTAAATCATTTACAGCTCTTGGAGATGGAGGGGGGTTGGAATGAAATTATTTTTAGGGTTCCCTCCAACCCAAACCATTCTGTGATATCTACCTTTGGGCATGTATGATGAGTATATCTGAGTGCTGTAGAAATTCTGCCACATTCTGAAATTGGGAAGGGTTTTCTAGTTTATAATCTGTATTTGCTGTGTCATTCTCCTCCTCTGAGCTGGTGCAGTTGTTTAGGGTGATGTGGCTTGTCTCACCTTTTTTTGGTAGCAATTTCAGCAGGTGTTTATGTCGAAAAATGAGGTGAGGAGTAGACAATGCCCATCTTTCCACGAAAAGAGGGTCAGCATTTACTAAGTAGTCAAGGCTAACTGGGATTTCCTGGTTGAGGCCAGTGCAGGATGTGATTTTCCATGGTCATCAGTGACCTGAGAGCAGAGACTACCAAACATTTTGATGTTCTAATTCTTCCAAGGCATCTGCTTTTTTCTTGAGCGTGTCCATTGCTGTCTGATGGTCTGGAAGCAGCACTCCTAAATCTTATTTCCCTACCCACCCTCTTGTGGGTTTTCCACTTTCTCTTCTAGGTTGAAATGACCACCGTTTCAATCTTGTAATGCCTGGGAATTCACATGTGTGACCCCGATAGGCAAATTCCTCCCTTTATGAAACCCTCCAAGTTCAGAGGTTAAACCAGGGATTCATTTGGCCTGTAAATCTGCCCAGAAAAATGCAGCCATTCATCTTCCTGGTCAAAAGTCCACTTTAAACATAATGAATCTCAATTTTCATTCCCCCTTCACTTTCTGGCAGCGTTCTACTCAGAGCCATGGCAATGTCACATGCATTTGTCTCACGAAGTTAAGTTGGATTCAACCGGACCTAATTCTTTGGTTTCAATTTGGAAACACCAGATTAAAATGAGCAACCAGGGACGCTGTGACTGCTCCTCATCCCTGGAAGTCACCCAGGACTGGTTGGATGGGGCTTGGAGCAACTTGGTTTAGTGGAAGGTATGGGGTGGGACTAAATGATCTTCAAAGTCTCTTCTTACCTAAACCACTCTATAATTTTAAATTACTTTATCTTTGTGCCATCAGATAAGCTACACCATCTAGGGCTCAAAAGGGTCCCACCAGGTGTGTCCCATGAACAGCTCTTGAATTAGGAGGAGATCTCAAACATTGTGGAGTGATTTTGAGCTTGCTTCACAATATTATTTGTTCAAATACTTTTTAAACACCTTCCCCTTTTGAAACTTCCTAGAAACACTGAAGTAGTTATGATTAGAGGCAATAACAGGGTAAGAAAATGAACGCAGATGATGCAAAATGTTGTTCCTAACTGGAACCCCAGCAGGCTGCTTTGTTTTGTGGAAAGTGTGGAGGGGAGCTTTGTGCTGGGAATCCACCCTGGTTCCACTGTTGATGGGGAAAGGAGAATGTAAAAAGCTTAAGCTCTTGATAACAGGAGCATTAGTGTGTAATGTATTTGAAAGACATGGTACATGTCAGAGACACCTAGATCTGAGTCAGAACTCCTTGAATCTGTTACTTATTACTGTCTCAGCATTTGCAAGGGGAAAAACGTCCAGTTGTACTTTTTCTGCGTCTCATAAAAATGTGTAAATGCCAGAACTGGAAGAAGCAACTTATTTTCAGTGTGATTGCTTCAGTGGGATTGCTGACAATGTGTTAAGCACTGCAAGCAAAAGCAGAAGCAAATTGTCCCAGGTTTCTTAGGGAGGATGCAGTTCTAGTAAAATCAGTTGCTTAAAGGAACAAATGAAGTTTATAAAATGGCATGGTGGGACTGGACTCAGTAGCTGAACAGAAGGAAATAAGGTGAACAGGAAGGACAGGGCTAGGTAGAAGTCTCCTCCTTGTGAGACAAACCCCAGCAGCAGCCCAGGGAGGCCCTTTCAGCAGCCCAAAGCCTGCAGGCAGGGAGCTGAGGATGGCTCCTGTGGGTGACTGCTCCCTTTTCCCAGGCACTGAACAGAAACCTCTGCTTGGGAGCTGTGCTTGCACTGCTGCAAATAAAAATGAGGAGTGCTGGGGTGCACAGCAGGCAAAAAGATCCTTCTTTGGGTCAGAGCCACTGCTTTAACACAACTGCTGAATGCTTCTATGCTGAGAAGGATGCTGTTGAAGAAGGGACCTTTAGAAATTGTGGTACGTGAGAAATCCATTACTTTTCTGGAAAGCAGTGAAATCCTGTCAACGGAAGCAGAGCATGGGTTTGGAAAGCAGTTTTACAGAAAAGCTATCTAATTGG
This sequence comes from Aegithalos caudatus, assembly GCA_013389925.1. Classification (NCBI taxonomy): domain Eukaryota; kingdom Metazoa; phylum Chordata; class Aves; order Passeriformes; family Aegithalidae; genus Aegithalos; species Aegithalos caudatus. The sequence continues at coordinate 223,300 of WEIU01017639.1, read as the reverse complement.
GATGAATGGGGCCCTAAATCTGAATCAAAGCAGCTCAAGTGGAAGAGTAAAGAGATGAACAAGGATGGAGGGGTGAAAAGATATGATCTTGCACTCCCAGTTGAAAAAGAAAAGGATGTGATGAGGTTTTTGAGCTGTTTCTCAAATTACATTATGTTCTCTGGTTCATTGTTACTGCTCCAAACCTATTTCTCTTACAATAACTCAGACCTGTCAAGTGTAATTGAAAAAGAATGATCTTTTATGGTCTGCAGTGCAAATCCTTTTGTCTCTGATCTGTAGCAAAGAGTTCTGGCTCTTCTGGGCTCAATATTTGTACAGCACAAACCCCACATAAATGTCCAAGTTTTAACTAGGTTCAAATGGTCCTGTAATGTCTCCAAATCACCACCAGACTGGGACACATCAGTGTGATTGGCAGGCTCTGCTCAGCCCCAGTGCTGTGGCACCTCCATTCTAACCTGGAAAATAAATTCTTTGTCTGGGAGATGACCCTGCATTGTGCTTGTCTCATCTGCCGCTTCCTCCCTTCCTCATTTTGGGAGCTTCAAATTTTTTTTAAAGTGTTTTCACTCTATTCCACATTGCTCATGGATGGTTGTAGTTAGGGCTAAATATGGCTTTTGATTTATGAGAACACACCACTGATTTAAACATTTTGTCTGGTAATAGACTCAACAAGTTCCTACCTACTCTGTTCTCTGGCGTGGTTTTACATGTGTTATTCTTTCTTTTTGGCTATGGCTTCTCCAGCTAATTGCATAAAAGGCCTTGTCAGGAAAAATAAATTGCTCTTTGGAGGAACAAGAGTGTTTAACTCTTCTCAGGGGAAGAAAGGATGTGGGCTGTGTGCAGAAGAGGAGGCATGAATGATGGTGCAGGTTCTGAGTGGAGGGACAGAGGGGTGTTCTGTGCAGAAAAGGGACTCAACCAAAGAGGGGGGAGCTCTTTAAAGAAATAAAACCCTCATCAGTTTTGTAGTTCTTGCCTATTTCTGTAATCCCACCTGATATGGATTCTCTCAGACTGTTTAAATAGCAGTGCTGGTTTATTTTAGGTGTCTTTGCTGTGCAGCCTTTTCCCCTTTTTGTATGTGTGCTCTCTTTAGCTCTTTGAAAATCATTTCCAGAAAAAATAACCTGGGCAAACACAGAATTACTTATAAAGCAAGATTGATTTCCATGGGCTTCTTATAATCTTTAATGAGTTTGGACACAGACACATTACAACTGATGTTTTATCTCAGGTCCTGATCCTCCCAGTGTTTGCTTCTACGTGTGGTTGTTATGCATGGAAGCATTTCAGTGGAGGGTAATTGGAGGATCAGAAACTTTATTGTTCTGCATAAATATTCAGCTTTGAAAATTGAAGATCAAGTGTTGTAAGGCCAACAATGTGCAAGGAAAAGCATTCCCATGGAGGAATGAGGATGCAAGGTTTGTGGGGAAAGGTGATATCCTTTATTATAGTAACTATCATAATTAGAATGGTCTTTTGGGTCCCTTAGATCCCTAAGTGCCTGCCTTAGATCTGAAATCGGAGAAGGGAACTTCAAAGCTAAGTAATAGTTGGGAACAGTTGTTGGAGGGGACAGACCTAAATGAGGAATGTGGTAATTCTCCCTGGTAGTTTTATTACATGTGGTGTTACTGGCCAGGAAAGGTAGACCTTTGGCTGACCCAGTGCAGTTGTTCATAAGCTGCTTGAGTTCTTACAGCAGAAGAGTCTGTTCTGCTTTGTCATGAAGTTATTACCTTTCTGGTCTGTTAGGGATAGCAATAAGTAATTAGTATAATGGAAAAATGTGAATCTCTGATCCCCTTCAGGTGGGTTGGGGCATGAGCTTTCTCTGCCAGAACTTCTGGTTATCCTGATTCCTGCCATAAAAATCATGAGGGAAAAGGATTTTTAATTTTTTTTTTTTCCCTTCAAAATTTTGACAAATCATTCCTGGTTTAAAATGGCAATAGGTTTTTCTCCTTGAGATATTGGAGAGATGGATGGGAGGACTGCAAATGACTTCTAGGTGTTTGAATGGAAATAAAAGGCAGCTTGGGCATGAATAATGCCAAGGAAAACCAAAGCAACTGATTCTACCAATATTAGCTTAAGTTAGATGAAAACATACTACAATCAGAAGAAAAGTTTTGTAATATTGACACTCATAAAACATTCTAGGGCTCTGGTTTTGCGTGTCCCTCCACACACTCAAAAAAAGTTGCTCAAAGTTTTCTCACATTTGAATTAACTGAGGACTGGGAGAAATCACATCCTGGCTGATACAACTGAACTAATTTGCAAGAGCTGATACCAACTAAGCTGTGCTGGAGGCTCAGACAAACCTAGAGGACACTAAATGCACCCACCACGGCATGGAAATGGGACTGGAAAGCAGATCCCTGGAAGGTTATTTAGGATTTTTGGCTTGACTCCTGCAGTGCAGAACAGCCTTGGGCAGAGCTGCTGGTAAACCTGATGTAAGGTGTAGAATAACACTCAAAGCATCTCCTGATGGACCTGAGGACACCTGGATGTCCCACCCCTGCCCCTAGGGGGAAAACTGACATCCAGCACTGTCCCCATGCTTGGTTTTCTAGGTCTGCAGTTCCTTGAGTGCGTTTCCTTCTCTTCAAATGTTGTTGACCATCCTGTGTTTACCAGAGCTGCATTCCTGGAGGGACTGTCTCCAGGGATGAAGGGCTGCTCCCCCTCTTTCCAGTCAGGCTGTCCCTAGGCTCGTTTCCAGGGTCAGCTCCCTGTGGCCTGTCTCCAACCTTTCGAGGAATGCTGTGGAGCCAGCAATGAGGAGAAGGGGGTGAGCAGGCTTTCCTGAGGGGGCAGAGCTACCCTCAGGGCCTGCTCCAGGGCTGGTGGAATAACGAGCACCCCATTAAACTCTCATCTGGTTTGATTTTCTCATGTCTTTCCAGCCTCTTCAGAGCAAGGTCACAAATACAGAAGCTGGCCCAAAGAAATGCTGGGTCAAATTCCCCCTGCATTTACTGAATTCCTTACCTTTGGCCAGCTTATCCTGCCAGCACAGAACAGTCAATCCTGGCTCAGATTTGGCAGAATTTCCAGTGCTCAGCATTAAACTTAAGAGACTGGAACAATTATAGGCAGTTTTAAGCAAGATTATTTTAACCCAGACTAGAAGTTTTGTGAGAATAGTTTTCCTGCAGAGTCAGCCAGAGGGAATCAAGAGTACTTTATTAACACAATATGAATCCTGTAAAGAGGAAAATAAAGCATGCCATTTTTTTCTAGCAAGGCCAGCCAAAAGAAATAACTCGCCCTCCAACATCACAAGTTTCTTTGGGATTTGGAGTGAAATGGAGTATAAAGAGAGCATTTTGTTTTATGGGATTTGTTTATGAGAAATTTGAGCAATTGTTTTTGCTTCTTAGAAGTCAAGGTGGACCAAAATGCATCTCGACAGGAGGGGAAGAAGTCTCTAACCTGGCTGCTTTACACTGCTTTGGCATGGCCCATCACTTAAAACTGAAGACAATGCAGAGCTCTTGGGTAATGACAGCCTCCCTGCCTGTGCTGTGCAGCATGGACACGCTTTATATCTGCCTGGAAAATTGGGAATGGGAGTGTGGAAGGAGCAGAGAAGTTTTTGTCCCTCCTTTTTTCAATACTAGAGTAGACAGTAGACCATGTAGGAGTAATATGGTGATTAGACATTTACCCCCTGCTTGTGGGTAAATGATGTGATTTTCATCGATGTAAGTCTTTCAGGGTGATGAAGATGGATGGATCTGAGGTGGCATCAAAGGTGGCATCAGACACTTTTCAGTGGCTCTGTTTCTGCCTTACACCTGTGGTATCAGTGCAGAAATACAGTCCAGGCTGGCATAACTCACTTTTTGCCTCCCTGAGTTAAAATGCTCTTTAGCCCCTGTGTTGTGGCTGTCCCACTCCTGGATCCCTGTGCCCCTGACCTGCTGCCTGCCCATGATTGAACTTGAGGTGTTACTAAAGGACAGAGTGTGACCAGGTTCAGCAGGCATTGCATTACTGCTTGGGAGAGTGGTTTGGGAATTTATTTAAAACTGGAATCACTACTTGCAGCTAAGGCTGAGCTGCCTTGAAAAGCACTTGTGATGCAGCAGGAAAACCTCAGTGGGGAAGGAGAGGTTGAAAATGGTGCATTACAAAGCTTTTAAGAACGTAACCAGACACTGCTTTCACTTTCACTGCTCAGAATCTCAGAATGGATCAGGTTGGAAGGGAACACAGTGAGGGTCTGGTCCAACCTCCCTGTTCCAGAAGGGTCGTCCCAGAGCACAGGCCACAGGATTGTGTCCAGATGGCTCTGGAATATCCCCAGCAAGGGAGTCACCACACCCTCTCTGGACACTATTCACTTCATGGTCACTGCACAGGAAAGAATTCAGGTGGAATTCCTGGGCATCAGCATCTGCCTGTTCCTCATGTCCCATTGCCAGGCCCCATGGAGCAGAGCCTGGTCCATGCTCTGGCACGCACCCTTTGGATATTTATACACATCACAGAGGAGCCCCAGCTCCTTCAGCCTTTCCTCCTCAGAGATGCTCCAATCCCTTCATCACCTCTGCAGCCTCTGCTGGAGCTCCTCCAGCTCTGTCTCGTCCTGAGGAGCACAGAACTGGACACAGTACTCCAGAGGTGCCTCCCAGGGTTGAACAGAAGGGCAGGATCCCCCCCTAACCTGGGAATGCTCTTCCCAGGATCCCATTGACCTTCTTGTTCCCTAGGGAACACTCATAGTTCAGAGACATCTTCTTGTCCACCAAGATCCACAGCGCCTTGTCCACTTCAAGAGATCTGGTCCTCTGTGCTTTATGTGAAAGCATAAATGAACTATTTAATGATAAATATGAGGCAGTCTCATATAGATGAAAGCAGTCATGGTGCTTGATGTTTCCATGTTCATCTCAACTGGTCTGTGCAGCCTTATTGGAATAAATCCCCATCAGGTGTACACAGAGTGTAAATCCAGGGAAAAAGAGAGAATGTTGAAGAACTTGCCTATAAAATTAGAGATGTTTACACTCCTGGTCAATGCTAATAACCATAGAGCTCACTAGAAATAAAAACAATTTAGAACCTCTACTTTGTCATTTAAAAAGTGTGGGAAAAGACAAGGAGAAACATTCTAGATGAGCTCAGCTCTAAGCCAGGCATGGTATTAAGAGCAACCACTTATCAGGAGTTTTAGCTCAAAACCCCAGTCATCTCTGCAGTCCAAGAAATACACTGTAATGCCTGGAGATGCGAAGTTCCTTACCTCTCACCTTTTTAGTCTTGGGAGAGAAAAATTGGAATGCCCTAGTCCTGTACCTCATTGGTGTGGCTTTGGTGCATGAGCTATAGTCTCCCAAAATTGTCTGGAATCGTGCAGAATGATAGAGTGCAATACCTTTTGCCTCTCCAAATGACTGAATCCTTCTGCATGTTACTCAGCAGGATACACTCACATTTAATCAAAAATAAGCACAAAGTGCAGCTTTTTATTATTGTTAATTTAAATGATGGCTTAATAATGTGCTTTTAAATAACTTCTTTGGTACATGGCGTCGGTGCTGCTGAGAGTTGCTGGCAATGTGACAAAGAGGCTGGGGAACTAGGGATATTAGGGATATTCTCTGGGAATTTGGAGCTGCAGCTGGCTCTTGGAAGAAGCAGAGAGCCCAAACACAGGTGATTTCTCCAAAGTGGTGGAACAAGCAAGGTGGGGTGGGAGGTGCAGCTGGGAGGAGAGCCCTGCAGGGCAACTTTGCTTGGTCTTAGGGTTTTTTTGTATTCTTTTCCAGGCCTGAAGATGTGACTGTATTGCTTCACAGGCCTCTCCAGAGGATCAGTTTGTCTGGAATGGCCTTACTGCAGGATAGCAGAGCTGCCTTGGGCAAAGGATGGGAAGATTTGGCTTGGACAGGAAGGGAATGCAGGCACACAGGTGGGAGAGGCCGCAGTCAGCTGCTCCTGCTCGTTCCCAGGCTTCCCACACCGCCAGCCTTGCTACAGGCAGGAACAAACCCACGTGTTAGATGTGGTTTCCTAAGAGGGGATGGAGGTGGAAGGATATTTTGGGCACAGAGTTATCCCCAGTGCAGCAGCTCTGAGAGCTGAGCCTGTGATAGGAAACACATGTAAGCACATGGCACAACTCAGGTTCTGGAATTTGCTCCCTTGGAGTAATTCTGCTTTGACTTGGAATGCTTTGAGGACTCCTGCAGCTACACAGGCTGCAGCCTTTAACTTACAGCTATGCTTTAAACCAGCATCTTCAAGAATTGGTTGCTGGATTAGAGATGCTTTCCAAAAAAAAAAAAAAAAAAAAAAGAAAAAAAAAAATCTGGGAAGAACTGTTTTCCCTGAGTGATGGGGAACACAAAGCAAGAGAGTGAACTTCCTTTCCAAGCCACCAAAGGATTACTGGGTGAGTAAGGGGCTCTGGGGAGAGAGAAGGGAGTATTTGAACAGATTTCAGGGTCAGGCAGTTTCCTTCTATTCCATAAATGTCTCAGGAAATACTGAACCTGCTCCTTTATGGTTCTACACCCTTTGCTCAAGTCATGGAATCAAGGGATAGTTTGGGTTGGAGGGACCTTAAAGCTTATCTCATTCCATGCCCTGGGCAGGGACACCTTCCACTATTCCAGGTTGCTCCAAGCCCTGCCCAACCTGGCCCTGCCAGGGATGGGGAAATTCAAACAAGTTTATATTTGGCACAAGCTCTTACTGATTTAGTTACCATTACTGTTGATAAAGTTATTTTGTACAAGCAGAGCCTAAGAAGACCAAGTAACTTCCCTTATTTGCTATTAAATGTCTTTTATTCAGCCTACGATGATCCTAAGTCTGCCTGACACAGCACACAAACCATAATAGCTGGGTGTTTTTAAAGTAAATTACTATAAATAATTAGAATTTCTTTTGTCTCTGCACGGGGCTGAAATGCAGCATGACTTAAAAGCCCTGGACTCTGACCTGGATAATAAAAACTACCTGCTTGATGGGGTCTGACTAATCTCCTCTGCACTGAAATTCCCAGTAAACTGAAACACATTGGCTCTGGAAGGAATGGATGCGACTCAGGTTTCAGGCAAGTTCTTGCTCTGCCCACAGAAATACTGTCATCAAACCTTTTCAGCCTTGAATCTGACTACAGGACTTGGATAGAGAGGCTTTAATGTGAATTTTGCCTTGGGAAGAGCTGCCCTAGGTGCTTACCAACCCCACACTGCCCACCTAACAAAGGAGCAGCCTGCTGCTCTCGTCTCGAGGGAAATAATCAAATAACAAAATTTTAAAAAGCTTTGTCTCAGGTGCCCTTGCCATATTTTTTAGCCCTGGGATTGCAGTCAGTGTTCTGCTGTCACCTAGAGCCTGTTCCAGCTATTCCACCATGGAGATCTTGAGGTTTAGGGGATAATGTGCTCCTGTTGCCTGTGTCCTCCTTCCCCCTCAGCTCCTCCTGGTTTTATTTGCTGTGTAAGTCTGAAATTTTCTCTGCTGGATGGTGCAAGCCTCCTGGGTGTGGAATTCACTTGGAATTCAGCACTTCAGGAACTTGTCAGCAGCCTGTTAAATGATCCTGTTGGCATACTGGAGCCACAGTGCCCTGCATCAGCCTTATATGCCATCAGACATTCCACTGCTGCTGTCCCCAGGGTGCAAACCTGGAAAAAAACCCTGCCAGTGAAAACAGGGAAACAACTGGATTTCAGAATTAAACATATCCTTCTTCTCTTGGGAGAAAGAATAACAGGCTGTCATCCACACCTACATTCCCAGCCATAACTTGATTCCTTCATCTTCTCCGAGTCAAATCTGGCCTCTTGGCAATCAAGTCCTTTTTAATTCACCTGAACTTGCTGCCATAGACATTTGGGAACTGCTCTTTTGTCTTTGCCTTGGAAACACTTCATATTTTCTGTCAGTCTTTGGTCCTAACTTTGCCTATTTATCAAAATGGTAACTCTTAGGGTTTTTTTCAGTTTTATGCCTCTTTCATCCCCTCTCTTCTGATTCTGCCTCTCCAGCTCCTCATGACTGCTCTGCTATCCCTTTGCTCTGCTTGTGTCAGTCCATACCACGGTTCTTTTTTACCCCACTTGCCTCCTTTCTTCTTTGCATTCTACAGAGCCAAGGCTTTCTACCTCCTCTGCTTCCCTCTCCAAAGAGATCTATCTGTGGAGCAAGGGCTGTAGCTTGGGAGCCACTGCTCTGTGCTTCGTGTTCATTTTTATTCTTCTTAGTTCTGAGCTTTTCCTTAGTCTTTCTCTTCCCAGAATATCCATTAAACACCTCTCCTCTGTCAGCCACTGGCTCATCAGTGCTTCTACCAGGACCAGTGGGACTCCTGGCTCTTTTTACTTTGCCTGTTTCTTGTTTCTGTATCCCAGCTGATCTTTGCTTGTTGGAAATGGGAAAGTGGGGAAAATTGCTTCTTCCTCCTGCTCTGTATTAACTTGCTGCAGAAGACACCTCTCCCTATCACAGTGGAGTGAAATAATAGCTGGGCTGGGTCTCCTCCCCTTCCTCTTCCCCTTGGGATTCATTCCCTTCTTTCTTTCTTTCTTTCTCATTGATTAGGACCACGCTCTGCTGGTTAAACCCAGAACAGATCAGATGGCAGAGCAGGCTCCCCTGGGCCAAGCCTAGTAGGTATCTAGCTGGATTCCTGAAAGAGAAACCAGCTCTAAGGTGAACATCAGGCCCCAGTTATCAGTTTTAAACACCCCACTGCTCTCTTCCTGCCTTCAGAAATCTAGCCTACTGTGTTAGGACTCTCCTTGAGAGAGGAACAGAGGAGGACAGCAACTTAACACATGCACTGAAGAGGCACAGCCTGAAGGATTTTCCAGGAAAACAAAACCCAATCCTGCCTTTCAGACATGTAGAGCTGCTGGCAAGTGTGAGTCCCTGGGTGCCACTGATGTTTGTGTCTGTGTGAGTATCTATGACAACAACTAAACCGAATATTTGGGAAGTGTCCTTGGGAATCTCAGTTGGGGGGTTGCTGCATTAGGTCGGGAACACTTTGCATTTTCAGACTCTTAATTCCTAAGTATTATGGAGATGGGTATGAAGTACTTTAGGAAAATGAACTAATTAGTTACCAGATTTTATTTTTCTTGTGTGCAAATGGGCCAGCTCAGACTAATGCTATTTACTTTAGCTGATTCCAGACTTTTAGGTGTATAAAGGAGGGAATATTTTTAGGAGCTTTAATTCTAAGCAGGAGGCTTAGCCTCAAGGTCAGTAGACTGTGGGTATCTATGGGTCACTTGCAGCCATTTGAAGAAGGATGAAAAGGGAATCTAGCCTCAATTTGTTGTAATGCTCAGTTTTGCTTCTAGAGTGCTACAAATCAAAAACTGGGAAGCCTGGGAGTTATCCTACAGAGCTGTGGTCAGGATGGGCAAGTCTGTAAGAATGGATCAATATAGTTAAAGGCATAATAATTTTGCTAAATAAATGACAATGTCTAATTGGACCCGTCTTTTTGCTCACAGGATTTAGAACAAGGAGTTTTTCTCTTTGGTCCCCATGCCTTTTGGAACAAAAATGTCTCTGCTATGCCTGTAAAAATTCACACAGGCTGAGGACAATCTTGCCTTTGGTCTACAGCTGAAAACTACAGAGACAGAAACTGGGGCAGGAATGGTGTGGGGAAAAGGTGAAGCCTTTTTGGGCAAAGTGATTTGGGAGCAAGCAGGTTGAGGAGAAAAGTGGAGGAGGAGAGCCTGGTCTGTAGAAGAACCGTGCTTGTTGTGGCTTTGCTGATGTGAGGCTGTTGAGATCTGAATGAGCTTTTGATGTTGCTTCTGCATAACTTATCTGCAAGCGTGGCAAGAGGTGTGCAGTGCAAATTCTACCTGAGTGAGAGGTGAACATCAGCGCACAACCGCTTGAAGTTCTGAGCATTCCTGCAAAAGATGCTGGGGAAAAACCCCATCACAGGCAGAAAGGCCAAAGTGCCACGGCACTGAAATGTTTTTTCCCTGATTTTGTGTTGGTGAACTGCTTGGAGAACAAGATTCTGTGATTCTGCCTGGATAATGGCCTTGTAAAAGGCTCAAAACCAACAATGTCTTGTTTTCTATGAATCCCCTTGGAAGTCAATGGGGGTCTGGTGAGAACGAGGAAGATTAAATAACATCAGGACCTGACCCTCTTTTCAGTGTGTGCAAAACACCTCAGGGAAAGGAGAGATCAGCCAGGGAAGATCCCTAAGGACTTTGTGATCTGAGATACCCAGCGTGTCTATCTGGAAAGGAATCACAGTATTTGGAAAGCTGGTGAAGATGTGCTTATGTGCAGCATTGGTGCACTTGGTGATTATAAATAGAGTTTGAGAGCATGACTTATTATGTTGAAAACCCCTTGGGGAGCTCAATTTGCACCTGTGATGATTTAGGAATCATCTTTTCAGTCCTTAGGAATTTGTATGGTTGAATGAGCAAAATCCAGGATTGCAAGGAGCCCCTTGAATATCTTTTCAATCACTGCACAGAGGTGGCAATCATAAATCGAAGTGTCAGACTGGAAAGACAGTGTATCTCAGAGTTTGTGGTGATTTAGAAAGCAGAACTGGTGACCTTATCAATGCCTTTCTGGAGCTGTGACACCAGGATTCAAGTGGCCTTGCTGTTTCAGATACCTGCCACCAAGATTTGTCTGTGTGTGGGAAATGGATGAATCCAGGGGCTTCCAGCAGGTGCCCCCCAAAGCCATGGAGCTTCCCCCACTAATGTCAGCATGCTCGTAAATTCCCAGCTTGCATTGAAAGAGGCAACTTCTGCCACGGCACAGAAGCTTCCAGAGGTGTTCCCTACCTCCTGTAAATCCATGGACACTCAGTAAAGTAGATTAACTGCAGGTGGACTTCATAACAGCTGTCCCTCCTTTGGAATTAGAGGGCTTCACACTTCTAAAAAGATGACAGCCTGGTGTTCCTAGAAGTAAGAAAGGCCTGAAGGGTTTTTTTGCTGTTGTTTTGTTTTAAATGGCCTTCAGGTTAGGTAGTTGCTTCCAATCGATGGGAAAACAGGTTGTAGAGCCATTGGGTTCACTCTCCCCCATCATAAACAAACAATTCTCTTCTTTCTGATAACTTATTTTCCCTCCATTGAAGGAACCCGGTGGGTTATTTGCTTTATTCACTCCTCCCGTGAGCCAGTGGTGCATCTGCATTTCATTCCCTTGCTCCCTCCAGCCCTAAAGATGCCTGCCAAAATTAGTCAACAGATAACTACTCAGTGGAAGCTTATAGGAACGTGCTAGGAAAGGCTTGAACATTACTATTAATGTTTACAGTTCCTAATTATGTTAATTAATCAGTCTTGGGGGTTGTCTCAGCCAGGAGCCCAAAGGCAGGATTTCAGTTCCCACAGATGTACTTTAAGTCACTGCCATGGCTGCTTGCAATGAGGAGCTCAGCATGCTCTGCCTGCCAGGATATTTATGCTGGGTCCTGGACAGGCTTTGCTGGGTTGTTCCTGCTGGATTTTGAAACTCCCAGCACCCGGGAGCAGGCTGAGCCATTCTCAGGGAGAGGGATGTTAAATGCAAGTTGTCCCTGCAGAAATGCCTTTTGGCAGGGGAGAGAGGCACTCAGAGAGCACTCTGCACCAGCACTAGTTGTTGGGATACAGATATTACTGCTTTGGCAAAACCTGGGATTGCTGGCTCTGTCAGAAAACAGAGGTGAAACTACTGATAGACACACCNCCCCCCCCCACCCCCGACATTGCCTCTTCCTATAATGTTTCTTTACTTTTTTACTTTTGTAGAAAGACAAGTGTTTGGGCAGAGGACACCCGAGGTTGTGCCATCCTCTTTCAGAGCTTCATTTCCATAATTCAGAGCTTGTCTTCACTCTCCTGAGGAAAACCAGAAGATTTGGATAAGAGACACAACCCTGCAGAGGGATTCAGAAGGAGAAACTCTTTATTTTGTGCTATTCCCAGAAGAATTTGGTTTGTGTAAACTGCACAAAGTACAAGAGGGCAGGTGAAGATATATTAAACTCCAGGTAAGGACAGGAAATAATATGGTGCAGGTACAGATCTCTTTCTAATTTAGTTCAGCTCATCCTCATCTGGTGGAATTAGCAAACAACCACTTATTTATCCCCATATCCTGATTTTTTTACCACGAGCTCACAGCTGCTTCTAGCCCGTAACTTCTGCTCCTGAGTGGAATGTCAAGTTGCAAGTGGTTTGTGAGCACATGACAATCCTTTAATGATGACAGGGAAAACAAGTAATGACAATTATCATTAGGTGAAAAGAGAATGCTTCTTCACCCATCCACAGATGGCTCTTTTGGGCAGCAACTCCTCTCTGTGCTGAATATCAAGTGCCAAATACCAAAGAGGCATTTTTTTGGGTAGGTTCCTACAGCAGGAACACCCCTGCAGGAGTGGCAGAGAAGGGAATGTTTTTTCCAGATTAACAGGGCACTGTATGGAAAGAGGCCTGTGATCAAGGGGCTGGTGATGTCTCCAGTCGTGTTTCAAGGATCTTCAGGCTGGCGCTTGCTCTTGGACAGCTGTCTGCCAGAGTGGCTCATGGCACCAAACCCGGTTTTTAAGCAATTTCCCCAACAGCTGTTCCATGAGTGGCTGCCATATTGTGTGGAGGCTGCAGTCCATACTCCCGGGGTGCCTGGAAAGCACAGCTGCCAGGCTGAGGTGAGCCAAACAGGACCGGAGAGCAACACGAGCCCCCATGGATCCAGAGCCATGATTCTTTGGAACCAGAACGTAGGGGCTGCTGCTGCTGGCACTGCTGAGGTGCCACCCCTCTCTGTCTTGCTGGCCAGGCTTCACTGCTGATGGCTTGCCTGGCAGCCTCACTGCTGACTCCAGTCAAAGCAGAGTGGACAGAATGTGGAATGCGATACGGGTGGTGCCTGACACCAATAAACGCTTTCCCTGTTCTGTGGTGTTTCAGTGCAAAAACGTCTCCCTCCATTCATCTCCTTCCTGCCTCCCCCTTCCCCATCCCCTGCTGCCCAGGGAGCTGAAAGAACAGGACTATTGGCAGTAAACTCAGCTCCACAAAACAGGCTGGAATAAAAAGGGAAACGTAACACCATCACTTCCTATTTCTTTCTCTTTCCCTCTGCATCAAAGCCTGGGCTGGCCGTCAGGAATGTTCAAAATGAATAAATAAAGCGCAGGAACCCCCATGCTTCAGGAGAAGTCTCATTCACTCACCATGAAGCTTGGCCAATTCCTTTTCTGACAGTACTCGAGTCAGCAGGCAGAGCAAGAAGATCATTTGAAGCTAATCAGTAAAGTGTAAACCTATTATGAAAGGACATTTACCCCTCGCCGCCTCCTCCCTCCCGAAAACCAATCCCCAAATCTATGGGAATAACACACAGACTCCATAAAAGGTGCTATTACTTAGATCCCCTGTTATTAGGTCAGCGATGCCACTGATGAAATGCTCCCCAGAGCTCCAAGTGGTGCCAGATAAATCCTGCAAGAAATTCATGGTGTAATTTGTTACAGCTTGAGGGCATGAGGCACATTACAGCAGAGCCCGAGCATGAGGCTCTCCCCTGTGATTCTGGAGGCCATCTCTGGTAATAAAAACCCCATCTTCATTTCTCATCCTTTGTATTGATTTCTGTCAGAAAAGACTTGTCTTAGACAAAGATACTGCTGTATTTCTCTGGATAATAAAGGGTTCCTTCTGCCCATCCCTTCTTGAAATTAATTTTAGGGATGACTCTAACAGGACTCATTATTTGGGAACTGGTTTATTCATAGTGGGTAAAGAGTTGAGAAGATGGTGACGGCATATTCAGTGCAAAACTCCAAAAGTGAAATTACAGAAAAATGGATTTGGTTTGGAACAGCAAAGGAAATTGAAGGTAAAACCCCAGCTCTGCTGTATCTTAATATGAAACTCTGTTATTAATTGAATGGATGGATGGAATGCATGGAACTCAAGTGATTACCATCCAGACTTGGATTATATTATCATAGCAACTGCTAATTTTGCATAATTTATACTCCTGGTCTATGAACTCTCTTGGAAAAAAAAATAAAAGAAAGGCAGATCTGTAGGTAAACTGCATGATGCTTCTTCACAAAGCTTTCAAAACTAATTATCTTTCTTTTCTAGGATGGCTGGACAAGGCCACGTGGAAATCTGGAAGGCTTTATGTGAATAAAGTGCAAGCCAAAAAAGAGCAGCTCCACAGAAGTCAGCCCAGGTAAACTGAAGGATGGATGGTAAGGCTGAAAAATGCAATGTTACATCAAAATTATTTTGTCTTCTCTGCAGCAGGATTGATATAAGCAACTGGAACAATTTCATTTAGCCTATTCCTTTGGGTTTTGCTTTCCTTGGCATTTTTATAACCTCTCTTCCTAAGAAGCTGGTTTGGGTCTTGAAATGACTGCTATTCCCTTGTGGAAGTAAAGTGATAAATATTTACGGCAGTTCTTACAAGTTGAGAAATTTAATACATGCTCATTGCTTTTGTAATCTAAGAGTAACTGTGCTGAAAGACAATACCTGCTAATTGTATTTTTTATCACAGTCCTTTCAGAGTGAAGGATAAAATACGGAAATTTGGGTTTATTTTCTACTCCACATAGCAAAATCTACTCAAAAGAATCTTTGTTCCCCCTTATCTGTTTATGTAAGAGACTATGGAAAATGGTAAACTCTGTTAAAAGGCCTAGCTGAAGAATAATTTATAAGCTACATTTAGCTGTTGATCTCGCAGACTGGCTTAGGAGAGAGCCAAAATACATCCTGGCAGGTAATAATTAATGCAAACCTTGACACTTCAGGCCTGGCTCTCTCTTGAGCAGGACACAGCTCCCAGTTCTCTGGCAGGAATGCCTGGCTTTGCAGGGCACACACACACAAAAACACACTCCCCTTGTGGAGAAATACGCTGAATTTTTTTTTGTTTTGTTTTGGTTTGGTTTGGTTTGGTTTTGTTTTGTTTTGGTTTTGGTTTTTTTTTTGTTTTTGAACCTATTTTGGATTGCAGCGAATGTTTCTGTGGGGAAAGTGATTGTGGTCACTTAGACAGAGGCCTGCTGTGAAGAGCAGGACTGCAGGCAGCTCGCTCTGATTCCCCTCTGCTACATAAATCACCGCCTCACTCAGCCAGATGCAAATGAATTCCAGCTTTGGGCCACATCCAGCCTGTGCTGGAGCTGATGGCAGCTCTCCCACTGCCTTCACTGGGGGCAGAATTTCATCTGCTAAATCACCAAAAGAGCTTTTATCAATGAGAGCTGTCTGGTTTTGGTTGAACCATGCACTACTGATTTTTAGGGATCATGACAGACAGTTCATTTGAAGGGAGGGGATAACAGGGGGTATGATGGGGCTTGGAACAACCTGGCCTAGTGGGAACTGTCCCTGCCTATGGCAGGGGGTGGAATGAGATGGGCTTTAAGGTCCCTTCCAGCCCAAACCATTTTGGGCTTCTCTGATCAAACACTGACTGCAACAAGTGTATCACTGTCCCTCTGCCACCAGCAATGACCCGACCCTCAGGCAGACCACAGAACTGCACATCTTGAGGCAAAACGCAGATTTAAGCCTAATCAGACCATTTAGATAGAAAATGGTTAATTATTAAAATAGGATATTGTTACATATGGGTCAGTTATTGTACAAGGTTGGATGGGAGCTGTTTTCTCATCCTGTCTCAAATGCAGCAGAGCAAGCCTGACTCAAGGCTTATCTCTAAGCACCCCGTGGGTGTATTTTACTCCCATCTAATATAATCCCTTGCTCAGGATTATCCACAAAGCCATCCAAGATCAGTAAATGTGGTGCTTATATTCCAACATCTGCTTTAATCTTTTTTAAATTTTCAAATCTAGGTGAGATTCACGTCTACTGAACCTGACTAGGCAAACCAGAGAAGGGTAGTTAAGGCTATCTTATTTAATCAGGTATTCACATGCTGGGCTACTGATGGTGTGCCTCTATCCTCGAGTCTCACCTAAAGCTGAGATATAAATGTAGCAAAGAAATCCCATTCCGCTTGTAAGGGCTACAAAAAGAAGGCTCAGCACTTTACATTCCACCTCAGACAGGTATGTGAGCCTGAGGTTCCCCTGCATTAGGCAGCAGGAGTTGTGATGAACTGCCCACTCAGCCATTCCACTCCACCTCCCTCCACTGAACCGTGGCTTCGGCTTCCTCAAATGATCCTTTGGATGGCTCAGGCTGCTGGTTGGCTCTGCTCTTAAGCGTCTCTGTGGTCCAGATTTAACTTTTAATAGTGTATCATAATGTCTTTAAAGAGGTTTATGGCTCAGCCTGGTTCTCTGGGACATCGCCTTTTCCCTGCTAATCTGCTGCAGAAACATTGCCATTGGTTCCTGCAGTATTTCAGGGAGTTCTCCCCCAGCTCCACAGCCAAGTTAATTGGACACGACTGACCCATGGTAGAAAATGACTATTAGGTGAGGAATATTAAGGAAGGGGAATAAGATCTTTCTGTGCCTCAGAACACGCTGGGAGCTGTGGGGAATGGCAGGAAATAGCAGCTCAAGGAGTGTGCAGAGCAGGCCCTGGGAGAGGGTTGATTTGGGGAATGGGAAAGTGCTTTGTAATAACTGAGGTTTGTAAAACCAGCAGCTCTTTCCAAAGGAGAGTAAAAATACACTGGAGTCTTGAGACTCTACAAGAGGCAAAAGTGCAAGAAAGAAGAGAAATAGGTTGTGGCAGACCTGTAAGAATACTGGTTTTGATCATTCTTTCTTTTTTAACAAACGCTTCACATCAAAGGAGTCAAGGAAAAAACAGGGCAGGATTTCATCAGAATGCATCTGGGTTTCCTTGAGCATACACTGAATGATTAATGGACATGACACTGGTCCACAAGACAAATATGAGCCCTCTAACATCACTGAGCAGCTTGAGACACAAAACCAGTTTGCAGAGGAGCTTTATGCAGAGCAAATGAAACCTTGCTGCCAAATCCTGGAAGTTTTGGTTGCTGCTTCCCAATTTACTTTTACACACCAACCTCCAGATGGGGCAAATCCCATAAAATTATAAAACCAGCCTATATTCTTTAGGACGAGAGTTTCCAGTGTCAGAATCGCCAGTCTCAAAACTTCTTTGGCTGAAGTAAACTTTCTGAGAGAAGCAGAGGTGTCAGCACTGGGATTCAAACTGTGTCAGCATGTGTTTAACTCTACTGAGACGATCAGCAGAGTAAAGTTACATTTGGGGGAGTGGCTTGAAGGTCAGCCCTCAAGAACAAAAGTGCTTCAGATTCACGTGGGCTGCTGGATAATACCTGCAGCAGGATGGCAGTGCCAGTGACGTGATGTGATTTGCAATGGCAAATAATGGTACTTCCATCTCATGCAAGACTGAGTTCTCTCTCTTAAACCTTATGTATTCAGACAGGGAGAAAAGTCACGGCTCCTCAAGTTTAGAGTGTGCTGCTGTTAATTCCAAAGGGTGAGCCCAAGGCAGTGTACAAAGTGAAGGTGTCCCACTCGACTGTTTGTGGAGCTGATTCACAGGCAGTGACTGAAGTAGCACCTCTGACCCCTGCCAGGAGCAATGTCTGGTCTGCTCTCCCTAGTCAGGAGCCCACCAGCTCAGGATTTGGGCTTTGCAGCTGGTGCAGAACTAACTCCTCATCTGGGACTGGCACCACTGCCTCAGAGACGGACTTTGCAGTTTCTAGGAACTCAAAATCAGGGGCAAATGGACTGATTAATGGGTAAGTTTTTCTGCTTACCGGCACTCGAGGAAGCACTGTGTGATCTGGTCCTGGAGGGTCTCCTCGATGTGGGGCCCCTCTGTTGTTCTCAGCTCTTGCCTGAAGGGTAAGTCCTCTCTTTTCTGGACTTCACCTTGAAGGACATTGTTTGCTTTCTGCAAACACCTCATTGCCTCCAAGCCAGGAGGCAGGCTCTGAAAACAAAATGAGAAAATAAAAGGTATGAACGAAAAGAAACTTAATATTTACTGGAATGCCAGGTTGACAGTGAATCTGAGCTTAAGCCTTAATTTACTTGCAGGAAGCCAGAAAAGAAAAAAACCCTGTGCTCATAAAAAGTGCCTCGACGCACACAATAGTCTATTGTTGGTATTTCAGCATTAATTAACAACATTGCAATGTACAAAAACAGCCTTTACAGCATGGGATGCTGGCATCTCAGTGAGACAGGCGAGAAAGCTGCTGTTCTGCAAATACCAGCTTTATCCACATCAGAAGGGTGCCAGAGAATTTTTAATTGAATTTTCAAATGTCTGGACTTCCCATTGGTGCTTTTTAATTAGCCAGTATTGTTTTGAATTTGTGCACTGAATTTTTTTACATGCACTGCTTGGTCAGTGGTTTCCTGGTATTTTGTTGCAGCTGGTCAGACTCCTTTAGGAAATCAGCTTCCCTTGAGGAACAACAACAACAAAAAAGGAATAAATAACCCTCCCCAAACACTGCAACAAAAATCACAGCTCCCCAAGTTTCCCATGATTTGATAACGTTGGAAAGAAGGGCTCCTCAGCCAGTTTCAAGTCTTAGAGTAATTTCTGCTCTGTGATTGATTTTACACATGTAGTGCGAGGGAGAAAAATGAAAGTCTTTCTGGTATTCAAATACAGAAGCATGAAAAAACCCATCTGTGTGGGTGTGCTGAAACTTTGCATTTTTCAGCTTGCAATCACTGATAACGTTAAGATGTTCCCATATTGCTACCTTGTAAGTGTAGAGAAAAATCTACTTTAAAATTAACTTGTGAACTAGCTTTGTGGTTTTAGGTTCTGGGTTTTTTTTTTAATTCTGAAACAATTATTTTTTTCATGTACTTGGGAATTACTAATCATATTGTCTGATGCTAAATTTAAGAAGGAGAAAGAGGAGAAAATATGACAATCTGGTTTTGTAGTATGATTTTATTACTTTTCTAAGTTAGTGACTGACATAGGTGGCAGCACATGTGAACAAAAGCTCGGTTTATATGAAAAAAACCCCAATATAATTTTGCTCTGGCCTTTCAACTTCAAAACATATAGAAATAGACCTTAACTGGCACATCTCAGACTAATTCAGTAATGCACTCTTCTTGCCCTGGTGATGTATTTTCTGGTGTGCTCCAAGTTCCAATTCCAGAGGCCTCCCGCGAAGACAAAAAGCTCTGTCAAAGCTTTGGCCAGCCCATATTTAAGATCTGCTATTCCCTGTTTTTCCATGCTTCCACCAGGTTCCAAAAATCACTAATAAGTGCCAAGCAAATTTGGTTTCAGCGAGAACCCAGAGAGATCCCAGAGTGTCCAAAGCAAGCACAGAGGCCCCATTCAGGAAAGCAATTTACTGCTTCCCCTGCATCTGGGATGTGTGAGTCGCACTGTGCTACAGGAATCGGTCAAGGCCACCAGGGAAAAAATATTCAGGAGGAAATAAGAGCAGCAGTGTGGTTTTGAAAGGTGGCTGCACATGTTCCCTCCCTGAATATGTAACCCCAAGTGCTGCATTTTACCCTGAGATGTTACCTTTGCTCAATTCCCAGTTTTCAGGGAAGTCAAGTGTTTCCAATCTTCCCCCTAACCAGCACCTATTTATAAGTACAACACTTAATTAACAGTGTTTATTTTTATTTCACCAGTGTCTGCCTTGCTGATGTTAAACGAAGCCCAGGACAGCCAGATGTGATGCTGCTCTCTCAAGGGCTCATTTGGAAACCAGAAAAGCCCCCACAAAGCCAGTTTTCCAGACAGATCCAAAACCAGCTCCTCTATTTGTCTTCCTACAGCAGCCCTCAGGGGATTCCTGAGAAATTCCCATCAGATGGGCATGAGGATACCTACAGCTTTAGGGAGGCTCATCTGTGGCTAATGGAGAGAGACAGGCTCCTCTCCAGCACAGCCTGAACATTTAAAGGTGAAATGCCACAGGTGAGCAGTTTATTGGGGCTGGGAAGGATCAGCTCCTGCACCACCTGAACTGCTGGGTGCATGATCCCTCCCATCTCCTGTTCAGGCTCTGGCACTCACCTGACCCTGCAGTGAACCAGTTCAGCTCCCTAAAAAGTGGAAAATAATCCCTTTTGTCTTTTCCTCTCCTCCCACCTCTTCAAGTTACTCATTTCCCGCTATGACGAGGTGGATCAGCCAGCCAAGGAGCAGTGCCACAGCAAGGGAAGTGGTGGACAGTGGGACCAGGCAGCAGAGCTCCTCCCTGCCATCCCAGAATCTCTGCAGCTCCTCTGAGCTGCTCCCACTGCATCTTGAGGGAGCCTTGGATGACTAGCTCCTCCCAGAGCAAATTAATTCAGCCTCCCTTTCCCCAGTTCCAAAGTCAGTTGAGGTAAGAGCTGTTTGAACTGGCAAGGAGGTGCCAGTGTAAGATCAGCAGTAGGAAATTCTTATCTCGAAAAAGTGAATTGCTCTAGCCCATATCTACACTTGAGCCCAGAGTCATGAAGCTGTTGTGGACACAGTCCAGGTAGCTCTGAACCAGCTGGCTCAGAGGCTGATAACAAGGCCATGGGATATGTTCTGGTAGGCAAAACCCAGCCGAGCCCTGAGTAAATATTTGTGCAGCTCCCTGTCTGAGCACCACTCAGTTATCAATAGATCTGCTGAGAGGAGTTTATGAGCTGTACTCAACACCAAAGCTGAAGTGCAGACATTAAACCTGCAGAGCAACATATGAGAAGCTCTGTTGCATTTACCCTTTGTATTTTTTTTTTTATATTTCTTTTCCAAAATCTGTTTTACTACAAGAAAGCAGAATAAATGAGAATTACTTCTAGAACAAGACTCCAGCAATTCACCTTCAGTATTTCCCTAAAGAAAGGCATGAAAGAGAACAGGGCAAGTTGATAAGGCTGTGTTCTCCTCTTTTCCCCCCAGCCCTCCTGATTCCTTGTTTGGCAGTAACATGCTCCAGCTGCCATGGGCGAGGGGAGCACGGAACGGAAAGCACAGCTGGCTGTGATAAATGAGGCCTGAAGGACTCAGGGCTGGCTAATGTGGAACATCCACAGCGTGCCCTGCTCATGGGGGAAGAGCAGGAGGCCAGCACATGTCAGGAATGTAAGGCTGGCTCCTGCTCTGAGAGAGGAAAATGAGGAGACAAGCACTGACTGGCAGTGAGGACATCATGCCATGGGCATTTGATTTTTAAATACAACAGCACAGGTGAATGTACAGCTGACTTGACTTTCTGTTCTGTCACTTCAAAATCAATGCATTCATGTAAACAAAAAATGAATGGACTTGAGAAAAACAAGGATGAGGAGACATCAAAAGAATTTATGTGTACGTAGGCTAACAAGTGAAATGGGGACTATCGTAAAAACAGCTTCCTTGGACTATAAGAACTGATCCAAGCCTGTGGATGCTCAAGGAAATTAATTAATTGATAAAGTAGGGAGAGAATAAGAAGATGAACTAGACAAAACTAAGTGTGGAAGAGAATTTAGCAACATAACCTAAATATAGACAGTGGAGCAGCAGGAGGTGCTGAAGAGTTGTAACAAGATGTCCAGAGGATGGAACTGTCAGTTCTCTACCATTTGTCAAGAATTTTCATAGAAAATGCTTCTCTTCTGTGGAGTAAATGATGATATAAAATGTTTCAGACTGTTAAAATACTTGAAAAAAAGAAAATAAGTTATGAATAGCATAGGTGATACCTTCCAGCTTTGCAGCTGAAGAAAGCCGCTCTGTTAAACTTGTTTTATTTTGTCCACAGTGTTCTTGACCTAATCACAGAAGTATGTGTCACCCTAAACCTCACCAGCTTCAGAGTTTAACACATTCCTAACCCTGTCTCAGGAATGAGGAGCTAACTGCACAACTTGGGGTCTTGTGTTCATCTTCAGGTCCTCAAAAGGAGACAGGATCTCTCCAACAGCTGCTGGAGGTTCTGTTCTCTTGTCAACGAGCAGAACTCAGAAGAAAATAGGTCTGAAAAAGCTTTGGCCATCTGAAGATGCAAGAGGGAAGTGAAATGGCTGGAGAGTGCCAAGAGAGAGGATGAATTCCAAGAGCTCCAGCAGGAACACTTCCCTGCTGGCCAGCCTGGGACCTGTGTCTTACAGTATCATGGAATAGCTTTCTATGTTTCCACACAGCTGTTGTGGAGCTCTGAAGTTATCCTGAGTACGCTTCCATAGCCCTGTAATGTGCATGGAAGGAAGACAAAGGCCAATTTATTTCTTACATCCCTTATCTCAGCGCCTCTAATGTTCCTGCTTCTGAATCAAAGGGAGGCATTCTCCAGGAAGATGCTAATAAATAGCTTTTCCTTGGGGGAAGAAGCATTTTCCCATCTCTAAGAAATTTCTCTGGCCATGTGAAATTCAAATTTGTTAACTTGCCCTACAAACAGCAAGTCATTTAGACACAAATTACAAATATTAGATGGAGACAGTGAACTTGATAATGCAATGCTGCCACATCAGTTGTAGAATAATGCATCTTAATGAAGGCTTCCCATGTGAATAAACCATTATATTTACAAGCTTTTCACAGTTAATGACCCAGAACTGGATAACGAAACTCACATTTTTAGTGTGGTCCTCTGTCAGCAAAAGTATACATATTAATAATTGATGTTGCTGTAAAAATAGGACATGATATGAAGATTCCTGAGTTTGTAGGAAAATAGGACTACATGGTCCATTAACTTAAAAGGCTTATCTAATGTTTGATAGGCTTTGTCTTTAAAATCCTTGTTTAAATTAATAAGGCAAAATGGACATTTGTCTAAAAGAGAATTTTATACCAACTCATCAGTCATGAGTGTGCTGATAACATTCTTCTGTTCTGTTCTTCACTCATTCCCCAAAAGAATTTAGGTTTTAAGGGAAGGGGATGCTGCACCAGGAGAAGGGAGAATATATTTCCTACACTTCACAGGTAAGTCAGTGGGATGAAGTACCATGTGGGTGATAAGGGGACTGGAGGACCTCCCCTTCGGGGACAGGGTGAGGGAACTGGGGATGTTCAGTCTGGAGAAGAGAAGGTTGTGTGGAAACCTCAGAGGTCCTTCCAGTATCTAAAGTAAGGGTTACAAGGAGGCTGCAGAGGGCCTGGAGTGACAGGACAAGGGGGAATGGCTTCAAACTGACAGAGAGTAGGTTTAGATTCGATATCAGGAAGGAATTGTTCCCTGTGAGGGTGGGGAGGCCCTGGCACAGGGTGTGGCTGCCCCTGGATCCCTGGCAGTGTCCAAGGCCAGGTTGGATGGGCTTGGAGCACACTGGGATAGTGGAAGGTGTCCCTGCCCATGGCAGGGGTGGGACTGGATGATCTTTACAGACCATTTCAACCAAAGCACTCCCTGATTCCACAAAGCTGTATCCGTTTTCCCTTCCCAATCTGGGATTGGATTGCCTGGATCTCTTTCCTGGCTGGAAAGCCCTGCCTTAGTGCTGAGTCAGCTCCCCAGCAGAGCCCTCATTGTTCACTATCAAACACTTGGAGGTGGGCAGGCTGGCTGAGCACACCTGGGGCTGCTCTTCCTCACCAAGGAGGATGAGGAGGAGGCCCTGCTGTGGAACTACCTGCTCCTCAGTTATTCCATTATGAGGGAAAGAGGCTTGGTGGAGGTGAAATAAATACATTTCATTTCACTCCACATCAGAAGGCTAACGTCCCTTTAATGCCTGAGAGGTAGATTTACTGCAGCTTTTATTGCTGGGTACTTAATTTAGGACAGCTTCTTGTCGTAGGCCTGGAACAGCAGAGCTGAAGCACATGGTGTGTGGTTTTATGGGGCTTCAGCAAATGTTCTGCCACATCCAGGATTGCCCGTAACTGTAAGATTTCAAAAGATGGAAATTCTACAGTTGTATAATATATTTTTCAGTACATTTACAGTTTGCCTCTCTGGGGGAGAAAATTTATTTCCAAATAATTTAAAAGTAAGTAGTTGTAATAGTCACTTATTCTAACCAGTAGTGAAAATGAAATTATTTTTTATACATTTGGATTACACAGGTGCATGTAGACTACAATAATTTACTATCAGAACAGCTGGAGTCTTAATCTTTACTTACAACTATTAGTCTTCAGGTGGAAGGTGTCCCTGCCCATGGCAAGGAGTGGAATGAGATCATCTTTAACATCTCTTCCAACCCAAATCATTCTGTGATTCTATTATATAATTCTACTGAATTTTGAACTGTGCTCCAAACTGCATTTAAAAGCTTGCTATGAGATTGAACTATGTCCTTGCTTTATTTCCTCAATGTAATTTGTCTGGCTGAGGGAAGAATAGATTTTAAAGAGGTCTCTTATCTTGTGAATCATAAAATCCTGCAAAGGTTTGGGTTGGAGGTGGCTTAAAACCTATCCAGATCCAACCCCCCAAATGAAAATTGTAATAATAAAGTCTCCATGGTACACAAATGGTGATAGCCACATCAATTATATGGCTGAATTCCTAAATTAGGCACACACAAAAAAAAAGGAACAAGTAAGCAAAATATATTGCATTCATTAAAGCTTCCCTACTCTCTGACTCACTCAAATGGCTTTGCCAATTAAAGTAATTGTCATATGCGTTCAAACAAAGCATTTGTAGTAGGAAGCCTTGTTGAAAAAATACTGAAAATGGTTGGTTTAGAGATTTATATAACATATATTTAGAAATATATTTACATGTAACACCTTTTAAGAAGATAAAGAAAATTTGAAGTGGACAAAAGGTTCAGGGCCAGATGAGTTTATATAATTTTGGTTATGTTTATTTCTGATATGATACCTGGGCACGCTGTTAAACTCGGACTAAACGTGTTTTGGGCTCTGAAAGGCAGTGATTTCATTGTTAGTCTGAGTGCAGCCAATGAAAGCCAAAATATTTAGCATGCTTCTTTCTTCCCAGAATCTTTCTGTTTCAAAACTAAGCAGGCTTAAAATTTCTATTGAAAACAGGACAGATTAGTTATTGCTGCTGAGATGTGAAATAATAGAGAACTCTTTGCTGACATCCAGGCAAGCTAAAGTCATTTTAATCTTAAGCTTGGCAAAACCAGGCCTGATCTGCACCACTGCTGTATCTGCCCACTTTCAAGAGTTGATGAAATATTTTAAATTTCACTTGATGGAGTTTGTTAAATCCTGTATAATATTTATTTAGCTATAGTCTATGATGTTTACACAGAAAGCTATTCTCGGAAGCGCTGATTGTTTTTTCCCTGACTGGATGAAATGAATTATATTTATCAGGAATTCAGAGAAGGAGGAATGTTTGGCAGACTGTTTTCTCAGATATAAATAAAGCGTTAACCAAGAAAACATGCCTAAATTAGGGTATGTTTAAAAGAGGTAAGAAGGAGAAAAAGAAGGTGTTTTTATTTAACACCACACAGATCCTTTCATGTGAAAAGGATCATGGAATGGTTTGGGTTGAAAGGGATCTTCAGGCTCACCTTGTTTCATCCCCTGCCAGGGGAGGGACACCTTCCACTATCCCAGGTTGCTCCAAGCCCCTTCCCCATGCTGGCCTTGGATATGGAGGAAGGAAGGATGTTGGGAAGACCATGTAAAAGAATCCTAGAACAGCAGGTATTGCACTACTAACTCCTTGGGAAGGGCTGGAATTTAGGACAGAGCTGTGTAAGTGTAAATTCACACCTGTGAGATCCTAAACTGGGATGTGGCTTGTCCTGCAGTATCTTGGAAATTTGACATTCTGGGAGATGTGTTTTTCTGAGGACCCTCAGGAGCAGCTGAATTTGGTGTGCTGACCTGTGATGAGGAAAACCTGAAGCTCCAGTGAGAAACCAAAGTGACTCCACATGGCTCATGCATCCTGCTGAACTGTATCCATTTGAGAGAAAGGACATAAAGAACCATGGGGCTTTGACATAAAGAACCAGGAGAATTTCAGCTATGGAATGTTTACTTTTCTGAAGGGATTCCTGTGCAGCTGAGTTCTTCTGATGAAAAAGGAAGGAGGGGCTGTTCTGAGTCAGCCCAGCCCAGGCAGAAGAGGCTTGGGGGGAAACGTATCAGAGCACTGCAGGTGGAAAGAGGGACTTGTCTTTCTGTATTCCTTTTTCCTGGACTCCTCTAATTGCTGCTCAGCAGGTTTAAGGAAGGTAGTTTGATTCACTCTGGGTAGTGCTGAAACAACAAAATTCTCAGGAGGTTCAATAACAGTAACAATACTTGCCAACATTGAACATCCTGAAAAAATAAGGCAGGTGGCAAACTTCAACTTCTCCAGACGCAACACAGGATTTACCAAAGCATTGACTGGAAGTTTTTGGTCTGGTTACCAGAATACTTTGAGAAGAAGGTAGAACTGGACAGAGCACTTGGAGCCGTGCCCAGCACGGGGGAGGCATCACCTCCGTGCTCCCGCTAGCCACGTTAGTCCTGTGACAGGCCAGGTGCCCTTGGCCACCTGGGGCACATCCTGGCTCCATGTTCTTCCCACCTAATTGCTTTAAGCCAACTTTTCCTCTGGTCCCCAACATCCTCCTACCCGCTCATAAATCAGTCTGATGGCAAACTCCTTATCCTAATGTTTTAGGTTAAACCCAGTCTTTCCTCTTTCCAGCTGCCTGTGCTCAGAGATTATAACTTCCTGCGGGACCGTGCTGAAGGTGGATCCAGGACCAGGATTGGGCTGTTCTGCACTACCCTGAGACACAGCAGTTGCCAAAAGCCAGCTCACACACCCAGCTACACTGAGCTCTGCAGCAAAATTAAACAATCATAACTTCTGAGTGGGGTTTTTACTGGCAGGGAATCTAGAAATGCCAGAAGAACAGAGCAGTTTAAAAACCTGGTGTGTTAAATTGAGCCGGGATTGTTAAACAGAGCAAGGAAATGTGGGTTTGCTCAGACATCACGTGTGTTTTCAGACAACTCCGTGTGTTTTCTTGCCACATCAGTGTGGTTTAAACACAATCCCTAGAGCAGCGCTTCTGGTGGTTGTACTGGAGCTGGCAGTAAACAGCCCTGTGGCAGCAGTTCAGGATACAGTTATCAAGATGTATGTGCTCTTAGGAGGCTTGCTTCTCTTCACAAATTAAACTGGGACTGCAAAGTGTGATTTATCAGGGCTTTGGAGAACGTGTCCTGAGGGAATCATGCTGTTTCTGCAATTAGGCTTTAACAAACAAACAAATAAATAAATAAATAAGGTTTTACTTTTGAGCCAAGAAAAATCTTTCAACCATAGGCTTCCTCTTTGTCATCAAGGAAAAGATGAAATAGAATCAAATACCAAAAGATACATAAATTTTTTGTGAAGCAAGTAGAGAGTAAAGAAAATAACACCGAATTAAGCAAAAGACTGGACAATTCTTGGGTTTGACACTTATTTTCCTATTTTGTAGGCCAACACAATTGAATTTTCCCAGAAATCTTTCACACAGAACTTCAAATGGACCAGCGCTTTGTGTAAAGCAGTCTTTGTCTGAAAGTAATACAGAGTTTAAAAACAAACAAACAAAAAGCCCTAATTATAAGAGAAATTATATTTATTGCAACAAAAGTCGAGTCTCCCTCCTTTGGGATGGACTTGGAGTAATGGATGGTTGGGTCTTCTAATTTATCTAAGTCATGCAGCATTAGAAAAGCAAATTCAACATATTTACACATGAAGATCTGTGGTCATTTTTTAGAGGGCTGACGTGATCATACATCAAAGGGACTTGACCTTTGGAGCTCCCTGCCTATCTATCAGTGGGAACCAATGTCTGCTTCCTTTGGAGACCAGGGAAGGGAATGCAGCATGGAAAGGAAAAGGGAATATAAAAACCCTGGAAAGATGAACAGATTTTTTACATTTTATTTAGCGTTATCAATTTTTCCCACGCATGCTTTGATTATAAACTTGATAAAGAGCAATGAGTCAGAGTGCAGAGGAGCAAACATCAATTCTCTTGCTTTTAAGGGGAGGTCAGGAACTGAATGCACTTGATGTGTTGGGTTTTAATTCTCTTCATCCCTCTGATGATATAGATTACATTATGCTCCCCATAAACCAGGCTGTTCACATCCTAGTTACCAGTTCCTCCCACACTGGCCACCATGAAATGAGGGCTTGGCTATGAACCCTCAGATAACTGATGCCAGATTTAGATTTCCTTCCTAAGGGCTCAACAGAAACGTCAAGGGATTTGACAGGAAACAATCCCTTGTTCTGCAAAAGGTGCCATTTCTAACTCATTTTCAGTACATCCCAAGCATTTAGGTTTGCACTAGTTAAAATCTCGAGGAACAGAGGCAGAATTGGCACCCAAGGTTCAGTTTAGCTGTTAGAGACAAGCAGATACTAAAGGCAGTAATCCCTAAGGTGTTACCTGTATTTAATATGGCAAAGCTTAGGCAAATATACATTTTTCCTTCCTAAAGGTAAGGTAGTAGTGTTATTTTTTACTGATGTGAAATGTATTCTCTAGGTACAATAAGTTTTCAGAACCCTGTGAAGCAGGTAAGGGCAATTCCATTGCTGGGCAAAAAAATCCCCCAAACTGCCTGGGAAAAGCAGAAAGCATATTTTGAATCAAAATTAAATTATGGGTTTATAAATTAATCACTTAAGAACTGTAGAACATGGAAGCATAAATAAACTTAACAAATGTAGAGCAGTGTTGAATGTTTCTGTGACGTGCTGCTGCTTTACTAAAACTTTACTAGAACTTGGTACAAGGGCTCTGCTACTGCAGCTGGATTTGGGTGAGGCTTGACACCTGTTAGTGCCACCAAAAACATGGAGGGGGCAAAAAAAAAGTCAACAGTAAAGAATTTATCCTATTTTTTTGGGTGCTCGTTGCAAGGAAGGGGATGGGAGGAAGAGATTCCTTGGGGAAAGGGTGCTTTAACTTTTTTCTTTCACCCCTGTGCAATTTAACTGACCATGGGCAGCTGTTCACTTCCCTGTGCCTCTGCAGTGTGATGTGAGGAAGATTTTGATGTTTTTTACATGGACTTAGAGAATATTGATGGATTAGCATGTCCTAGGTTTCTCTTCCCTGCTCTTGATGTACACAGGCAGTGGCTTCCAAGGGGTGGGAGAAGAGGATTAGGCTTCTTTAATTTAATTGAATATTAGGAAAAAATTAATTATTTTAGCCCACTCTAAGGGCTGTCAAGCATTGGAACAGGCTGCCCGGTTAAGTGGTAGAGTCATCATCTCTGGAAATGTTAAAAAAAATGTGTCATGTGCACCTGGGGACATGGGTTTAGGGGTGGGCTTGGCAGTGCTGGGTTAATGCTTGGACTTGATAATTTGATGGGGCTTTTCCAACCTTCATGAATTCTGCTCCAGACATAAGGCAGCTCACCAGTCTTGAAACCATGACTGAAAAGCTGATTAATAAAATTTCCTTGCTGATCATGCCTAGGTCAAATTCCCTGGAACCCAGGGTAAATTCTCCACAGCAAGTTTCCACATCTGCCACACACATTGTAGAATGTATAGACAGCACAAACCCATTCAGAAGAAGACAAATCATGCTTCTCCTGTGCCATTTATCATTTCACTTGAATTCTGTATTCCTTGGAGACTCCTTTTAAAATAGGAGGAATCATAGATATTAATTTCTCCTCTTGGGCTGAGTTATAAAAGCCTGAAGTACAAACAGGAATGTGGCATTTTATGTTCTCGAGGCCCAGCCCCACTTACCATGCCCAGAAATATCATTTCCTCCTCTCTCAGTTTCTCTGTTTTCTTGCGCTGGCTGTACCCACGCCAAACCTGGATTGTAAACAAAACTCTAATGAGATAAATGGGCCTTGGTACAGCTTCCTTTTCTGGGGCAGACACAGGAAAAAACAAATAGAGGAAGGAAAGGCACAATATACAATTGAAACTATTGCTTTTTAACAGGTTGCCATCTGCTATTTTTTTAAAACAAATTCTGAGGTTTTTTATCCCCTCATGCTGCTCTGGGTGGCTTCTAAAAGCTGTCACTGCTTCATGAAGTTTAGACATAAGAGCTCCTGCTCTCATCAGGCTGAATTGTCTGAATTATTCATGTGCAAGAACTCTTTGTGGAATTTAGCATTGACCTCCCTCTGTCCTTTTTTCTAGATATGGAATGAAGCCTTCCCCTGGAGATCACAGAAAAAGGCATGAATTTAGAGATGCACTGAATTCCAAGCGGAGGCCAGAAAGAGCAACTGAGGTCATAAAAATCAGAATGGAAAAACAACATGTAAGTTGCAAAGTCATCCTACATTGCCAGTGCAGGACTGGTTCTACTGATCGTACATCTAGGGTCCTGTGTCATTTTTTTAAAGTGGTTTGAATGATGTATTTCACCTTGCTGGACACCCTAAAAAGGATAATTTCAGAAAGCTTCCCATCCTGTGAGCCGTGTTTCTGTCTACAGCTTCTCTCCTGACCAAAACACTATCATTTCGCTTTGCCAGAATTGTTGCTGCTCAAGAAGATCACCTTTTGAATGCAAGTGGCAGCATCATCTGGATTTTTACCCATTTCTTGAGCCTCTCTTTCACTTTGTCTTTTCTCCTCAAGGTAAATTCTCTTCATGAATGCTGCCCGAGCACGGCCCTGGCGAGCCCGTTCTGCCACCTGGATCACTCTAATGCCTTCTTCAAGTGTCATGGCCCTGACGGGTTCCTGCAACAGCACAGTCAAGAAAAGAAATGAACAAAGGAAAGTTATGTTTTGTTAATTGCCTGCCCGTTGAAGTGTGATGAGGAAAACCTGCTTAGCTGGGAAGCCAGAGTGGCTCATGCAGTCCTGCTCAACTGGATCCGTTTGAGAAAAAAGACACAACCATGGGCTTTGTCCTTCTAAAGGGAGATTTTCTCAGGCTGTGGAATGTTTTCCTTTCCTTTTCCGCAGGGAAGGTTTTGGGGTGTGCTGCTGGGATCACAGTTCTTTCAATAAAAATGGAAGGAGGGGTTGCTCTGAGTCAGAGGGGAAAAATGGATCAGAACAGAAAGGATTCCCCCTTCTCACTCCTGAGAACCCTCGTGCTCCCTATGGAAAAGCTGAATCAATGTCCTTTCTTGATGTTCATCTCCCAACTGGAGGCAGCTCATATTTAATTATTATACACATATATTGTGTGGCAATTACTTTCAGCAGGGGTTTCTAGGACAGAATTACATAGAATAGATTGCCTGAACAGAATTAAACAAACGAAGTGCAGAGCAGATTCCTGAGATGAACTCCACTGGTTTTGATTTATGTTGGACGGTTCCTAACAGCACTGCCATGGACACTGGAGAGTTCCAGTTAGTTTCACAGCAGCCAGGATTTCCTGAGAGGACAAGGTACAGAAGCGCTGACAAGCGTGCATCAATCCCAGTGGGGAGAGAGCTGTTTGTGCAGCACAAGACACTGGATTTACACTGGGTGAGGTTGTTTTATTGCTGTTTATTGAGTTCTTTGGCTCCCTGCAGCAGCCTGCCAAGGGAGAGCTGGACCCTGCCAGAGCATGGTGCTCTGGCTGAGCTGGCTGCTCCCTAGACAACCTCATCCCTAATGCTGGAAAGGAGCAAGAGCAGAACTCTAGGAAGCAAAAAGGCTCCAGGATAAACTGTGCTGAAACAGCAGCAACGTCAGGAGAGTAAAAGAGCAGAGAACTCACCCAGAGCTGTCCTGTGGCTCAACAAAGCCTCTAGCAGGGGAGCCTGTGCTCTCTCTCTGCAGTCTGCCTGGGGCTGTTTCCATCCCTGGGGACCTTCCCTCTGTTATTTTGTATGACCAACAGGCACAACCACTGATAGAGAATTCAGGGCAGCAGTGTGACTAAGCAGGCCATTAGCACTGTCTCTTACGGCTACAACATCCATGAATCCAAGTTATCCAGGCCATGTATGCACAGTTGCTTACTTCCAGGGGTCAACATGCCACTCTCAAAAGGTCAAAAGTATATCAGATCCTAAGCAGCCTTCACTGCAGTCCTGGTGTTCTTGTCTGTAATGACTTTTGCTCTGCCAAAACTCTGTTTTCTTCCCCTCCCAGCAGCTGCAGCTCTGTAGCTGCACAGGAGAAATGCCACTCATTGTTCAGAGGTTATAAACAAGGGAATGCCAACAGTTGTGCTGACCTGAACTCTGAGTTCTGCCTGCTCCAGTAAGGAATCCTAGGCCAGGACAGCTTGGTTGCAGTAGGACTAATTACATGATGAGGGTTAGTTAGACAAATAAAGCACAGACTTGGCCAAAGTGCTGCTCTTTCTGACACTCTCCCACACAGAAAGCAGAGTAGAATCATTTTGGTATTACCCAGACTTGAGATGTGACTGGATATTGTTTGACAGGGAAATCTAAAGCTTCTTTCTGCTTGTGCCTTATCTGTAAACACACTTCTACTTCCTCACTGCTGTAAAAGCACTTCTCACTTCAGTGTCTCATGTTCAGACACATGTGGCTGTAAACTAAACAAATTGAATATGATAGGTGGCTATGGGGTACATTTACCTGTTTTAGCAAACCAGCATTCAGCAAAATCTCATGTAGGTATTCCTCTCTCTCCTGCAGGAATCTCAGGTTTTCTTTAATGAAATACTTTGGGATGGGTATTTCTATGTCTTCCTGGAGGAAGAAAGTCATGAGATGCTTTTTAGGACTGAATTTAAATCACATTACTGATTAATTGAACACCTTTACAAGGCAATAAAATAAGGACAGAGGTTGTTAAATATTTTTTGAGTATTGGGGAATTTGACCTTTGTAACAGCTGCTGTTACTTTTCAATTACTTTAGGCCTAATTCAACAAAAACAAATAAATCAACTGAGTTTGTGAACCATGCGAGCCCAGAAATTTTTCTTCTTATAATGGCTCAATTATATTATCAAATTGCTAAAATATTTGGCAGGGTTGCTAGAAATTTAAACATGATTTCCACTGAGCTGAATACCTTTGGCTGTGTGATCATCCCACTTCTTTTTTTTAATCAATGTGAAAAATAGATCCGTTCTCCTGCCATTTTTTTCCCTTATAAGGCACCAAAGTACAATTCTAGGGTTTTTAATAAGCATTTTGAGCTGTAGACAAACTGTCTGCCTGTGGCTGTGGTATCTCAGACACTTCTTAAAATCAGACATGACCAGAAGTGCCTGTCTTAACTGATTTCCATAATTTAAAAGATGCAAATGATTTACATTTCTCCCAATTTTGTCCCCCATTCCCTCAGCTGCACACTGATGGACATCCTTACAATGACACCACAAGAAAGCTTCCAAGTTGGGCTGTGCCTATGATTTTATCAGCGCAGAGGTCTGGTCTGATAAAGGTGCTAAATACTTGTCTTGCTAAGCTCCCTGTTTGCACCTTCCAACAACCCTTGGTAGTTGATGGAAATGATTCTATGCTATACTCTGAGGGCAAATCACTCTGGGTGGATTAAAATCTGGAGTTATAAGAAATCAAGAGTTTGTCAGGACACCCAACTGTAGGATGAGAGGATTTTTAGGCTGCCAGGGAGCGGAGTCAGTGTAGGAATCTCGGATGTCTCACCTGGCCTTTAATTCCCAGTGATTCTGGACTGTGACTTTTACTGACTGGAAAAAAGAGGTCAAAGCCCCAATGCCAGGGCTGGAAAGGGTAGGGAGCCTGATTCTCTTCATAATCTCTTTGGGGGCCCAGCACTGAAAAGTCAGGCTTGGGATGTTTAACCTCATGTCAAATTTGTGGCTCTTTAGCCACTCCCAACTCCACATGGGATTTATGGATCCAAATACCTTCACAATTACCCCAGGAAATGGAGTGACTGGATGTTGGAAGGCAACTGCACAAAAACACGAGGTACAGAACTGGAGAAAATAGGAAAGCTTGGCCTTGCAGTGACATAGTACAAAATAGGCAATATCATCATATAAGACATAAAATGTTGTGTCCTCTGCCTTCAACCCTGCAGGATTTTAGCACTGATAATAAAGGGAAAGGAATGACTGGAGATATCCTTTCTCTTCTTTGAGAAATAGGAGTTATTTGTCCAGTAGTTTTGTTCTGTTACCAAGAATATTTTAATATTGTATTAGAAAGAACATCCCATAAAATCCATATTTATATCTAGTATGGAAAATGTTTTCTCTGAAAAAACCTGAAATCTCCCCAGTGATTGATTTCTTTTGTGGTAAGTAGGTATGTTATGCCTTCTAAAAATTAAGGTGTGGTTGCAGGAATTTAAATTGATGCTTGTTTTTGAGGAGATGTCAGGCATGACTTCTCAGACTTGCCAACTTTTTGCTGCAGATGGATTTACTGCTGAGTCATGAAAACAGCAGTGC
Organism: Aegithalos caudatus; assembly: GCA_013389925.1. Lineage (NCBI taxonomy): Eukaryota > Metazoa > Chordata > Aves > Passeriformes > Aegithalidae > Aegithalos > Aegithalos caudatus. The sequence goes on along the minus strand of WEIU01017639.1, from coordinate 189,100 downwards.
TAAGGATTTCAAAATATGATTTGCAGGATTATTTTCCCTGGAGTTCTGTTTATACTCTCTCTTTAAAATAGTTTAAAATAGTGATTACTGTTGAAGGTAAAGGGCTGGTGGAAATTCCTGACAATTCCTATCCTAAATTTGCAAATGTGCAGCGGAAAACAGAAACATTTTTGCAGATCTCAGAATGAGGCTATAATGATATCGGGCAATTTATCTCGGAGATGGGATCCTAAAAAAGCAGGAATTTAGCCAGTTTTAGCAAAGCAGCGGTACCTGAACATGACAATAGATGGAGCTGTCTGCGAGAGAAGAAGCCACCTTTGCCAACTCGTTTTTTCCTACGGCTTTTAAAGCACGGGTTTCACACTTTGCCTTATTGTCATATTCACGGTGCTGATTTCGCCATGCCACGGAGGGCAGCGGACTCTACTTTACTTATCAGTGGCCTATTTTCTATCTCACCTCACATTAAAATCTGGCAGAGTCAAGCTCCTGACAACAGCAAAGCTGTGAAGTTATTACTGACAGAGACTAGGTTTAGATTGGATATTGGGAAGGAATTCTTCCCTGTGAGTGTCAGGAGGCTGTGATCCAGGGTAGCCAGAGAAGCTGTGGCTGCCCCTGGATCCCTGGCAATGTCCAAGGCCAGGCTGGAGGGGGCTTTGGGATAGTGGAAGGTGTCCCTGCCCATGGGAGGGGGTGGCACTGGATGGGCTTTAAGGTTCTTTCCACCCCAAACCATCCTGGGAGTCTATGAACACAGATTCATGTTGTAATGCAGAATCATGGAATGGGTCAAATGGAAAGGGAACCCCAAAGGGTCATCTGGTCCCACATCCCTGCTCCCAGGCAAAGACTCCCCTCCCTTGCTGAGAAAGGTGAGTGCCATCTGATGCCAACACTCCTGGCACTGCACAGGCCATTCCATTGTCAAAACCCCCAAAATTATGATGGTGAGCCCAGCTGGGGAGCCATCTGTTTCTTTCAATACTGCTGCTTTCAACTAGAGGTGTCAGGAGAAAATAACTCATGCCCCAGAATCACTTCCTAAATGTCCCAAAGCCCTGAAACCTTTTGTGATCACCCAGAGACTTCGTCTTACCCATTTCCCGTCCTCTGCATGGGAGATCATGTCCATGGGCTGTGAAAAACTTGGAAGTTTCCTGGTGAGGAAATACAAATAAACCCCATCTTTCCCATGAATTAGCTCACAATCAAAGTAGCCCTACCGGGACACGCTTTAGGTCCATCAGGATGGCATCCATGCAGTGGCACTCGGACTTCTCCAGGGCCACCATCTCCTTCTTGATCTCCAGGATGCGGCCCATGACCCCATCCAGCGCCTGCCGCACTGCTGCCCGCTTCTGCTGGTGGATCAGGTGGGCGTGAGCCGCCTCCAGCTTCCGGAAGATTTCCAGGTACTGGATGTAGGCAGTGGCCAACATCTTCATCACTTTCTCAAGGTCCTCCTCTGGCTGGAGGAACTCCTCTCTCTCTTTCTGGAGCATGGTGTCCAGCTCTCTCTGGGTGTCTGCCCACATCTTGATGTAAGTGCTGGTTGGAAAGAGGAGGCTGCGTCAGGTTGACCTGATGTGAAAGTGGCAATGCCAGGGCTCTGTGAGTGTGGACTTCCCACAAAGCAAGGCTGGAAGTGTGAGCTATTGCGTTTATAAGGAGATTTTTAACTACAAAATATTTTGAAAACCATTAGTGGAAGCTTCTGGGTTTGTTTTAAAAATAGGAATCTTAAAATGCTGTTTTATTAAAACAAGCTTAAAAGTTTAAAGCTTTCCAGCTTCATTCTAAAACGTTCACATCCTTCAAGTGCTTGAAGTTACAACCCCCAACAGTGCCAGGAGTTTTATTCAGTTGTGCTAATTGAGAAGATGATTTAATTGAAAAGATGTCTCCCTCCAATGCCTTTTAATAGGGGAAGGACTATTTGAGATTCTGCATTTTTGGGATGAGGACCAATTCACGTTTCTAAAGCTGTTTCTAAAACTGAAGTGGCTGCCTGGAGTTAACTGCAGGGTAAGGGTGGGGTTGGTGTCAGTGCTGGGGTGAAGCTGCGGGCGCTAATTCAAATGTGAGGTGAGGAAAAAAAAATTGATTTATTTCTATGGTAGCAACTGTTGCACTCCAAGGAATTGCTAAATATCTGATCTGGTGGCTATGGGATTATGTGGCATGGAAACTGTCGCCTCAGGCCATCCCCATTTCCAGAAGCAATAATGCTGCTCACTTGGTAGTTTTGGTAGGAATAGGTGGAGTTCTGATGTGAGCATGTACTGGCTGTCAATGGTTTTCCATGGGAAAAACAGATCAGAATATCCTGGGGGATCAGCCTAAAGGAGCAGGAAACAAGCAATGAGGTTTTTATTTAGAGAAGGGCTTAAACAGCAGGTTTGTCAAGGAAAGGTGTTAATAACACCTGTGGCAGTGGAGACACTTTTAGGTCCTGTTCTCCTCTGCCAGATGAAGACTCTTGGCAGTGATAAGTGTTAAAAAATCCTACACCTCTGAAAATGCCTCTCTAGGAACAGAGCAAGGAAATTACTTCTGCACTGAGGCTTGGTTGGAAGAAAACCAGTACATTCACATTGTCGTGCTGAGGGGAAAACAGCATGGAAACATGGGCAGCTGACTTGCTCCTTAATCCTAGGAATGAAGGCTATTGGCCTCGATGGTGCAGTCTAGACACATTCCTGAGCTGCTGATACTAGAGCTTCTCAAAGAGGGATGAGAACAGCAAAAGGCCCTGCCTTTGTTAGATGAGCTTTGAGAACAGACCTTGCATTGAGGGAGTATTGGTATATTTATCCTGACCAGAAAGCTGGACAGATGTTAGCATTGTTTGTGCATGACAATAAATGTTGGAGTTCTGTGAGCTGATCTTATCATTCCCAGTCCTGGAGGTCAGAGTGACCCAGGGCTTGTGCTGCAAGAGGGATGTATGGGGTGGGACAGGATAAGCTCCAGCCCTTGAGTGTCCCCAGCATGGGGTTCCCTGCACATGCTGGGTGGTGACAGGGCTCTGGGACTCCCCTCTGAAGTCAGCAAAAACACCAACAACCCAAACCTTGCTATTGAATTTGCACCATTAACGTTTTAAAGGGCGTGTTATGCTCTTCAGCTGAGCTGCCCTTCTGCAGGATGCAGCTGGCCTTGCTTTTCCTAATGCTTCTGCAGCCCACCCGGGTCTTTCCCCTTCCTTTTTTTCCCTACTTCATTTACATCCCATCGCACCACCACCCGGATCAGTCAATTGCAGCAATTAACCCAGGTGCAGGAGATAAACAGAATAAGCCCGGCAGAGGGGAGAAGGTGGGGACAAGCAAGGCTAGCGTCAGCTGGAGTTGGGACACGGAAGGATGTGAGGCAAGCGGGTTTTCCAGCGCAGAAGGAAATGGCACGGCGTGGTATGCACTTTGTACGATTTCTCACGGACAGCGAAGAGGTTGGCAACCTCTGAGGAAACCCAGCCCTGTGGGGTGTTCCCACAGCCATCCAGCTGACTGATGAGCCCTGGGGGTCCTGGGGCTGGAGCCCTTCCCCTGCAGGTTACTGCACAGAGACACCGGATTGTGCCACACGGAGATGCGACCGTCCGCTCCCATTAACAATGATCTCCCTCTCTGCCTCCTCTGACTGAGGAATGTCAAGTGATTCCTCCTGCTGAGCCATCTAATATCCCGTTTCTTTTTATATTGGGAACGGCTTGTGGAGGCAGGAGGGGGCCAGAGCGCCGCAGCCTTTGAGAGGACGTTACCTGCAGACAGCAGCACGTAATTGCTTCCATGAAGCATCAGTTTATCAGATACACACTGGGACAATTGCCAGCAGGGTTCAGACTACGGATATTATGGGATGACTGTGGCTTGTGCAACAGTGTTTCAGGTAAATGAGGGCAAGAGAAAGGACAGGCCCCCTAGAAAATGAGATTCTGAAGGAAAAAGTTGGTGTGAAAGTGATAAATTTGTAGCTGGTAGCCCTCTGTACCTGCTACGTTCAGGGTGACTGATGCCTTGGAGGACCTGACCCCCAAGTTTCTTAGGCATGGGATGGGGACAGCAAATACTGAATAACAGGAGAGGGCAAGCAGAAATCTGATTGAAGTGTTGCATTGCTTCACCCAGATTAAAAACTAGAGGATACATCCCCAAACAGGATTAAAACTGTTATTTCAGGTTTTAGTGGTGCCCAAATGTGAGCCCTTCCAGACTAGTCTGAAGGATGAGATGTGCTTATTGTTTAAAGCTCCTTTTGGAGCACTTGGCAGAGCTGCTATGAAGCAGAGGAGCCCTTCAGGTTTAGAGACAAATGTGCTCAGGGGTAGTCAGGAGGAGTAACTTCAAGGTTAGGCCTTAAAAGCAAAGGAGAGCACTGCCTCTCCTCACCTGTGAATCAGAGAGCGTGTGATTCCTAAGCCCCTATTGGAATTTTTGCCTATTTGCTCAGTGTCCCTTTGCATTAAATTGTGAACTCCCTCAAAATTGCTTCCACACACTGCAGGGGGAGGATAGTGTAGCCTTGAATGCACTGGGTTTTTATTTACTGTTAGTGGTCCATCTTGTAGGCTCATTTCTGTTCTGCTCTGAGCTGTGTCTGTGCCCAAGGATATTCCATTAAAGGATATTCCATTAGATTTTGGTTGGATTAGAGCCTCTGACTCACCTCTTAGTGCAGGTAATTAGCAGGACTGAGCCTAACTTTCCTGTTCAAGGCTTAATTCTTCCTTTAATAAGAAAATAAAATCCTGGAAAAAGAAAGCTGTCTCTTGATCTCTCTGTGTATACAGCACTGTAAGTAATGCTACAAATTGTCATAGCAACTCCCAAACAGGGGTGTTATGGGGAAAATAAGCAATGCTGTAATGGGATGAGGAAGAAGCACATCAAGTGGCTGAACTCCAGAGACTCCAGAGCAATTTCTGGCAGCCCACAGCTTGGAGGGAAGGTCGGAGCTTTAACTGCTCACTGATGTCCCTTCACTCCCACAAAGCAGAAACAGAGTCTAAAACATGGGCTTAAGAAGTTTCTTTTGCCCATAACCTGACTGCAAGTTCAAGTCTCACTTTTATTGCTCAAAATAAACCCTGCTCTTATTTAGAGTGAAGCTTAACAACATAGGGTTTTTCTCCTGCTGAAGTTACAAAGAGATGTTTTAAATCCTGCCAAGTTGTACATGCCTTGTTCTAGTACTGTAGGGCCCTCTAGCTCTGCATGTTTGCTTGACCTGTCTCTCCAACACTTGAAAAAGCTTGTTGGTTTTGAGTCCAGCTGAGGAGAGCCTGCTCACTGGTGTTGGACAAGGCTTAAGCATGCTCTTGTTGGAAGGGTTTGTGCTGAGCATGCAAATTTTCCCTCAGGCCCCTCCTGCGGCAGAAGAAGCTGGCACCAGTGGGGTTACCTTTGTGTGCCTTTCCTTCTTTCCCCGCAGAGCGTCTCTGTATTTTACTCGCTGCCAAATGGAACACTGTTCCTGTTATTCCAGTACATGACACAGTTTGTCTCTGGATCTGTGTATGGGCTGAACCCTGGCTTCTCTGCTGCCCTCAGGAATATCTCCTGCTTACCCATGCTGCAGCTGCAGTAGTGCAGTGCTGCGCGGTTTATGATGGATGGAAGGAGGTGTAAGGGAAAACGTTTGACTCTGACTCCAGCTTTCCTCACCTCGTTTGCAAACTCAGGTGTAATTAAAAGAGCGCTAAATGGTGTGTGTTAAAATACTGCTGAAGGAGCCTCTGCCGCCACTGCAAACCCACCCTGTATTTCTTCCTGAGAAACGAGACCGAGACCGGGCCGTGCTGGGGGCTGGAGAAAGTGCCACAGGGCTTGGGATGTGGAGGTGGGGCTCAAGGAGCCTGGCACAGAACACAAAGGCAGCAGTGACAGAGCAGAGGGGACCGAGACGCGGGGCTGGCGACAAGGAAGGGCACGCAAGGGCCACTCCTCAGGGTCCCCTTGCCACACTCGCAGCCTGACAGGTCAGGCATTGTGCTAAACGCTGGGCAAACACGGGGGAGGGAAACCCTGCCCTACAGCCTCTGGAAAATAAAGAAACAAGAGACAAAGGTTGGGAGGGGAAAGTGAGGCCCTCAGAGGAAAAAGGGGCTTTAATGCTGCTGCTTTTCTCTTTTCTTTTCTTTTCTTTTCTTTTCTTTTCTTTTCTTTTCTTTTCTTTTCTTTTCTTTTCTTTTCTTTTCTTTTCTTTTCTTTTCTTTTCTTTTCTTTTCTTTTCTTTTCTTTTTCCTATTTTTTTTCCCTTCTCTTTCTAAAAAGCACCAGGCTTAGGATGGATGACTGCTGGCTCATGCAGGTCAGCAGTTACCTGTCCCCTCACAGGTGTGGATTGGTGATTACATTATAGGAGTAGCCCCCTCTTTTCTCTTATTATAGGCAAACATTTTTTGTGTTGGAGAGGTGCAGGCAGAATCAAAGATCAGTGTGGCCTTACGACACAGCCTGAGTGAGTTCAGGGCGTGTTTAGACAATGCTCTCAGGCACGGGATGGGGTTCTTGGGTGTCCTGTGCAGGGCCGGGAGTTGCATCGATGGCCCTGGTGGGTCCCTTCCAACTCAGCGCTGATTCTGTGAACCAAATTGACTGAAATGTTGTCGGAATAAATTGCTGATTTCAAAGTCTGCAGTCTGGAGCAGTTCAGGCTCACGAGCCTGTTTAAGCCTGCCTTGCTCCTAAAATAAGATTACTCTCACAATTATGCCAAACTTCTCAGCTGGTGGTGAATGTGACTCTGCCAGATGACTTTTTAAGCAGGCTTGCTCCAGCCACGATGTTTTACAGAGCTGAAAGCATTTGGGGAAAAATAAAGGATAAACCTCAGTAGGCTTTGGTTGTGACAAGAGAAGAAAACACACAGCCTGCTGTCATTGTTAACATGAACAGCTCCATGCTTCTGTCATCTCCAATTTCAGTCCTGGGTACTATGACAGAAAGTGAAGGGGGGAATAAAAGGTTTGTGTGGCAGAAATGTAATGGAAAACCACAGGAAGGCAAGGAAGCAGCTTCATGGAGCAGCAGCAGCAACACACCTCAGCCGGTCTCAAGCACCTGCTCCAGCCAAACTCACAAGGCTGGCCGGAAAAAAAACCTATTTTCTCCTACTTTTCTGACAAAACCCCTACATGGCAAAGCAATTAAGGTGTGGGAAATGCTATTTTGGGCTATCAAACGCTCCAAAGGCTGCCCTCCTATCCCTCAGACTGCAGCTCCTGCCTGGGCTGCCCTTCCCTCTGGGGTCAGCAGGAGAATTGTGCCCTGGCCTGATCCCTCAGTATGGGCAGCAGGAAAGGTGGAATTCTGCCCCTGTGCCCTGCTCAGGTGAGACTCCACTTGCAGAGCTGCCCCAGCCCGGGGGCCAGCACAGGAAGGACCTGGAGCTGCTGGAGACAGTCCAGAGGAGGCACCAGGATGATCAGAGGGATGGGGCAGCTCTGCTGTGGGGAAAGGCTGGGAGAATTTGGAATGCTGGAGAAGAGAAGCTTTGGGGTGACCTAACTGCAGCCTTCCAGTACCTGAAGACAACCTGCAAGAAAGACGGACAGAGGCTACTGACAAAGACCTGGAGGGATGGGACAAAGGGGAATGTCTTCCCACTGCCACAGTGCAGGATTAGTTGGGATATTGGGATGAAGTTTGTCCCTGTGAGGGTGGTGAGTGCCCAGAGAAGAAGCTATGGCTGCCCTGGAAGTGTCCAAGGCCAGGCTGGATGGGACAATGGCAGGGTGTGGAAGAGATGGGCTTTAAGGTCCCTTTCCCTTTCCACCCCAAGGAATATTCTGGGTTATGTAAACAGCAGCCTCCTCTCCTTAGCAAGCAGAATTTTTTTCCTTCCAAGCAGTATTTCCTATAACACCTTTTACCGCTTCTGACAACAAAGTTTATTTCAGCTTTAACCTTCCTATGTAATTTTTTTTTTAATCCCTCTCTTCTTTAGAAAAGGAAGGGGCAATTACCCATCCAGCTGCCTAAAAATTTATCACATGCATAAAGGGCCGTGTCTGGGTGCTGCTCTACCCCTGCCGGGAGCAGGAGGCTTTAAGCTCAAAGCTGACACCATCTACTCAGTTTCTTGAAAACTGGGGCCTTTTCTTTCCCTGTTTTCCAGCACAAGTGCTGCTGGGATATTTCCACTGACAATGCCTTTTCCCAGAGGAGACACTGAACGAGTAATAGACAAGATCTTTCCCTACCTGCTCATTAAGGATGAAGGGAGGCACAGGAGGGAGTTGCAGCTTTGAGTCTTAGCTGTGATCAATTTGATCCCGTTTCCGATTTCCTGCTTTAACATAAGCAAGATGATGTGCTAATGCTCACCAGGGGTGGAAAGAGGGACAAAGATGAATCTGCGACTGCTTGGGAGATGTATGAGAGAGAACATGCAAGGAATGCCCAGGAGGAAGCTAATAATTGTGGCGTTTGGATGGAATTTGAAGAATATGGCCTGGGGCCAGACGCTGAACGAGGGGATAAAAAGATATATTCAGCAACGGCCCAATGGCTGAATGAGGCTGGGGCCCCGTGGGAAGAAAAATAGGATGTGATCACAGCATCAGAAACTGCATCCTAACGCAGCCACAGGACGTGGCGGGGAGGGGAGAGGGGATTAGAAGTTACGCTGACTTTTTTTCACATTTGGGTTTTCATCAGCTGAGCCTTGGGGATGTGGTATAAAACACAGAGCTCTGCTTTGGTTGTTTCCATTGGAAGCAGGAAGGGAGATGCTCAGGAACTTATCTTAGATCGATATTTTAGCAGTGAATTAATATAAATTCTATTTGTGACACGAGATTAAATTTTAAAGTGCTTTGATTGTTTAAAGCTCCTTGGTGGCAGTGGCAAATGTCTTGCAGCTGATTAAAACCTGGCAGGAGTGGTTAGCAGTGCCAAGACTCAGCTTTGAACGTGTCTGGACTAGGGTTGTCAGGAGGCAAGGTAAGGAATCACTGATCCCACGGGTCAAGGAGAGGCTAACCATATCCATAAAAGATGAGGAAACACAGCAGGAAAACAGAAATGCAGCAGCATCTCTGTGAATCTTCAGTGTCTGGGACAGAAGGTACATCTGCATGCAAATGTTGGGGCTGAGTGCTTTGGGAAGTGAGATACTCCTGCACTTTTTAATCACCCTGCACTTAATGGCTCTGTTCCCTCCCCAGTGCTGAAACTGTCCCCAGAAAACGCCAGGCATGTCTGGACATGCTGACTTTTCCCCTGGCTGGCTGCTGGACTTAGCCACCCTAAGAAAACATTGCTGCTCTCCGAGCATCCTCCTTGCCCTGACACAGAGCTTGCTGAGGCAGAGGAATTAAATTTTCTGCTTTAGCCCACATCTCTTAGAATCACAGGACCTTGAGTACAGTGAACATGCCTCAGAACTCAAGGTTTACCTCAAGCTCAATGAATGCTGCGTGGCATTTCTATATCTGAAGAACCAAAGTTCTGTCTCATAACCCCCTTTAATCATCAGCTCCTTGCCTCACTGCCTTCAGGCTAGGCAGGTTTTTGTAAGTCATTTTTGTCACATAGCATTTCAAATTCCTGAGGAACTGCCTCAAGTTGCACTGGGGAAGGTTTACAGAATTACAGAATCATGGAATGCTTTGGGTTGGAAGCACCTTAAAGCCCATCTTGTCCCACCCTCTGCCATGGGCAAGAACACCTTCCACTCTCCCAGGCTGCTCCAAGCCCCAGTGTCCAACCTGGTCTTGGACACTGCCAGGGATCCAGGGGCAGCCACAGCTGCCCTGGGCACCCTGTGCCAGGGCCCCAGCACCGTTACAGGGAAGAATTTTTCCTTAATCCTATTACTTCATACCTGTCTGAAAAGTCCTTCTCCAGTGACTTGTAAAGCCCATTTAGCTATTGGGAGGATATAGGATAGACTGGATAGTAGCAAAAATTTATTCATGGAAAGAAGGTGGTGGAGCCCCCATCCCTGCATGGATTTAAAAACCACTTGGATGTGACACCTGGGGACTTGGCAGTGCTGAGTAAAGGCTTGGTCTTGATGACCTCAGAGGGCTTTCCTAACCTAAACAACTCTGATTTATGGTATACAGCTGGCATAACCTCACTACAACCAACCATGTTAACAGTAGCCTCGATAACTTATTTGAGATCCAACTCTGACTCGTGTTTAGGAAGGGCTGGATTAGCTGAGCTATAATTCCTGTGCTGTGCACAGCTCCAATGTCATTACAGCAACCTGGGCCAAGGAGCTTCAACACCAAATTGGAATCCCTCACCAGCACCTTGCTCAGAAACAGGACTGGATATGTGTTTTTGTCATGTGGCTTGGACATATGAGCATGCTTATATGGATTTGCTGTTCAGTGTTGGCAATGCCACAGAAAATGCTAAACAGCCCCATCTCTATTAAAATTAAACTGAGCCAAACCAGTTGAAGGAAAAATATTTTTCCAGCTATGCTCAGCTTAATTCCTTTGGTGTTGATCTGGCTCAAAGAACAGCAGCCATGGTTCAGAGACTGGGTAGGAATAACAGATTCTGAGATAACTTTGAAGAAGTCAAATGCTACTTTTGTGGGGTTCTTTTCTTTCTTCATCTTTTTTTTTTTTTTTTTTTTTTTTTTTTTTTTTTTTTTTTTTTCCTTTTAAAGATCACAGTTGAGATGACTCTCCACTACCTTGTGAACTTCGCCTGACTCCATGAGAGTGTTAGGCATGATTTCTACAAGCCCTGCATTGGATCCACCAGAGATGTAACCAAGCTTTCCTCAAGCTGGAGGCTGTGCTGGGTCTGTCATTGGACACAGCCCTCAGACACTCTCTGCCCTGCCCTTGGGGATGTTGTTCTTTATTCCTCTCACCCCACCTTCCTCTCCTGAACCAAGGAGCTGCTTGGCTGGAAAGCAGTGGAGTTTTCACTGGTATCTGGCTGGGGCTGCCAATGTGTGGAGGCAGAAGAGGAGAAAAGAAGGCTGAATAAAACAATCTCAGGGGAAACCTTATTGCTCTCTGCAGATGCCTGAAATAAGCTGTGGTCAGCTGGGGCTCAGCCTCTTTTCCCAGGCAACAAGCACTAGGATAAATAAGAGGAAATGGCCTCAAGTTAGCCAGTAAGGTTTAGACTGTATATTAGGAAAATACTCTTCACCAAAAAGTGTAGTTAAGCCTTGGAACAGCCTGCCCAGGGGAACAGTGGACTCACCATCCCTGAAAGTAGATGTGGCATTTAATGGTATGTTTTGGTTGAAGGTTGGATTGGTGATTTTACAAGTCTTGCCCAACCTTAATACCTCCATGAAACCCAAGGTGTTGGTGATGAAGAGATCTGCTCTGGTTCTAAATTTGGGAGGGTGTTTTAGAATCTGAGGGAATTCCACCTCACAAAAAGCTGGGAGTTTGGAAAGAGGACACTGGGCAAAAGAAACAGGAGGCTTTGAGGTTGGTACCACTGATGCCATGAGAGAGATGCCAGGAAAGGCTTCGTTCACAACCTTCTGGGGCAGCAGTTTGGATATGATCAGGTTTGAGTGTGAAAGAGAGGAGCAGAAGGTCGCAAAACCACCCCAAGTTGTTTTCTAAACTTTTTTCTCTAATGTCCTATTATTCACTGAACTTGACAAGCCATATCCAGCTTAGAACTGGGGAAAAGAGCCTCTCCAAACTGGATTGTGCTGCTGAAGCTGGAAGCAGCAAACAGCAGAACACTGAGGGATAATGTCATGAAAGACCCTCACAGTTCAGCTCCCAGCACTGCAGCACAGCAATAACAACAACAGCAACAATAATAACAACAACAACTTAATATGTGGGCTTGGAGTGATGTTTCTGGAGAAATGAGCACAGCTCCTTGCAGGTACTTTGATCCATTGCTGTCACTGCTGTCTGGTTATTGCAGACGAACCCGTAAAGCTTTGCGCCGTGCTGAAATTACTGGGGGGAAAGAAGACACGACGTGCCAATCGTGGGCTGTAAGAGAGAGGAACCTTTTGTACAAAGGGTCTGACCGAATAATATTAACATTTGCTTGGTTTTCCTGAGGCGACGCGGCCGCTTTGTGCGGGCGGCCTGTACTCCCCCCGGGCTGTGTTTTACTCCCAGCCTCTGAGGGCATTCTTCCCCCTCAGCCCCCGCGCCCCGGGCTACTCACGCCTGGGACATGCTGAACACCGAGAGCCGGACCGGCACCGAGGGTGAGCGAGGGGCACCGAGCCCCAATAACACCTGCCCGGGGCCGACAGGTCCCTGGAGCCCCGGGGCAGCGAGGCCGAGTCCCGCCGGGCAGACACCGACACGGCCCTGGAGGAATCGGCGGCCCCGGCGTTACCTTGGACACGGCCCGCGGCGGCCGCGCCCTGCCCGCGGCTTCTCTTCCGAGGAAGGGGAGCGTGAGGCTTTCCCCCTTCTTTTTTCCACACCTTTTTTGTTTGTTTGTTTGTTTGTTTGTTTGTTTGTTTGTTTGTGTTGAAAGAGACCTCAAAGCTTATCCAGTGCCACCCCTTGCCATGTGCAGGGACACCTTCCACCATCCCAGGTTGCTCCAAGCCCCAGTGTCCAACCTGGCCTTGGA
>WEIU01017639.1:48006-169304 GCA_013389925.1 Aegithalos caudatus | reverse complement strand
ACAAAAAAAAAAACAAAACAAGGGGCTGCAGCTTTATAGGTGCCTGTGGCAGGATGTTTTCTTGCTTATCCTGTTTCTTGTAAACACAGCAATGTCTTTTGTGGCCCAGATGTAGAGGCAGTCCTGCTTCATTGTTCGAACACCTGCTGGCTTTTCAAATGGACCCAGTGCAGCCCATTGATAAAAATTCAGACTTAGAAACCTGCAGCACCAGGCTGAGCTCCTGTAGATAGCTCCAAAAAAAAAAAAAAAATAAAATCTTTGAGGATCTGACATCCGCCCTGTAGAGTCTTTTTTTTCTCTATTATATTTGATTGGGAGGGGAAAGGAAGCATAAGATTATTTTTTTCCCCTGCTCTTGTTCTCACAATAGCAATAAAAACAATACTCCTTGGCTTGGAGGTGGTAAACTGTGAGAAATAACAATAGCTGACTTTCTGGTTGTGCAGCCAAATTTATGAATGAAACTAGTGGGTGCAATTTAATTTCCAGGCCTGGCTCTGCTTTTGGTATTATGGAACGAAATAAAAAGGCCAGAGAAGGAGCAGCTCATAAGTGCTACAGGGTTGTCACTGGGAACAAGCATAGGGAAAGATTTGGTCTGAGTTGGAGAAGGGGTTTTTCCTGCTTTCTGCATCACAGAGTATGAAACAGGTGGATTTTCTCAGTCACACAGTGACTTTGCAGCATTTTCTTTATTTGACCCCAGCATGTGGTGGTGAGACACCTTTGAGGCAGCAGTTCCAGCTCTTCCCAGGTTGGCTACGTGAAATAAAAAAAGCAAGTGGGTCCTTTGCTGGAAGAGGTCTGCTCTGTGAGGGGCACAACAGGGCCACCAGGTCTGGGGAGAAGGGGGTAAAGTTTAAAAGCAAAAAAGCACTGAGGATACTTGTTTTTGCAGATAAAGGTCAGTTCTTTGCCTGAATGTTTCTTTGGGTGGAACTTGGGGGCTAAAACCTGCTTTTTGGGGAGGGCTTTTTGCATCTGGAGCGAGAGAGTTCAGCCAGGACTATTTGTGTCTCAGCAGTGTCTTCTCACCCAAGAGATTTGTTCTCCACGGTGCTCGGGGCAGGATTTTTCTTGTGTTGAGATCTCCTGCATCTTTCCCTGCTCCTCATGTGTCCCCCACCTGTGCCTTTGGCTGCAGGAGTAGAGGGGACGTGCTGGGTTTGTTTCCTGCTGCTTTGAGCAGGGATTTGGAGCAGATGGGCCCGTGAGGATTCCTTCCAGCCTAAATGATTGTACACTCATCCTGCCAAGAGAGACAGATGCCAACAGTGAGTCCTCACATAGGCCCACAACGGAATAAAGGCTTTCTCCCCCACCTCTGAAAATGAGATGTGGGGCTCTGAAGGAAACAGTCCAGCCCCAAAATGATCATTCTGCCTGAGACAGGTGAAACCAGGTGGCCAAGCCTGAGTGTGCCATGGCCAGATGTGACCAGTCCCAGATGTTGTGCAGAGAGAAGGGGCAATGTTTGAAAGATTCCTTGCTCAGAGTGTCCTTCCATGGGATGTCCTAGGAGAGGGGACACTGTGCCAGCTGTGGGATGAAGCCATGGAGGGAGCTCTCTCCTCAGCAGCCCATCCTCTGGATCTCCCTCCTTGGTGGGGACCCGGAGCGGGAGGCACCTCAGGATAAACATTCTTGCAAACCTCCCTCTGCGTCTGCCTTTCCTTAAGGCTCCCCTAAAGCTGCGTGTGAATGTCGGCATGTATGGGGAGCTGCGGAGCCACCGTGTGCCGGGATCTGGCTGCTGCCCTGTAGGCACTGTGGGCACCAGCCAGCTCCTGGTGGATCGTGGGACAGGAGAACCTCCCAGCAGCCAGCTCCCAGGAGTAATTTGGCTCTTAAATCCAATTATATTTGCAGACTGAGGCCTTTTGTCTTCACTGCTGTCAATGCGTGTGCAGCCTTTGCTCTTTACCCCTGTTTTTTGGTCGCTTTGGACTTGTTAATGGCTGTGTTTAAAATCAAGAGAGCAAGGAGCTGGAAGGTGCTTCATGTCCTCAGTGTTCCCCTGCACACTCTTTCCAAGGGGAATGCCTATTTGCTGATGTCACCTCGTGTGCCTCAATGTCAGAACTCTGCTCCATTTGCTGGAAAATCTGTGCTGACCATGCGGAATGCTCACATGAATTTTTCTAGCATGAACCGGGAGGTGTCCTTGATGACCTTTCATGGTAATTACAGCAGTTAGGAGTTGTTTTCCCCCAGGCAAACTTCTCTCTAAGGTCCTCAGGTGTTTTTAATAAATTCACAGAGGGGAATGTTCTGAGTTCTTTTGGATTTCCCCTTTCACGTTCTCCTGGAAATAGCAGTGTGGCCTCTAACGTCTTGCTTTTCCCCTAAAATCTTTCAGTCGCTGTTGAGAGGCAATGCAAGCTGCTGGGGATTTTCACAAACAACCAGAATATGGTTTTAAAAAAGCATTTATATTTCCTATTTATGTTTTGTTTTTAAACTCTGACTTCCAGAAACCCTTTTTTTCCAAAGAAAAACCAAGACAATCAGACTAATGTTCCTCTTAAAACGTGTGAAAGATGAAGGATGAGGCATCGAGTTTCCTTTCAAGCGATTCTGCGTGAAACCGAAGTCTTTTTGAAGTGGTTTACTGCAATTGTAGTTTGCTTTGCTTCCTGCTCCTGCTTTGGGCACACCTCCCAGCTCGTTGTGTGTGGCTACAGGCGCTGGGGGAAACTGGAAGGCCAACAAAAGGCAAGGGGACTCTAAAATCTTATTTCTTTTTCTATTTAGAGTGCTGCCAATGAGATGTTGCCTTTTTTTTCCTTCCTACCATCAAGGCACAATGTCTCCCCCAGCATCAGCACTGATGGAGGCAGGGAGGGCTGGGGATGGAATGGGAATAGATTTCATGCTGGGTGATTCTCCAGTTAGGAGTCCAGACTGTGGGAAGGGTAAAAAAAAAACTTTGTTTAGTCTGCAGTCAGTAGTTTTAGAAGGAGTCCTGAGCCCAGAGCTGGGAAGTTGGGTGTCCTCTGCTCAAGCTGATGTGATTTACAGTGTTGGGATCTGACTATGGAATTGACAGAGCCAAAGCAGAGGGAAAAGTGTGCTGGAGAGCTTGTCTCTGTGCCAGAGGGTGGGAAGCAAGGGTGGAGTTGCTCCTTCCCCACAGCCACATTTCTTCTCATGGCTGGGTCCGTCTTTCTTGCCACCCTCTGTGACATCTGGATCATTTGCCATGCCAGAATTGTGCTGGCAGAGCTGTCTGAGGGACCTTGGGTTGCACTGGGTGAGGATGAAGGGAGATTGATGTTGCTGGATGGTTCGGATGTCATGAGTGATGAAGGTTAAGGGGATTCCTGCCCAGCTCCAGCTGCATCTGCAAGAGGAGAAGGTACCTCCTGAGCCCCTCCTGGCCTGATTCCTTCAATAAATAGGATATTTATTGCCAGAGTAGGGCTCCAATAGCTTGGTGAAAAGCTGGGACTTGCAGTAAGGCTGTGGCTTTGTAGCACCGTGGTCTTGCCAGTTCCTCCAGCAGTGTAAAAAACTTGTTGCTTTTGCTGCCAACACCACTGGAGGAGCTGAATGCCTGAATTTTCTTGGCGCTGTGTCAGAACAATCTCTCTGTTCTCCTTGCCTGATCAACATCTCTGTGAATTACATTAACGTAATCTGACCCTGGGCTCTTGAAGAACCTCCTCCTGCTGTTGAAGGTGCTGGAAACCCTTCCTGAAGTGAGCAGCGAAGCAGCACCTGTGGGATCAGAGGGTGGCTGGGGGATCTGGGCACATCCAAGCCCTGGAAAACACTCTGGGTGGTAAAGATGTGTCAGCTGTCTGATATCCTGGTGGTGTTGGTCTCACAGTGGCCTCACATCCCCATTGGCTCCAAATCCAGAGGCTGGCAAAAAGCATACCAGTCCCTAAGAGATGCAGCTTGCATTGCTAAAAAAGCCTGGAAAACTGGAGAGCAGCCTTTCCCTTTAACTCATGCCTGGCCCAGGGAGGAGCAGGATTTAAGCAGGTGCCTAAATTTCAGCATGTGCTTAAGTGTTGTCCTGAATGGGGACCCTCTTGAGCTTTAGCTGAAGTGCTGTTCTGAACCAGGGCCAGTGGAGTGTGGAAGTTACCTCTTGTTGCCTCTACCCCACTGTGTTTGTGCTCATTGCAGCTCTCTTGCTGTTTACTACAAGGAGAAAATCACTTTATTTACTTGCAGCTCATCCAGTCCCTGAGAGGAGTCACATCAGCTGGGACCGAGACATCTGACCTTGTCTCTTGTCTGTCTTGTTTCTATGATCCTAATTCTGCTCTAAATTAGTTCTTTTGTTTAGCTGCCGGGTTGTTTTTTTTTTTTTTCCCTCCTTTTTGTTTTCACATGAATGCTTGTCTCTATATTTAGGTCTGCTGGGGCAGGATGTTATGAATAATTGTTGATTGATATTATTAAACACTAACACGCTTGGCTGTGTTGCACTAATGATGGGGCTTTGGGGATATGCAAATCAATTAATTGCAGTAATTGCTGTAATAGCTGTTTTGGAGGAAGCTGTTGAAGAGCCCTTGGGAGAGCGCACAAAGACGCAGACGTTTGGAAGTGTAGAGGAGAAGGGGTGCTCGAGTGTCACCAGAGAGGGCTCCTTCAAGTTGTCAACTTGTAAAGTTGCGTTTGTTTTGCTCTCCAAAACCCACTCACACCAAATCCTCTCTTGCTTTGTTTCAGATTTATCTCGGTGTGGCTCCTTCTGGACTTTCCTGCTTGTGGTGGAACTGAAGAAGCTCATGGATGACACAGAGCCTTTTCCAGGTAATCTCTTGCCTTAGAAATCTGGAAGACTTCCCTGGAAAACATCCAAGGGGGGGAAAAAACATCTCCAAGGCTAAACCTGTGTGTCACCTCTCACTCAACAGCTTTGGTTTGTCAGCTGATTCTCATTCACCTCAAAGCTCTTTCTCCTCTTCTGTGGCAGCATCATGGGGCCTCACAGTGGGCACAAAGTGACGTGAGGGGCCTCAGGAGCCACGGCAGGAAGGCTCTGAAGGGAATGGGATTTTGGGTATTTTGAGGATGGGGAGGAAAAAGTCTCTTCTGGCTTCTTCCCCGTGCTATATGTGCTTTCCCTGCCTTTGTGTATTATTGCATATTCTTTTGTCTGGCTTTCCATATGCAATGTGCCTCGGTCTCCGTGCTCCAGGGCGGGTGTTCAATGTGGTGCACAGATGGTGCTCCCAGAAATCCCGTTATTTGCTAATGGGATTTGGTGCTAAGCGTTTCCACCCTTCTTTTCAAAAGTCTGCGTGTTTGTGTCAACGTGCTCAGACCCCTATCTTGCAGAGACACCCTCTCCCATGCAGCTGAGAACACCACTTCATTTCTTTATTTGCCTGGTCTTTTAATCCCTGGGGAGGATGTCAGGACAGCTTCTGTTGGAGGCAGTGGTTGCAGGACCCAGACAGCTCTGAGGTCACCTTGCACAGCGAAGGAGGTCAGGATGACTGGGGTTGGAAGAGACCTCTGGAGAGGTCCAGTCCCACCCCCGGGTCACCTGGAGCAGGTGGCACGAGAATGCCCCCAGGTGTGTTTGGAAGTCTCCAGAGAATGAGACTCCACGACCTCCCTGGGCAGCTCTGCCAGACATCACAACCCTGCCAGGTGGCCTGGCCAGGCCAATTGGGGCACTCCAATATGCACTTGTCACCTTGCTGGTGGCCCTGCCCTTACATTTTGTACTGAGATGTACTTACCTATTCAGCAGCTTCCCCCGGGGTCCTGCAACATTTCAGTAATGCAGTGTTCAGCTATTATGCAGCCATTCCCAGCTATTATACAGCAATTCCCCTTTGTGCCCTCCATTCTTCAAGCAGTGCTCAAAATCAGGATATAAATAGCAAAAGCCTGGAATACATTGCTTTTGTTACCAGAGGCCTTTCAGAATAGGTTAGGTGTGTGCCTGATGGGGATAATACAGTGCTAACTCTTCCAACGGGGCACAGAGCTGGACTAGGTGACCTCCTGAGGTCGTTTCCAACCCTCATTTTTCCATCCCTGCGTGACATCCCCTGCTAGTGGGTAAGTGGAGCTTTGTTTTGTGTCACTCTGGCTGGAGTGAGGTCAGGGCTGTGTGTCAGGAAGTTCCCTGTCTGTCTGCACACCTGTGCATGCCTCATCCTGAGAAAGGCTCTTCTCCTGGATGTTTCTCAGACTCCTCTGCCATGGGAAGGTGAATCAGACCAAGGCAGAGGTTCTCCTGGAGCTGGCCAAGGGCTCCAGGTGGTTCCTCTGGAGCTGAGCTTAACCAGGGAAAATCTCACCATAACCCTGGTTCATGAAGTCCAGGCAGCCCGAGGCAGAAATACGGCCAAGGACTGTTCCTGTTGTGGTGCAGGGCCACTGAGATGGTGAATTTGGGATCAAGAGCTGGCAGTGGCTTGCTGACCAGGCAAAGAGGACCAGCTGTGAGATATTGCCATGTGCAGATTGACCCTTAGAGCGCCACTGTGCTTCTCTGAGCATCTAGGACTGTGCTGTCCTCCAGAAGGGGCTCTGACACTCAGGAAACCCTTCCTCTTCGGCTCTGTGCCTGTGCCAGATTCCAGCTCTGGAAGAGCTGGGGAGCTGTGCTAACAAAGTAAGACTTGTGGACACCTCCACAGCACCTGGATCTGTCTCCAAGTTTTTTTTGGACCATCACTGCACCTCTTGAGCATCTGGCTGGCACAACATCAGTCCATCTGTAGTGATTGTGAGTGCTTTGTCCAAAATTTAGGAGCTATGGGGGATTGTGGAGTACAGCCCTCTGTGTCTCAGAGCCCTCCTCAGCAGCACAGTTTGGGAAATAACATTCTTTTAGGTCTGCAAAAGATGGCAGGGAACCTGCACAGACACTTCTCTTCAGCAGTGCTCCGCTGTGATCCGATGTCTCTACAGGGAAAACAGCTCTTCAGAGGTGTTGGCTTTCCGTGCCCATCAAGAAATACCTCTTTGCCTCCTGTTTTTGCAGCCTCTCAGCTTTACTGATTTTATCACCCTTTCTGATAAGGGTGATTAGATCTGATTTGTTTGAATTACAGCTCACCGCTTTCAGCCCTCACAGACACAACACAGCGCTGCGTGGGATTCAAGCAGGGAAGCAAGCAGGGAAAGCCTCTCTCCCCCTCTGATAATAGTTAGCAGATGTGATACCATTCATTACCAGGTCGAGGATCTGAAATCGCCCAGCAGCAGGAAAAACGCTCTGCTGGGCTGGCACTTGAAAACCATGCAGGGAAGGATGTGGCAAAGGCTGAATCATCCCATGCTCAGCAGCAGCTCAGAGCACTGCTCTGCGAGATTTCACAAGCTGTGGGATATTTAAGCAGTCCTGGTTTGGTGGTTTGGCCCCAGGAGCTGTTCTTTACATTTGGAATACACTATTAGTGATGTCTTGTTAAAAATCAAGGCTGACCATGGCTAGTTTATTGCTTGGAAGCTGTGAGCAGTCAGTTTGTCAGCGTGTCTTGTTTTCCTGCAGGTGTGATGCCTCATTTTTTCCCCCTTTTTAGAAGTTCCTGGACTACTGGAAAGACTTTTCTCCCTGAACTAGGTTTTGTGCAAGGTCGGTGGCTTGCTGTGAGCCACACCATGATGCACACAATATTAAAACCTGACCTTCTGGGTTATCAGGAATTTTTTTTTTTCCTAAAGCCCTTGCAGTAGCTTTCCAAGGTAGTTCAAAAAATCTGGGACAGGTCAGACAGATGACTGTGCCCTTGTGGCTTTGTCCTTTGATCTAGGGGCTGAAAATCTGAAAGACATGATTCAGCTGTG
This sequence comes from Aegithalos caudatus, assembly GCA_013389925.1. Lineage (NCBI taxonomy): Eukaryota > Metazoa > Chordata > Aves > Passeriformes > Aegithalidae > Aegithalos > Aegithalos caudatus. The sequence continues at coordinate 161,528 of WEIU01017639.1, read as the reverse complement.
GGTTTGGTGCTGGTTTGAGCTCTGGGAGGAGCCTGGCTTCTGCCTGCAGGTACATCTTTTCTGCAGAGCTTGGCCAGAAGCATCCTTAGCTCTTGCCCTGCTCACCCCCCCACCTTGCAATCTCCTCTCCACAGTGATTGAAATCATAGCGGCAGAGCCTTGTGGGATTTCTCTTTAGAAAAAAGGGTGTGCCTTGACTTTGCCTTGTTTCTGTGAGAGCAACATGCTTTAAAAGTCATTCCTGGGCTCCAAACAGCCCTTGGAAAAAGAGCATCCCAGGTTTCTGGCTGAAGGGATGGTCATCAGATGGTAAGTGGTTGCTCCTAGCATGAGGGCAGTGAGCTGCAGCAGTTTTAAGGAGACAAATGGGTTTGCTTGCAGCATGCCAACGAACAAAATATCTGAGAATACTGGGATGAGTTTTCAGGAGTTGCTTTGGGGAAAAGGTGAGTGAGTTGCATTTTCAAAGGCTTCCATGGGGAGGATGAGGTAGCTTCACCTTAGCACGGAAGCATATGTTGGGAAGGAAAAGCTCAACCTGGGCTGTTTTCTCATTGCTGCAGTCGGTGGTGGTGATGTGATCTACTGGTGGTCTCCTGGCAAAAGTCATGTCCTTTTCTCTTTCCTCTGCTTTTTTCCCTTTTCCCTGCTCCCCTCACCTCCGGTAAGGTGTCTTTTGGGTTAGGTTTAGGGTGAGAGAAGAGAATCCATGTATTCAACCGAATGAGCAGTTTCAGTGCATGCAGCGCGAATGCAAAGCAGGGGGGGACCCAACTGTGCATAGGAGGGTCTGGAGAGACTGTAAATAAATAAATACCATATACTGCACTCTAGTTTGCCTCTCTCTCATGCTGATGGAACATTTTCTAGCCCCACAGGTGGCAAACCCTTCCAGGTGACGTTTGCCCATATGGAGAGTAGCTGTGAACCCTCCTGCCACTGCTCCTTGCTGCCCAATGGCCGCGGGAAGAAAACTGCAATGCTTGCAGTGTGCCTGCTCTCTCCCAGCTCCCCCCTACATCTCCTTCCCCAGCTGGTTTGACCAGGTCACTCCCCAGCTTTGGTTCTCTCTTCTGATTGAGAGACCTCCCATGGCTGCACTGTCTGGAGAGCTCTGCTGCGGGTTTCAGAGCCGTACTCCCACCTCAGCAGAGAGCGGGATCTCGTTAACAGCCCTTGGGGAGGGGGAGCATGGCTGCTGCCTTCAAAGGAGGCTCAGCCAGCTCCTGGCCTCCTGTCAGACAGAGCTCTGCTGAAGGCATCAGCAACATCCAAACCTCAGCTGGGAGGACAGGAGGGGTGCAGGTATTGCTCCATGAGGCAGGAGCTGCTGTGGCCTCGTGTCTCCTGCAGACACCAGGGGTGAGTGGCCATGGTACCAATAAAAGTGCAAGCCTCAGCCCTTGGGAGGGTTTCCATGCACGTGCTGCTGCTATCACTAACTGCTGGTTATCCTAAAGTTCTCCTAGGACTGCCTGTGCCAGTGGCAGCTGCACCATCTGCAGAAGAAGCGTACCCTCAGTTGCTGTCAAGTGAAACCATGCTGAGGCTCAGGAGCCAAAGCCTTCATCCCCCTCCTGACCTCCTCTTCTCTGGACACCTCTGCCAGGTACTCTGTCTCCTCCCTCCGAGCTGCACCTTGGTGGATGAGCTCCAGATGGTTGGGTGGAACCTTGCCAAGCACAGGGGGCTATCAGCAGGGCTGGGGATGACTGTAGGCTTCCTGCTGGGAAGTATGTGGAGATCTGTTGGCTTCTTACTTTAGGCCCTTAAAAAAAGCAATCTCCCAACTACTTTTGGCTTTGCCTTTAGCCTAATGAGTTCTTCTCCCTTTTCCAAAAAGTCTGAGGCCAGTCAGTCCTAAAGTCTCCATAGCATCTCTTTGTCTGATTCCTCTTGTCTGGAAGTGTATCCAAGGAGTGTGGTGGGGTAGAGGTAGAGGTTGGACTTGGGCCATCCTTTAGCTCCTGCCATGAGTGCATAAACTTTTATCTTTTCAATGTTACCATTAAGGGGAGTTGAAAAAAAAAAAAAAAAGAAAAGGAAACTAAACCACAAATAACTGCATTAAAATAATAATCAGAGCCTCATGAAAGCGCACATAACCCCAGCAAACCCTCTGTGCTTTGAAACTTGAATCTTATCTCCCCCTGTCAAGGTTAATTGTTGCTGAGTTCAATCCATGGACAAGCTTACATTAAGGCTGGAGATGGGAGCCATGGCTGGGCTGGGTGAATTGGAGCAGAGTTGAATTTGGTCCAGTCTGCTAAGGAGGGAGTCACATCTGTAGCTACACAATTTCATTAGAGTCATTGGATTTAAGTCTGATCTTTAATGTTTCTGGACTGTCTTCTCCCAGGGTTATAACCTGTGGAGCGGTTTCAAAGGTGGCCACTTAATTTCTTTCCATATAACTTTATTTCTTTCCTTATCACACTGGAGACTGGAGTACTGCACTGTGATCAGATCTGGAAAGCTCAGAAAGAACTGACAAATGTTCCCCCATGTAAAAACTCTTTTAGTCTATGTGGTGGGGAGCAAATAGTCTGTTCTGGGAAGAAAATCCTCCTCATTTCTCACTTCATCAACCTATCAGGAGCCAGACACTGCTAATTTCCTCTTTTTTTGGATTGCTGCAGAGTTGCTGTTGCAGCCCAACCTGTGTGTTTAGGATCCCAGCTCTTCTGATTGTGGTTGTTGCTCCTGCAGCTCATGTCCTTCTAAAGGGATGCTTGGAGGAAATGGGCTTCTAAGAGCATTGTCAATGAGAAAAAGATGCTAATGAAAAAGGCATAATGAGTATTGGAAGTAATTTTATACCCCCTTGAACTAGAAAATATAAAGATACATCAATAAAATGACAGTCTTCCCCTAGCCCTCCCCACCCCTCCTACCAGAGCTGTGGCTAGATTAATTTGGAAGACAGTTTTTTCACATGCAAATATGTTGGGATTGTGGTTCTGCTAGGGTAAATTAAAAAACAGTTCACTGCCTCAATTTGGACAACCTTGAAAGAGTTATCTTCACCTCTGCTCTGTTTCTTGGGATGCTCAAGCAAAAATGAAACTGAGGAGATATTGGATGAAAAGAAAATTAGCTTATTTTCTCACTTTCAACCATTTTTATGAGGTAGATGAGAGCTGCTTGTGCCAGTGCTGGAATCTTTCCTGGTGCTTGTGTTAGAACAAACAATAGGGGGGGAAAAGCTTATTTTGGAAATAACAGTATTTTTTTGTTGTTGGGGTTATTTTTTTTCAATTTTCATGACTTTTATCGGAACTTTGCAAATTTCTAATAACGAGTAAAATTCATTAATTCCTCTTCCAACTCCTTTCTCCCAGGTGCACAGTAACTTTGCAAAGCACCTCCTAAAGTGGTGATTTTGTAGGGCCGAGCCTTGGGTGGTGTCTGGGTTCTGCTGGTGTAAAGCAGGGGAGCAGTGGAGCTCTGTGATGCGCAGCCACTGGGTGCCAATGCCTTGGAGGAGCCCATGTCCCAAAAAAGAGTCCAAAGTGCTGCAGGATTGGCTGGGCAGGATTCCTCCTTGGCTGTTTTGACACAAGGACCCCTCAGACACGGCTAACAGGATGTGGCCAGCCGTGACTTGACATGATTGCTTAGCATTTCATCCCTACCTTTCCCCCAGCCCACTGCTTTCCTGTGGCTTGTTTTCATTTCCTTGCTAATTCAAGCATGTCTTATGTTAGCAGGAGGAATTTTTGTGTGGTGCTTAGGTCAGGGAGAGCTGACCGGGGCTGGATTTTACAGGTGACGTTCACATGCAGAGGTGGGGGAACAGGACAACAGAAAGGTCACAGAGATGGGAGCTTTGAGAATTTCTGCTGTGCTTTGTGGGGAAGCCTGGGAAGGGGATTGCAGTGGTTGAAGTGAGGTTAAAACACTTCTAAATGGGTTCAGTCCATGGGGATTTCTGTCACTTTCTGCTGTTGGAGACACAGCTGCTGGGGAGTGCCTGCTCCCTCTCCATGGTCACCAGCCCCTGGCACTGTGTGCCCTCACATGCCATCCTTGGTCACCACAGAAGTGCTGATGATAAGCAGGTGTCCCTGGCTGGCACGTGGGAAGAAAAGTCTACTTTCCTTGGGAATGCTTTCCCCAAAAACTGCTGCAGGCCTTTTGTGGAGCTCAGCCTGTTCCCTGTTGCTGTGGCTGATAGGAACCAGACCCCTCACTTTTGTGTGGACTCTATCCACCAGCAACCAGCTCATGCTGGTATTTGATATCAGCTGGGAAAGCCATCAGCAAGCTTTGGTTGTTCTTTTTCCCTTTCCTTTTTTAAAAATTTCCATCACCTTTTCAGCCTTGCTCCCCACTCTCTGCCTGGTCTGTGTGGTTCCATGTGTCCCTACACAGTGCCAAGGTGTAGGAACATCCCTGATGTGTGTCTCACTTGGGCAGTCTGAACTTGGCAGCATTTCTATCAAACTGAAGAAAAAAGCTCTGCACAGGCATTTTTTTCCCCAGTCAAATGCACTTCCATGCCTCAAAGTGGGTACATGTACAATTTATTAAAAGCAATCCTTAGAAAGCCACAAGCTGTAGCTTTTAAATTTCTTGTGTGTTTCTTTTCGTGAAAAAGAAAAAAAAATCCCATGTTTTCTTCATTAATGGATGGTATTTACTTTAAGTACAGCAGAAATCTAATGTTGAGCTTCAAGCTAAGTAAATCTCCATTTATTAAAACCCTAAGTGCCTCTGTTTCCAGATTTTTTCACGGTACATTTAGGCTCCATGTCAAAGACTCAAGGCTGAGCAGCCTGAGCTCTGATCCAGCAGGAAGGGATCTGACCATGGGTCTGACTTTTGGGCTGAATTAAAGGCTGGTGCCATGCAGGGGTGTAAAAAGCCTTTCAGAGGCCAGTCTGCATGGAGGGAAATCTGTGAGCAGGGCAAAGACAGGGATCCAGCCTGTTAGAGGCATCAGACATGGTTTCATTTCTGAGGACTGGTTCCTGTGCTCTAAAGCAAACAAAGCCTTGGGTTTGACTTTGCTCCTTTGGTTTTGCCTTTTCTGGGAATGTGTTGCTTTATCAAGCAGTTCTGGAAGCCTCAAAAACCTTGGTTTGCAAGAGGACACTTGAGCAATGTTTGAGAGATTTCTGTGTCAAATCCAGTCAGCTGAGGAAGGGCCCTCTTACCCACCAGTGTCTCCAGTTTATTCCCAGTCTGAGTGATACAGCAGGAAGGAGAGGTGGCACTTACCACCAGCTGTGCTTTGTAAGCTTTGCATCCAGCTCAGTGTGACCATGAGCCTTGCAGGCACCATCACTAGGGGATAATTGTCCCCATCTGGGATTGGGTGAAGCCTTTGGACTTGGCCTTGATTTTGTCCAGTGTTGGGTGGGTACTGAAAGACTTTCCCTCCTCTCCAGAGGTGCTTAATTCCAAAGGATCTTGAGATGAGATAGGTTAATAGAAACAGTGAAAACCTGTGCCCTTAGCACCTGGTGCTGGATTAAGGTGGGTGTCCCATTTTTAGAAGAGAGGAAAGCAATTTCTCCCCACTGGCACAGGCTCTGTCAGGCCCTTTTGCAGTATTCTACTGCTGGTATTATAGTAACTAGAACTGGAAATAAGGAAGCCAAGAGTTAGTCCAGGAAGGGATGAGACGCCCCCAGCCAAAAGCTCCAGAAGGCATTGGCATCTCCCTGCCACTCCCAGCATTCAAAATGTCCACAGGATTTCTGTGTGCTGTGGAAAAAAATATATTAAGAAATGAGCAGATGCCATTAGGTAATGGTCCTGATGAGCTCTGCCCTCACCTTTCCTCCCTGCAGACATCTTCCCCTTCTGGAATAATGAGGCCTGTTCCTAAATAAATCACATTAAATTCCACGCCTTCTTCCCAGGCAAAACCACCCCGGAGTGATAGGCATTAGCATAAGCAAAGCTAATTCCCTAACTTATCTCCAGCGTGCCATATAATTGATTTAATCAAATAAAATCTGCCTAATAAAGCTCTGGAAGTGAAGGGAAAGCTACAGCTTTATTGTAGTTCAGCAAAGAATAAATTCCTCATCTTCTATCTTGTGTTCTGACCATTCCTGTGTGTTGGTGAGGGCCAGAAAAAATTGGACCTTTTACTAATATTTCTATCCTCTGGATCACTGACATTTTATATCCAGACTGAAAATGAAAGGAAATTTTGCAGATTGGATAGGCCACAGTAAGGAAATGTCAAAATGTCCAGCAGTGAAGCGCTTTATCCCTCCATAAAGCTAAATGTGAATTTTATCTGTAAATTTGTATTCTAGTTCATCCTGTTGCTTCCCCTGAACACAGAGTTGGTTAATAAAAGGGATCAAGGCTAACTTATTTTATGATGTCTTCATTTCAGAAACACAATAAAAAAGCAAAGCACAACAAGAAGTTACAAGCTCAGTCCTTGTTTGCTGAGTGAAGAAATTTAGAAAATATTTTGGATACAACATCTGCAGTGAAATCCTGCAGACATTCATGCTGAAAGATATTCGGCTTTTCTTTGTTTTCAGTTTGGAATTAAGTGTCATATCCAGGAGGAAAAAAAGGAAGGACCGCACTGCATTTATCCCACATTTTCTGGGATGCCTGGAGCTGGAGAGTGGTAGATGGTCTGAGTGTGCAGGTGCTGCATGGGCATAAATTGCCTGTGAAAATAAATGTTGTAGGAGTCCAGCCCAGCCCAAAAATGCAAGATGTAGGTTTTTTTCTCAAGATGGAACTGTTTTCCTTTTGGGAATAGCTTGGATCTCTCCAGTGGGAATGTCAGCTGCAACTTTTGAAAGCTTTAGTTCTTCACCTTGTCTAAATTTGTTGCTGCTTTTCATGAGAAAAAATTCAGAGAAAATACAGGAGACATTTTGGCCATGTAAGAAGCCTTAAGTTCTTCAGAGGAAGATGCTAAGGGAAGTGGTGAAGTGACAACTCCTGTCTCCTCTCCTTAATCCTGTCAGCCTTGGGATTTTGACATGGGCTGCTGAGATAGGAGCATCATCTGGATTTGGAGCTCCAGTCCAGGTGGGTTGAACACGCCAGATGTAGCAGCTTGGGTTCAGCAGGGATTACTTAAAGCAGTCACAACATGGCAGACTTTTAATTTAATGCCCCACATTTGCCTTCAAGCTGAGAGGCTGCAGAGATCAGGGAGCATCAGGAATGGATGGAGGAGGAAAAAGGAGTGTGTTATCCAGAGCCTTGGATTTCCCTCATCCGCCATCCATGCAGAGCTGGGCTCCACTAGAGATACCTCTCCTTACTTTCTGTTTGCGCAGCTGGGTTTGAAGCACTCTCTTGTAGCACATATGTTCAGAACAAATATTATCCCTATTCATCCTCCCCCTGGTATTCCTTGTGTGCAGCATCAGCAGGTTGCAGCCCGTCCCTCAAATCCTTCAAGACGCTGGAGCTGCCTTGAGAAACGTGGCCTTGAAATACACCCTGGTCCAGGCCAGCCACCAGGACACTGGAAATGGGGGCTGGAAGGTGCCTTCAGCCAGGGCATGGATGCTGAGAGAGGTTTCAGTTTGCAGGGAAGAACAGCGAGGTGTGACAGGGCCAGCTTTGTGCAGCTCATTATGCTCCCGTCGCCAATCTCTAAACGGAGTCCTGGTGCTGAGACAGACCAGGTTTGCTTTTACTAAAAACAGAGGGGTGGGGTTTTTATTTTTCTTGTACCAAAGTATGTCACTTTAGATGGTCATATCTGTGCCTGGTCACCTCTGAGATTTTTTATTTTTTCTGCTGACATTCACCTTGATAAGCTACAAAGAGGTAAAAAGTACAGTGGCTTGCTGTGTCTTGGCTAGTGTCTTGCTTTGATAGAAATCCTCAGGGTAAAAAAAAACCCACCTTGTGCAGCAAAAGCAAAGGCTGAAGTGGCTTTCATGAGGCAGGCTTAGTTCCCCTGGAGGACTGACATCCCCATTTTTGAGGCCTAATTGCATGAAGTCTCCTGTGATAATTTCTTAGACAGCGATGAAAAGCAGCTGGAGCCAGCCTCTGGCATTGAGGGATACAAGCCCAGCAGGTCGGAGCAGTGTCTTGATAGGGCAACAAAGAGATCCAAAGCCTTGGACAACAGCGATCCTGTCAGATGTGGTTCAAACCTTTCTTCATCCATTGCTGACACAGATCCCTGGGGGTGATCAATATTAAAATGCCTCCCTAGAAGGTGTGTTTCCTGTGCAATTTGGGACAATATTGTGAGGATAAAGGAGTGCTTTTGTATTAAGTGATTGTCGGTTTGGAACGGAGGCAGTGTTTGTAAGAGTCTGACACGGGGCTGATGACATCAGCCTGGCCACACATGGTGATGGCAAGGACCTGCCAGCAGCACCTGCCTTTGTGTGCAGGGGCCACAAACCATGCTCCCTGCATCAGGGACCTGCAGGTTTTGTGCTCCTGGCTCCCCTTTTTCACTCCATATTTCAGGATCAGGCGAGGCTGTGCTTGCTCCCTGTGTGTTACCCTGATCCCAGCATTTCCCTTCCTTGCTTTCCTAGCAATCCAATGTCCCAGCCTCCAGGCTCAGCCTGTAGCAGTGTGTGGGGTATTGATTTCTGTTCCACAGAAGGATAGCCTTCAAAGGATGGCTCGGCATAATGAGCTGGGCAGCTGCCAATAGCTCCGTGTCACCAGCAGCCTGTGACTCTCTGTGTGTCAAAGCTTTGCTGCCCCTCAGTACTTCAGATGGCTTTGTGTCTGTAAGAGCAGGCACAATGTCTCAGCTTCTTGGGGTGCGCCTGCATCTTCTGAACCCTTTTTGAAGCTATTTCTGCATTTGATTTGGCAGCCTAAAGCCCACAGATGGGAAGAACATAGGTTTGGAGGCACACAACCCCTACGTTTAACTTGGACATCACAGCTCCCTCATAAACCCTAAGGAACAAGTGGTTCTGAAAGCCCTCTGCAGTATTGATTTATCATTTTTCTGCAGCATCAGCATCACTTTGAAGAACAAGGGGCTTTGTAATGTATTTGTACATTATTCCTATAAGCATCTAAGTGCCTCACAGGAGTGCATGATCGCTCAAGATGCTTCATATTTTTTTCCTTCTCATGTTTTTTAGCTGTGCACTAAAACATTTGTGAATATCCAGGAACGAGAGTCCTTACAGATGGCATTGACATTGACAGATGGCACCAGGTTCACATGAAAACCATCACATCACCTGCAGGAAGGAGAAAAGGAAGGTAGGAATGAGTCTCAGCATTTCCTGAACTTGTGTGGTTTTCAATGGTAATTTTCAAAGGTTTTCAATGTGGTAATTTTGCTTCTTGAATCCTCTTCACTCTCAGTAGTGTTGCTTCTGTTTAAGTACTTGATAGGCTGGTTGATGTTGAGCTGGTAGCATCAGGTCCTACACGATTCCAAAAGCAGCTGTCGCAAAGTGTGAAGTTCCACTTGTAACTTGGAGAAAAGTCCAATGACCAAATGTATGCAAGGGAATAGAAGCCTCACTGGCCTCTTGCTGGAGAGAGCAGGCTTATGTCATCCCAGATACTTTTTGAGAGTAAATAAATGGCTTTGTTTTACATTATTTGAGAGAAACCCAACAGGAAATTTGCTCTGTTGGCTTCAGTGACCTCGAAAACACTTGTAGCCATTTAATCTGGCTCATTCAAGTTCTGTGTGGATTTGTTATGGGGATGTGAATGCCGGTTGAAATTTTACAAAGATAAGTTTTTCTTAAGTGGGAAGGCCAAGAGACTGCAATTCAGTGAGTAAACAGAGAGGAATCTTTATTTCTGGCTTTACATTGGGATTTCTAGCTCACTGCTCCTCCATGCTGAATGGAGCAAATTCATGAAGGTAAGGCAGGGTGTGGTGGTCTTTTGACAAAACAAGTCTTGAGGGGCTGAAATACCGTCAGCATATCCCTGTCTGTTTAAATTAGCTGATGCAGAACTAACAGTGGCCGTATGACTCAGGGTATGAAGTAAATACCAGTCACTGCTGAATGCTGATCTCTGGAGCACAGGAATTGTTCGTGGCGTGTTGACCTGCCCTGAACTCCTGGGCAATCCCAGGAGTTACTGATAGTTACAGCCCAAACACAGTGAGCAGCACGTTTTGCTCTGTGCAAACCTGCTGTGAGACCAGTGCTGAGTGCCAGGGACTGCCCTAAATCCATCTTTGGTTTGCTCTGACTCCCCAGCATGTCCAGGGCACAAGAGCTGCTCTGGAGCGACTGGTCGTGGGCACCAGATGTTTGCCCTACCATGGCTGGCTGTCCTTGCTACCCAAACACCTGTCTGTGCTAATAAGTACTTCATGCCAAATCCTGAAGGATGAGCCAAAATGTCTTCATAGCCTGGGAAGGCCCTAAAAGTGTGTGTAATGTCTGTTTTGCAAGACCTGTCATCATTTGTGGGCCTCTTGCTCAACAATGGACTACTTGGTGAAGGTCTTGCAGAGCGGTTAGAAGGGCCTTTTGCCCTCTCCTTCTGGCCATTCACAGCTTGTTGGGGGATCCAGAGGATTTAGAGGGACTGGCAGAAGTGGCAGCTGGTCTGGTGGCAATCCTTCTGTCTCCTGTTTCCCTGTAATAGCCCATAGATTAATTACCCTCCCTTGCTTCTAGAGCCAGCAGTGGGTGTGTGCTGATTATAGCATTGTGCTTGACTCATCATTGCAGCCTGGCTTCAAAAACAAATGTATCCTTTTCTTTTCCATGTCAAGAGCATGATTAAGTCCTCCTGTTTCTGTGCAAGAGCCTGGAGCAGCTGCCTCTGCTCTCCTCTGGCTGGACTGTGTTTCTCAGGATACAGGAGGGATGCCAAGGAAGCAATGCCTCTCCTGGGAGAGCATTGGAAGAATCATGTTAAGGGAGCTCCAGCAGAAAGTTTGACCCACAAAGGGTGGGGAATAGCAGCTGACCTAGACCAAACACGATGACTTAACCTTGAAAATTAAGATGTTGTCCCTTCCATTTTTGACCTGCTGGGAAACTGAAAATATTTCCATGACAATAGTTCTGTGAAACCCGANTTTTTTTTTTTTTTCCAGCAGAAAACCTTTCTTCTGCCCAAAGTCTGCCTGTTGGAACACTCCCCACCAGCTCTATTGGTGGGCTGGGAATTTTCCAGGACTAGCCTGAAGTTTCAATCAAGGAGTTCTTTGGGGTTTTTTGGTTTGTTTATTTGTTTGCTTTTAAGGCAGCCAAGCACAACAAGTGCTGGCAAGAACTTTAGTACCTGATTCATCCCTATAAAATTCTCTGCAAAGTGAGAAGGCATTTGCTTTTAGAACTGAATTTCCTCTGCTGCTCCAAGGAAGAGTTAATAAAGGACTTAGAGGTGTTTGTTTCATTTTGGGTGCCTAATCGTTTCTCAATTTGTTTCAGCTGAGCCATGTTAAATTTATCCCATGACCCTGTAATTACAATCTGTCTTTCCATCCCTTAAATAGCCACTCTGTCTCTTCAAGTATTATTTTGGTTCACCTTTCTGGCATCCAGTTCTAAGTAAATATTTTAAGCTCTGAGGAGCATGGCTCTCTGCTTTCCACTCTCCTGGCTTCCTTGAGGACAGCAAGGGCTCCACCAATTTCCACTGATGGGCTACAGATCAGCTCCAGATTTCTTTCTGGCCTTTCATTCTGGTGGAGAACAACTTTTTGGCTAATTAGAGAGTGGAAAGGAGCCTTAGGGAATCTCCTTTTTCTCTTTGACAATGGAAAACAGGCACTTTCTTTATCTTTTGTGTCTTGATGCAGCTGAAAGGTGCTGGAGCAGGGCCTGAAAAGGGAAGGTCCTGCAGAAAGAGTAGAGGATGGGTGCATCCTTCCTGGAAAGGGTGGAGCAGCGTGGCTTCTGGCTCTTCAGGACATCATGGAACACCACCAATCAGATCCTGGAGGTGTCTTCAGGCTGGCTTCATGATGGAACACTGCCAAGGAATGACATTTTACCTGGATTTTTAAAGTTCTAGGCAGAGCTTCTGCTCTGGTTCTGGTTGGTAACTGAGTTCATAATTTTGGCTTTCCCTGCTTGGCCACAAGCAGTGTGCTTTGAAATGGGACTACCCATGAGGCAGTACTGGAGTTTTTCTCACCTCCTTCTCCTTAGTGCCTTCCCTTTCCTGCCTTTCTTGTGCTCCTTCAGGCTTTATTGCACTGGTCAGGAAAGATGGAGTTGGAATAGCCACAGCTTTACTTTGAAGACTGCTACATTAAAAAGAGCTGCTTAACTCCCTTTCTGTTAAGCTTATTATATTAAAATCAATAATTCTCCCCGTTTTCCTGGTGTGAGCTGTGCAGAAAGGACTCAATGTGACTGCAATGCACTTGGTACCTGAGCAGAGAAGGAGCAGGTCGTGGATAAAGACTGGGCAGGTCTTCTCCTTGCTGGGACCTCTCCTGATGGCTGGAAAAATCTCCAGGGTTGTTTTTGCTCATGTTTTTGCTGTTCTAAGTGGAACTGACTTACCAAAAATAGTGTTAAGATGATCCTGCAAATAGAGAGGGGTTGATAAGTTCAGCAACTGTGATGATGGGTATTTTCTGAGAAGGAAAGATGTGTCCATTAAAAAATACTTGGGTTTCCACAGGTATAATGCCTAGACCTGCCTCAGCAGAGAAAATTCTCACCGGCTAGGTGAGAAGTGATTTTAGAAGGACATGTAGGACAGGACAAGAGGGAATGGCTCCCCACTGCCACAGGGCAGGGTTAGATGGGATATTGGGAAGGAATTCTTCCCTGTGAGGGTGGGGAGGCCCTGGCACAGGGTGCCCAGAGAAGCTGTGGCTGCCCCTGGATCCCTGTAAGCATCCAAGGCCAGGTTGGATGGGGCTTGGAGCTACCTGGGACAGTGGAAGGTGTCCCTACCGATGGCAGGGGTGGGAACTGGATGGGCTTTCAGGTCCCTTCCAACCATTCCATGGTTGTGCCAGAGCTCTCCAAGATGAGCAGTGGCAACTACCTGAAAAGCCCCTGTGGAGAGACTGATCTGTGCCTGTCTTCTGTCTGAAGGAGAGACAAATAAAGCCCTTCCCAGCACTGATTTCTTCGAGATGGCATTGCCTGGCTGTGAATATTCATGTGCAGCTTGTTTCTGCAGCAAAAGTGTGAGCAGGGCTCTGGTGCTGCTGATTGCAAGTGAAAGTGTTAATTTTCACACAGTGGTAAAAGAAATCCCAGTTCATGAAGATTTTGCTTGAGTCAGGGGTGAAGTTCCTGTCACTTTTAAAAGACACAGATGGGAAATGCTGAGTTGGAATATTCAGCCACTCTTAAAATACTTTAGTCCATCAGAAAGATTCCCAGGCTCTCTCAGCATGTTACTTTGTCAAACTCACCTTTTTTTTTTTTTTTTTTTTTTTTTTTTTTTTTCCCTGAGAGAGGTGGGAGTCTCGACTTACTATTCAACTTTCTATTGCAGCTTTGTTTAGTGGAGTTTATACATTCTTAGATCAAACATTATACAATCTGACCAGGACTCATGCAATCACAGTGGGAGATGGGGAAGAAACAGCATAATTTATTTTATAAACAAAGGCATCATCCACATTAAAGTACCAGTTGGTTAATAAAATGGGTTTTAATGCAATAAAAAAAAATAAATATGCAGCTTTCCCTGAGCTGTGTTTAGAAATAGTTGCACTCAAAAGAGGAATGTGGTGCTCATTTCTTCCCACAGAGGTTGCCTTCATCTCCTGAAAGCAGCTACCCTGGCTGGTTTTGTCTGGGAAAGCTGGAGGGATTTGACCAGCTCCTTATTGTAATATGGAGTGGGTAATGAATGCCAGCAGAAGGACTAAACTCCATTTAATACTTATCCAGAGGTGAACCAGCTGCTCTAGGTTGGAAATACGCAAAAGTTTGCGCTAGGAGAGCTCTGAGAAGGCTTAGCAGGGACAGAAAAAGGTGATGTCCAAGCATCACCAGATGTTGTTATCACCCACAGCTTGTTCTGGAGGATGCATTTGTTAGATCCTTGTGGGACAGCTTTGCTGGTAAAGTTGGAACTTTGGAAAAATGGCCAAATTATTGTGCTTGTGCTCCTGGGTGGGCAGAGGATCCTCCTGAGTGTTTGCTGGATAACCAGCCTTGTTGAGGAGCTGGAAAATTTGCGGAGTGGGGTTTGTGCTGTGGACAAAGAGCTGGTGGATCACACTGCTACTTCTGGAGCTGAGCTGAGGGATGTCCACTTCTGAGGATTTATTGCAGTGTGGGTAGGGATCTTGGAATTATCCACTGGATCAAAACTTGCTTTATACAACAAACATTTTGACAGCTCCCGAAAGAGGAGAAATGCTAACTTCAGTGAAGGTAATGGTACAGTGAGCCAGGAGAAGTTTTCACCCGGAGCTGCAGTGAGTACAACCTGGACTGCAAAGCAAAAGCTGCAGAGAGTTATTACACACACGTGCACACAATAGAGCTCAGAGCCCGGCCACTGAGACCCTTCCTTGGGGATCCATATAAAATACCTCTCACAAAAGCTGCCCTGTGTGCAAGCAGAGGAACTCTTGCTAGTGACGTTAAAAATGGTTAAAAAAAAAAAAAAAATCCCACAACCTCTTTTTCACACACATCCAAGTGGTGTAACTCTTATCTTGCTGCCAGTCTGTGGGAGATACCAGCACAGCTAAACAGCACACACCATATGGGACACTAAAAATGCTGCCTGGGAAGTGCTTTTCAGATGCTGCTCTGAACTGTGCCAACGTAAAAAAATGTCCCCTTTGTCGTGGTGGTGAATGAATCTTCTTGTTCCCCTTTTCCCCTGGATTTATGTTAACCCTGGCTTTCAGCCGAGTTTGATCTGCTCACTTTATTGTATTGCAAACAGTAGTCAATGGCTCTTCAGCTTGAGATTGCCTGGATTTATTTTCAGGTCAAGTCAACTCTCCTTGACCCAAGTCTGAACCAAAATACATTCCCAGAAGATTCCCCCACAGGATATGGGATCCAAAGACAGAGTGACATTGTAATGAGTTCAAGGGTTTGGCTCAGTACAACAGAGCCCCTGTTGGTGCAGGGAAGGCACTGAGCAATCCTTATTTCAGCAGATTTTGTCACCCAGCACTCACTTCCCTTCACTGAGCAGCATCACACCACACAGTCCCAGGATGGTTTGGGTTGGAAGGGTACTAAAAGCTCATCTTGTTTCACCCCCCCTGCCATAAGCAGGGACATCCTCTACTAGACCAAGTTGCTCCAAGTCCCAACACACTGTTGGTGTTTGTGGTGTGCAGGGAAGCCAGCCCTTACGGATGTGTTTGCATGGCTCTGACATGCCTGTGTGGAATTTGCTGTGCAGGCTTTAAGCAACTGATGAGATGGTCTGCATTCTTTTGTTATTTTTTGTAAGGAAAAGTGGGATGTCTTTTCGGGACTGCCTGGCACAGGGGCAGAACCAGCTGATACTGTCATGAAGTGTAAAACACTGCTTTGAAGATTTGGGAAAAAACTGGAATGAACTCATGGATTTAGCCTGGGCGATAAATCTTCCTTCAAAATAAGGCAGCTTTATGTTTGGTACAAAAGACTGTTTATTTCTTCTATGGGGAAAAAAGAAAAAAGAAAAAAAAATAAAAGAAATTGTGTAATCAGCTAGGATTAACTTTCCAGGGACCCTGGACACATTGCCTCCTTCTCATGCTCACACTGGATAATTTGAGTAGTTTAAAACCTCTCTGGCTTCCTAAGGTTCTGGGCTATGAGCTGCTGCCAGTGTGCCTTGAACTTAAAGCCATTGCTAAGGATCTCAGCAACAGAAATTAAATGTCCACATGTTTGGCTGGTATGAACTGCCTGTTTCAACTACAAGCCTGGCCCAAGTGTGGAAAAAAAAAAAGGGCCTTATTCCTGTTTTCTTTCTCAAGGAGGTATTGAATCCACATGGCAAATACACAACTAAGGTCCAGCTGACTTAATGCTGCATTGAGTCTGTGGTTTGGGGTGCGCTGCCTTTGTTGTTCTGTTTGCTTGTGGTTAATGTTTCATCAGCCCTTTTTTATTTTATCTTTTTGTTTTATCTCATGTAATTACCTAGGAACAGCCCTGCGTGCAGTTTGGTGATGCCTCAAATTTCACACCTCGTTGAGACAGATGCTGGGAAAGCTGTCAGTGAGACAGCTGAGCAAAGGGAAGGAGGAGAGCAGGAAGTCCTGCAGGAGCTTGGATGTGTGAGCTCTCTTGGGAAGAGTGGTCTATGTAGTCTGAGTGATAAGCAAATCCCATCTTTTCTGAGGGGTCAGGTTGGGTTGTCTGTGCCTGAGCTGGCTGAGAGCGTGATGGGGTCAAACAGGCATCGATTGTTTTATGGTGCAAGAGCCACTCAGCGGTCCCTGTTATCTCGTGTGGGGAGCTTAAGCTGTCCTCTCCCCTTGTTCCTCTGGAATAAACTCCTTTGGGTGGTGAGTTAGCACAGGTGAAGGCCATGGGCACGGCATGTGCAGTTACTGTACACTGAGTTGTGTGTTGGCTGAAAACCTTCCCGTAGCTACTCCGTCAGGTTTTTTTTTCTATGGTCCACAGGTTTCTCCTGAGGAAAGATATGCTCCAGGAGACAGGTAGGGAGGAAAAAAGGGAGCAGGGATACTCCTCTCTACAAGACTTGTGTGGTCAGGAAACAGGTGGGAAGCCAAAGGTGGAGTGTGGCCACGCCTGTGGAAGGGGAGCTGCAGTCAGTCCCAGCCCACACTGCCTTCGTGAGGAGACCTTGCTGTGTGCAAGGTGTCTGCCAGGAAAGGTCTCTCAAGGGAGTCAGGGCTTTGTTTGCCTCCATGTGATGCAATTTAGGCAGGAGATGGGGCTGGATCTGCAGCAGGAGTATCTGGCATGTGCCACTGGAGCCTCCTGGAGACTGGAGACCAGGCACGTAGGGAGTCTAGTCTGGGAAGCAGCTGGAGCAGGGCTTTGGAGAGTCCATGTTTTGCAGTTGGCTACTGAGTTCTCCCCAAATCCTGAGTGTCTGGCTGGACTGAGAGCCAGGAGAGCTCGGCAATTTCCACTCTGAGCCACCAGAAGCAATCTAGAAGGAGATGACCTGACAGTTCCAAATCACCAAAACATCAGATGAAAGCAGCTGTAATGTCTCTATCTTCTTACATGTTTGCTGGATGGCAAACAGTGCACTGTTCACAATAAAAAATTACCCTTTGTGTTCACTTACTTAACATTTTCAAGGAGCTGTGGCTAAATGGAGGTGACCTTCAGTCTCAGCTCCCTTGCATGGGCTTAGCTCCAAGAACTGCAGTCAAACCACGCTGACTTTCAGCAGCTGGGACTTGGGCCCTGCGTTTAATGTCCCTTCCTCAGTACTCATGCGCTCGGTTTTGCTTGCCAAGATTATATTTGCTTTCCTTCCTCAAGGACTGCTCTAAATATCAGACTTTAAAACAATATGTCTTTCTTCCCCTGCAGAGAACAATATGATATGCCACCATTGAATTAATATGTTCATGAGAAGTGAATATAATCTCCCCAGTAGATCTCCTTTCCAAAAGATTTATGATTTAATTAATTTTTTATTTCTTACCAGCCTGTAACATTTAGTTGTTTTACACCTAGCAGGGCTCTTTCCCATGGAAGCAGGCAAAGGTGGGGGAGGTCCCATCATCCTAATTCTAGCTCCTTGCTTTCCTCTCTCTCTTTTCCTCCTCTTTCCTCCTCAGCCTGCCACTTGCTGCTGATGCAGATTTCCATAGCATGGCTCCTGTCAAACCCTACCCTTGCCATGTTCACGTCTCACTGCTAATCTGAGAGTGTGCTGTGAGGACAGGAGAAGTTTTTGCGTAATGTTTGTGTAAAAATCAATGTCTCTGAAAAAATCTTCTCTGCTGCCTGCTTAGCTGCTCCAGGCAGGATTTCTGGCTCAGGGTTTGACGTTATCCTCCTCATGGTCACATTCTGGCAGCTCTCAAATAAATGGCAGTAATGCCTCTGACAGCAGATTATGAAGCAGCAAATAACATCCATTGGCAACACCTTTATTTAGTGGAAAGGGTAAGATGGAAATGAACTGTGAAGGGGAGACCCATCTCCTATAATTACAGGCTACACAGGTCATATTCCTAATTCCACCACCAATTGATTTCTCCTGAAAGCCCTCATTGCATTGAAAATAGCAAATTGATTGCTCTGCCAGCCCTTTCCTCAGTGGATCCTGCTGGAATTGTTGCCATATTATTGCTTGGCTTTGGGAAAACTTGCTAGGATTGACAAAAAATGCCCTGCTATGCAGGTGGACAAGACCTTAAACCTTTCTCCTGTTGTGTCTCTCTCTCCTTCACCCCTGGGCGTGTCCAGGGAATACTTGGATGTGGCACTCCATGCTCTGGGCTGGGTGACAAGGCGGGGATCAATGGACTCGATGATGTCGGAAGCATTTTCCAACCTAAACAATACTGTGATTCTGTCTCTGGGTGGACAAAGCCAGAGAATGGTTAATAGCCTGGGTGGGCCAGCTGAGGAGGGCCACGTGAAGCACCGTATGCTTTGAGTTGTCTCTCTGGATCAGAGCTGCTCACGGTCAGGAGGCAAAAGCTGACGGCAGCGTCCCCGGGCCGGACAGGGCCTGAAAACACAGATCTCTCCTGGCAGCTTTTCACAAAACTTTCAGTGTGTGCCACCTCAAACCACAGACGCTGGAGTCCTGTGACAGCCCCAGAGCTCAGCTTTGTGCTGGAAAATCTTCCTCTTCAATTTGGTCCTTATTGTTGTGGTGCTGAAGCTGAAAATGCAGCCTAGGAGCTGCATTAGAGAGGGAAACCAGCCCCTGAATGACTTTTTTGCAATAACAATATAATATCTCATGAACCTTTGAACTAACAGGTGGGTGGTGTGGAGGAGGAAGTCCTAAACTGTGATTTCTTTTATTGCTTGGTTTAGTGGTTTAGGCTAGTCTAGGGCAAGCAGGACCCTTGTCCTAGGATGGGTTGTGGTTCCCCTGGCAACCTCTCAGTGCATTTCTCTTCCTTTTTTTCTCCACTTTTAAGAGGTCAGCTTCTTTCTGCCACAGTTTCTCTAGTGCTGGCTTTCCCAGCCTCTGAGCAGCTTCCTCAGCTTGGAGCACCTCTGGCTCGCTCCATCCTTGTGCAGAGGAGGAGTCTGGTTTCCTTGAGCTGCCCATGAGCACAACAACCTTTCCTGCCCTGCAGAGGGAGGCTGTTTCTCCCTGCTCTCTCACCCTCGCTTTCCTCACTCATCGTGCAACTGTTCCAGACAGGACGGAGCTGGGCAGGAGACCAGCCCTGGGGCTTCCCTGAGGCTGCTGCCACTACCGGAGGCTCGGTTTGGCATTAAGTGACCTGGTTGTTCCCTGCTGCTGGGGGAAGTGAAGCCAGGCAGCACCGCAGCCACTGCCTGCTGGAAATGTGCTGCTCGTTTACTCTGCTGCCGTTTCAGAGGTGACTCCTGATGCAGTCATCTGTTTATTCCTTTTGTTAGCACAGGGGCTCATTCCTCCATCCATCCATCCATCCATCCATGCATCCATCCATGCATCCATCCATGCATCCATCCATCCATCCATCCCAGCGGTGCAGTAAGGAATGTGGCCAGGAGAGGACAGAGCACTGGTTGTCTTGGCAGAGGGAAGAACTGGGCGCTGTGTGTTCATCCCGTAGGAAGCTCAGCTTCACCTTCGGACACCTCATGGATCACAGCCTGGCTTCCTCCAGGGCTATCCTGAGCTTTGTCCTGCCCGGGTGGGTGTTTGTGCTCCCGGCACTGCTCTCTGTCTGTGCATGAGGCTGCATGCAAACCCTCCCTTGTGCAACTGGAGAAATGCTTCCCTTTGTCCCATTCTATTGCTTGCTGTGCAATCAAAATGCTTCCCCGCCCAATACAATCTGCACTTTGCGTTCTTGGCCTTCTCTCTCATTCCCAAACCCATGTCTTCCTAGCACTTGAAGCTGCCAACTTGGGTTTTTTGCTTTTTATTTTTAATTTCTCTGTTGATTTGAGTAAGCGGGACTGGGTGTCAGCTTCCATCTGCCTCCCAGCTGGAAAGGGAAGCCTTCAGAGAAAGGGAGGGTGCTTTCAGCCTGCGTTCCCAAAGTCAGTAGGGAAAGGCTGTGAGGACTGGGAGAAATTCAGGGTTTTTTTCTCTTCTCTACCCCCATTAGTAAAAACTTGCTTTTGGAGAAAAAAAAAAGGAACATATTGCTGTAGTTCAGGCAGTTAAACAAAATATAAATGCAAACCAAAGCAGTTAAATAATGATCTGGCTTTCAGTGCTGCATTTTGCTCAATACGGATATGTTGCCACAGACTCCATAACAGGGTGAAAACTGCAGAGCTTTGCTTTCCTAAGTCATAAAATAGTTCGGGTTGGAAGGGACCTTAGAGATCATCTCATTCCACCCCTGCCATGTGCAGGGACACCTTCCACTATCCTAGGCTGCTCAAGCCCCAGTGTCCAACCTGGCCTTGGGCACTGCCAGGCATCCAGGGACAGCCACAGCTGCTCTGGGCACCCTGTGCCAGGGCCTCCCCACCCTCACAGGGAAGGATTTCTTCCCAATATCCCATCTAACCTGGCAGTGGGAAGCCATTTCCCCTTATCCAAAGCCCCTCTTCAGCTCTCTTGGAACCCCTTCAATCACTGGAAGGCATTTTAAGGTCTCCCCAGAACATTCTGTTTTCCAGGCTGAACAATCCCAGTTCTCCCAGCCTGTCTCATTTCAGTGAGTGATGGATCACCTGGACAGCTGCATCTCCAAGGAGTTGCTGGCCACAGCAACTGCAATCTTCATCACATCTCTTGGATCACCTGCTTGGATTGGTGACAGATACCAATTAATCATAGCAAGCAGGCAGCATCTCGACCTTCTGCTGATTTATTTGAGGTTCCCAGCTCTGTCGCTCTGTTCTAGGGAGGTGGTTTTGTATCGTGCAGATTTTTAGTGCCTGAACACCAAGCAAAATCTAGTTTTTGTAACAAAAAGGGGATTGGCGCTGGCTCTCCTGTGAGGAATGTGCTTCCTTTAAAATGATACCTGAAAGGAGGAACCTAGAGAGGACAGCAAGGGCTCTGCCCTTAGCAAAATGCAGGAGAGGGGGGGTTACCTGTGACTCCTGGATGTCCAGCAGCTTTGTGGTTCCAGGTGCTGACTGGTATTTTTGGAGAGCTGTGGAAGACTTTGCACTTTTTGGTGTTATTTTCTGGCACACTAAGTAAGGGAAAACCACTCCACTTGCCTTTTTGGCCAGGTGACCAGAGTGCCGCTACAGTGCCTTTAGTGGTTTTTTGTTTGTTTGTTTGTTTTCCCTCTGGATTTTCAGAGCCTGATTTAGCCAAGTTCTTCAGTCCGTGCTTATTTTTAAACCTAATCCTGTTGCTCTCTGACATCACCATGATTTGATCCCACCAACATCCATGGACTTGGGCAAGCACTCAGAATTCAAGCAGATGCTGAAACACTTTGCTCACTGACAGCTGTGAAGTCGGGAGGACCTCATCCAGGGAGAGTGGGGACCAGAAAGGGAGATGAGGCACCTTACATCCCACCCTTTCCACCTGTGGGATGGTGGGAGACTGATCTGTCTGTTCTTGTTCCCTGGCAACCAAAGCAGAAAGGACCCCAAAGGCTACCCAGTGTCACCCCCTGCCATGGACAGGGACACCTTCCTCTATCCCAGGCTGCTCCAAGCCCCATCCAATCTGATCTGGAACACTTCCAGGGATGGGACAGCCACAGTTTCTCTGTGCCAGGACCTCATCACCCTCCCAGGGAAGATTTTTTTCCCCAATATCCCATCTAAACCTACTCTCTTTCAATCTGAAGCCATTCCCCCTTGTTCTGTCAATTGCCTCTGGATATAGGATTACATGTTTTTTGGGAAATAAAATACATGTTTTCTGGGGGCAAGGTTCAAGCGCTAAACTTTAGCCCTGCATCTTCCAAAAAGTCCTGGTTCAAAGGTGTCAGCTCTGTTGTATGTCCTGGCTGGGCAGTGGCTCAGCCACGCTGAAGAGATTTAGGAGCTGTAGGTGGGTGTGGGCTCAGAGGGAGGGTTTGGGGGCCAAGCCCTGCTCTGGCTCACCTGGAGTTTTGGGAGCAGCCTGGTGGAGATCCCTGGGAGCCGGCAGTGCCCAGCAGGTGGATGCACCTCTGGTCCCAGCATTTTCCCTGGGTCAGACAGCCAGCCTGGCTGACCGCCTTTTCCTTCATCTGCCCCGTGCTCAGGAGCCATGCAAGGAAGGGAATTCTCACTCTGAGTCAATGACTCCCTGGCTTCTCGTTGCTTTTCCTTGGCGTTAGTTTTTCTTGCCCTTGGGGAGGGAGCAGAGATGAGGATCTGCTGCCTCCCCTTGCCTTGTCTACCTCGATACTTTATTGTGGCAGGGAAAAAACAAATCAAAATAGAAAACAACTACAGACATGCTTTTAAATTTTTTTCCCCTCTTACCTCTGTTTTCTGCTTTTTCACTTTTAAAAATATTTTTCTCTCCCCATTTCCTCTATTTTCTCTTCTGTATTTTTTCTCTCCTTTTTCTTTTATCTCCTTTTTTCTCTTTTTCCTCTTTTATTCTGCTTTTCTCTCCTTTTCCCCCGCTTTTTCTCTCCTTTCCCCTCTTTTTTCTCTCCTATTTCCTCCTTCTTAGTCCTCTCCTTTTCTCTCCTATCCTCTTCTATTTTCCTCTTTTCCTCTTTTTTTCTCCTTTTCCCTCTTTTTCTCTCAATTTCTCTTTTTCTCATTTTTCTTTTTCCTCTTTTCTTCTACTTTTTCCCTCATTTTTTCTCTCCCTTCCCCTCGTTTTTCTCTCCTTTCCCCTCTATTTTTTCTCTCTCCTTTTCCCCTCCACTTTTTCTTTTCTCTTTTTCCTCTTTTATTCTGCTTTTCTCTCCTTTTCCCCCGCTTTTTCTCTCCTTTCCCCTCTTTTTTCTCTCCTATTTCCTCCTTCTTATTCCTCTCCTTTTCTCACCTATTTTTCTCTCCCTCTCATTTTCCCTCTTTCCCTCGCTTCCATCTCTCTCTTTCCCCCGCTTTTCCCTCTCTCTTTCTCCCCACTTTCCCCTCCTTATCTCTCCCCCCTGTCCCGGTATCACCTCTTCTCCTACCCGTGTGCCCGCACCCCTCGCTCCCGGTCCCGCAGACCCGGCGGAACCGGGGCCGGGCCGGTCCGAGCCGAGCCGGGGCTGGGCTGAGCTGATCTCCTGCCGTACCGGCACTGAGCTGAGCCAATCTCCAGTCGTACCGTGGCTCGGCTGAAGGGGTTTGGGGCCGTGCCGGGGCCGGGCCAGCGGAGCCGCCCCCNCGAGGTAAGGGCGGCACCGGGGGAGCCCCGCTGGGGCTGCGGGACCCATGGGGGGGGGATCGCACCCGGCCGGCCCGGACCCCCCTGAGCGCTTGCAGCCTCCCCTGGCTCCGTCTCGCGTCCCTCTGGGCTCCCACTGGGTGTGGGGAGCTTCTTTTTGCCCCCGCTTGGATTTCCCGCGGCGGGAGGGTCTGGGGGAGTTTGGGGAGGTCACTGCTGCCCTGTGGGTGCCCCTGCGTGCCCAGGTGCGGTCCTCGGCTCCGTTCCTTCCCCCGCGGTTGTTGTTTGTTTCTTCAGCTCGGAACTGCGGGAGAGTTTGAATGTGCCGGGCAAGGGCTCGCAAAGCCCCTTGCGGGCATGGGTGTCCTCTTGCGGTAGCCACTTCCTCATGCTGGAGAGCCAGGGCACGGGAAAGGTGAAGACGTGCGAGTGACAGCTCCACCAGCAATCCTGACTTTTCCTGGCATGGCTCATTTCCCTCTCCCTTTAGGAAGGGCAAAGCCCAGCTTGCCCACAGCCCTGAGCAGTCGGGAGGCAGGTCTGAGTGCAGGCAGGAGCGATGCTCTGGGAATCTCCCCAAATTGTTGAGGGCTTGGACACTGCCGTGCCGTGCTTGGGCTGCCCTCCCGGGCAGGGGTGCTGGTGCCTGTTGACTTTGTCACAGCCTGCAGCGGGTCGTGAGCAGGAAGTGCTGGGCAGGAGGTGGGGTGTGCAATCCTGCAGGCTGCATCAGCTCCAGGGACAGCTCTGGGTGT
Organism: Aegithalos caudatus; assembly: GCA_013389925.1. Lineage (NCBI taxonomy): Eukaryota > Metazoa > Chordata > Aves > Passeriformes > Aegithalidae > Aegithalos > Aegithalos caudatus. The sequence continues at coordinate 137,559 of WEIU01017639.1, read as the reverse complement.
CTGGAGCAGGATTTTGGGTGAATCTCCTTTCCTCCATGTTCAAACTCCTGTAAACTAGCAGCGGCTGGACTCAGCACGTGTGCCTGCCAGGTGAAGGGGTGATGGCCTGCAGGAGTTTTGCAGTGTCGTAGACACAAATTACAGTCCCAGCTTCCTTCACGAGTTTTTTGGATGCTGTGCTGTCTGCAGAGAGCGCTGAAGGTGTTTTCTTAGGAGCACGGAGTGGCTTTATTGAGTTTGTCTGGTGGGCTCCCCCCAGCACCTCCCAGTTTATCTGGGTGGGAGTCGGAGCTCGGGTTACAGCAGCTAATCCCAGACTACAACCCGGTTTGTGGGACTGTAATCTGTGAGCACAGCCCCCTCCTCCCCGGCGGGACCTGGAGCCTGGGAGGCCGGCTGGGCTTCGGATTTTTATTGCTGTGCTGGGGATGCGAAAGGCACAGGCAGATGGATGCACGTGTGTGCTGCAGCCGTGCTCTTGGAGTGCGGGCGGGCTGGGATTGGGCCGAGCATCCTTCGTGCTCCCTAACATCCCTAGGGTGGCTCTGAGCCAGCAGCTGGACTGTGGTGTCCCCAGCCCTGGTGTGAACCCCAGCCTCAAGGGCTCTCTGCTGCCCTGTTGCTGCCTCTCTGTCAGAATCTGACGCCCCTCAACCAGGTTTGAGTTTCTTCTCCGTGAGGTATGTGCTGGAAGCTTGCTGGTGCTCGGTGGTCACAATCCTGTCCTGGATTGAGGTCTTGGGATGTGGAGTGAGCCTGTTCCTCTTGTTTTAGACCATGTGCCTTTCCAGAGAAGCCCAGGCCCACCCATGCTACTTCTGTGGGTTGAGGGGGGTAGCCGGGAGTTCCTCTTGCTGGCCCCAAATACCAGCAGAAGCTGGGGGCCTGTGACATGGTGCTGGAAGTTTTGTGGCTTTTAGGGAGTTTGTTTTAATTGCTGTAGGGTTTTGAGGTACAGGGACTTGGGGATGGTGCTGCTTCTCCCTGTGCATGAGAGACTTGTAAAGTGTTTGTGCTGGGGATGCAGTGGGACCTTGGGTGAGGTCTGGCAGGAGCCCAATCCCTCTGTCCCATTTACAGTCCCGGGATGAAGTGAACATCCAGGGGATGCATCTAGCCCTGCTGCCTGCAGCACCAAGGGTGGTACTGGCAGCTGTAGGGGGGAAGATCAGCCCTCCTTCCCTGCATGGTGTGGATTAAATCACTCTCTGCTTTCCCAAGATGAACACAGGATCAGCTAATGCAGGATGGAGAGCTGCCACTGTCTCAGCTCCTTCCTTAGCCAGTATTTTAGCAAAATTCGTGCGAATCTTGGCTCTGTCTTTCATCAGGCCGGGAGGATGAAAGCCATAGGCCAGATCTCCTCACGGGGCCAATTTGGGCCTGTTTGTGGAGAGATTTGATCTCCCCTGAATGTGTGCACAGCCCCCCTCATTGTTAGTGCCACCAGCTTCCCCTCTGCTGGGACAATAGTGCCTTGAGTTCCTCTGGTAATCTCTCCCCTTATCTCCCTTCACTTCCTTAGCCTCTGTCCCTGACAGGCAGGAGGGTGGGAGCTTTGGGAAGAGCCAATTATGCAGATGGAGAAGGAGGGGTGCTGTGTCAACCAAGGTCCCTTTTTGGGGAGAGGGGGTGAGAAGAGGATATTTGACACATCCAAACTCTTCCCTGCTTACCTCCTGTCTGTGCTTCTGGAAACCCGACCAAGAGGTCCTGTGGTGGGGTCAAGGATATTTGGAAGTCCCCTGTTGCTCTCTGGCCACTTGGCCACACTGGCTGGCCCCCCTCCTTCTGGGGCTGTGGTCATGGGGCAGAGCAAGGTGACCATTGCTGGGGATGTTGGATGTGTCCATGGGTGGGCTGGCTGACCTGATGGTCCAGCTCAGGTGAAGCCAAGAGAGAACAAAGATCCATCACTTGGAAACCCACCTCTGCAGCTTTGTTTTGGCACATCCCAGGCTGGATCCTGTGCTCCAAAACTGGTCTGGCTGAAGAGTGGAGGGCACAGGCCTGTGGCTGGGAGTGGTACTGAGGGTCCTGTAGGGTCCCAGGGAGGAGGACAGCATTTTTATGCCACCCCAAAAGGACAAGGGCCATTAGCAGTCCCAATCAGGGTTTTGTGTGAGCCATTAAGATCTGATGGGCCTTTTCTTTCTGCTGGTGAGGAAATTAATAAGTTGCTTTGTCCACTGCCTGCAGGTAGAAGAAAGCACTGCAGAGGTGGCAGAAATAGATGTAGAAAAGCAAAAGGGTGGAAAGGAGGCGGTTGTGGAGCCAGCCGTGATGGGGGAGTGTTTTGAAATCAAACCACTCTTCTAAAAAGAAAACTTAAGCCCAGCAGATCTACACAGCAGTCAAGCTCAGAGGGTTTTTTTTCTTTTCTCAACACTGTGTAATAATTGTTAGATGCGGGGGATACTTTGTAAAATAGAGTTCAAGGGGAGAATGGAAGATGGAGCAGAATTTCAATTTAAGTTTGGATAGGGGTACAAATCCCCTTAGTTCCCCACTTCTACTTAAGACAGCTGTAGCTGAGCTTGACAAGATGCTGACCAGAGCCTGTGGTAAATGTTTTATGGTTCCGTGTATCAGCCAGATCAATTCTACTGTGCTTGAGGGAGTGGAGATAAAATGGCTTAAAGAGTCCCCCGCTGAAAGCGATAGGACCATCATTTATGCCGGTGGAGACAGATTTAGTTGTCTGACGTTTATTTGGCCATGGTGTACTTTGCAGATTTCACACCCGGGGACGATAGCCAACCTGATGATGTCAGATGTGAGCTGGAAGAGAAGGAGAAATCATGCAAAATCTGGTGCTGCTCCTCTTTAGTCAAGCAAATGAGTTTTGCTAAGTGTCTCGGTTGTTTTATTCCACAGAGTGCATTAATGGAAGGTGCCTGGCAAGGCAGGATGTTCCTAAAGCAGCACTATGTCCCAGAATGACATGACAGCAGAAAAAGCTCCGTAATTTACGTCATTTCTTCCAATCCTGTTTTGCCTTTAGGTCATTTGAAGCCCAATCTGAGCCACCATGAGCGCACTTGACTTGACTTCCATCCTGGATTTCTTGGAGACAGCCAACTTGACGGAGATCAACTGGACATGCAACAATGGCGAGTGCATCACAGTGGATGCAACAACATGCCCCAGCACGCTCAACAAGAGTGCCCTGCTCTACACTCTGTCCTTCTTCTACATCTTCATCTTCGTCATAGGCCTGGTGGCCAACTCGGTGGTGGTGTGGGTCAACCTCCAGGCCAAAATGACCGGCTATGAAACCCACCTGTACATCTTCAACCTGGCCATCGCTGACCTGTGTGTTGTCATCACCCTTCCTGTGTGGGTTGTCTCACTCGTCCAGCACAATCAGTGGCACATGGGGGAAATCACGTGCAAGATAACTCACCTGATATTTTCCATCAACTTGTACAGCAGCATCTTCTTCCTGGCGTGCATGAGTGTGGACCGCTACCTCTCAGTCGCCTATTTCACCAACTCTAGCAGCCGCAAGAAGAAGATCATCCGCCGCTGCATCTGCATCCTGGTGTGGCTCCTGGCCTTCTCAGCCTCCCTCCCGGATACCTATTACCTCAAGACAGTCTCCTCCAGCAATGAGACCTACTGCAGGCCCGTTTACCCTGAAGAGAGCTTCAAGGAGTGGCTGATTGGCATGGAGCTCATCTCCGTGGTGCTGGGCTTCCTCATCCCCTTTCCCATCATCGCCGTGTTTTATTTCCTCCTCGCCAAGAGCATCTCTGCCTCCAGCGACCAGGAACGGAAGAGCAACGGGAAGATCATCTTCTCCTATGTCGTGGTGTTCCTGGTGTGCTGGCTGCCTTACCACATGGCTGTCCTGCTGGACATCTTCTACAGTCTTCATTTCATCCCCTTCAGCTGCCAGATGGAGAACTTCCTCTATGCCACCCTCCACATCACTCAGTGTTTTTCCCTGGTCCACTGCTGTGTCAATCCCATCCTGTACAGCTTCATCAACCGCAACTACAGATACGAGCTCATGAAAGCCTTCATTTTCAAGTACTCTGCCAAAACTGGCCTCACCAAACTCATTGATGCCTCCAGAGTGTCAGAAGCAGAATACTCAGCTCTGGAGCAAAATGCCAAATGACTGCAACCCCAGAAAGAAACTTCCTTGACTCTCTGACCTGATGTGGTTTTTTTGTGTGTGTTACATTTGTTGTTTAATTTTTATTGTTACCCCTTCCTTTCAATGTGCTTGTTATGAACGGGGCCTGAATTCCAGCCTACAAAAGAGAGAGGACAAAGTGTAATTTAAGGGTAGGATCAGTTGCAAAGTGGAAGTGGTACCACAATGAAAACCTTTTCTCCTCCTAGCCCAGTGTGGACTCCTCAACGATGCTATGCAAATGGAAATGACTTCCTAGCAGACAAAGCCATTGCGTACCATAGATAACATGGATAAGCTTCTCCCTCCACGTCTTGATTCCCTCTTGTCTCCTTGTATATGTTTATATATATAGTGTGTGTTGTATTTAAAAACTCAAGACTTTATTTTCTGCCTCTTGGTGTACCTTATACAAGTGTATTTGAAAGTTAAATATATTTTTATCATGTATTGGAAGTATATTGCTGATGGGTGTATCCAGAGTGCTGTAGTCTGTGTGTTAGGTGGCCATTTGGCTCCAAGAGGATGCTGATAAATAGGATGGAAATTATCTCTTGGGAGCATCCTCCCTGGCTGGCACACTTTACGGACCGTGGCTTTATGTGGTGTCACACCCACATGCTGGAGCATGAAATATATGTAGTGTAATATAGCTGCCATCATGTTAAAATTAACAGTATTGTCAGAGTCCTTAACTCCTACACCCCTGCTTCACCAGGCTGTATCCTTCTACACAGAGTGAGTGATCTTACTGCTGAGAGTTGTCTCTATTTGTAAGTTATTTTTGTAAAATAAAGATCTGAGAAAACAAAAAACAAAAAACCCACCTGTGCCTACCAGTCGTTTGACTTGCCAGCCTTCTCCTCAGGGAAAAAAAAAAAAGACAGAAAGGAGGAATCTCAAGGCCACCCTCTGTCCTTTGGTGCAAGAGCAGACAGATCAGAGTTTTCCTGGTGTTTGGTGGCCAGAAAGAATGGATGGAGGAATGGGAGATGGCAGTGGGGCGTGATGAGCAGGGAAGGGGTGGGAGGAGTGGTTCTGTGCTGGTGGGGAATGTAAAACTGATGGATTTGTAAGGTAAAAGCTGCTAGGAATGATGAGAAGCTATGCTTGTAGCTTAGAAATAAACACAGGGAAGGAAAATACAAAAGTGTGCAGATGGAATGGATATTTGGACTAATCCAGGTTCAGCCCTCTGTGGTTTTTGCTGTCAATAGAATTGGGGGGGTTAGCGGTCCTGACAGTACTAAATCCCTTTTTATCTCTTCTTTCCTTTGTTGTGGATTTGCAGTGCCGTAGTGTCCGAGCGTGGGGCAGGATCCAGGTGCTGTGGGATGCCTGAAGTGGAGCTTTAAGCCAGCAGGAGACTTGAATCATGGTTGTATTCACCTCAGGACAAGGTATTTAATGTCAAATCAGTGATGTCTCCCAGCCCTTTTTGCTGCTCCACTTAAATTCCTATTCAGTCCAAGCATGCTCTCATCCCTGTGCGATCCCAACAGCCAAACATTTTGGGAATGACTGTATTTTCTTTTTGCACATTCCATTACTGCCTCCTCACAGGTCGTTCTGTAAAAACAGATGTTAAGTTGGCCATCCCTTCCTTGTGCTGGTGTTGCTAAAAAAGCACCAGTCCATTCTCAAATGGGGAGAAATCCCAAAAGAAAAAGGATTTCTGGTTGCAGAGAAGCTGTCAGGATGGAGTGCAGGTGTAGCTTTTTGTGCTGATGTTTCTTGTACGCTGTGGGTATTTTGAGCTTCCTGTAAACCTTAAGATGCAAGGAAAGTTCTCCCTTGTGCTGACACTTGAACTTGGTTAATGCTGAGAAATTATTCCCCTGTTTTAGCTGGGCACTGCTTCCCTTCCCTCAGCATCCCTGTGTGCAGCTGTGTGTCCTCCCCAAAGGTGCTGGATTCAGCTCTGACATCCTGCTCCTGTTCATCTGTGGGGTGTTGCTCGTTTTAGTGCTGCAGAACTATTTCAGTTCATGTTCCCTCTCAGCCAGTGGGTTGTTCTCACGTGCTGCTGTAGCTTTACACTGGCAGGAACTCACTGAATTTTTTTTATTTTTTTTCTTCCCCTCTGCAGTTTGGTATTCACAGAGCAGCATCAGCCCTGCACATAGCCCAGGTGGTGCTGAGTGTTGGGGAGGTCCTGCAGAGCTGCTGCTTAAGCCACACTGATAAAGTCTCCAGGCCTCTTCCTTGGGGAGGTGAATCTTGGTGTGATGGTGCCTTTTCCAAAAGCAGGGTCAGACAGGGAGCAGGGAAAGGTCAGGACCGTGACCCTTGCTGTCAATACTGTGCACATGTGGATCTTTTCCAGCTCCTTCCTCCTCTCTGGAGCTGAGGACTCACCTTGTCCCTTGGAAGGACAAGGGGAGCTGGGGGGCAGCCCCCACAGCAGCAGTCTGTGAAGTGGGAACACTGTTCTCTCCAGGGATTGGCACTGCTGAGTGGCTATGACACTGTGGGAAGGGGGATAGTGGGCAGAGGATGGGAAATGGGTGGAGGGCAGAACAATGCAGGGGGCAGGAGGAATGGAGTGTGTAATTGTTGTGTATTTCTCATTAGGACTTTGGTTCCATGCTAAAGATCCTCAAAAATCAAACTGGCAGAGGTGTAATAACTAAAAACTTGTCTGTGTTCTAGGAAGCTTTTTCTCCTGTGTGGCACAATACCCCAGCTGGGGTTTGCACTGAGACCAAGATGTGGATCTGGACTCCTTGGAGACTGAAATGAGGGAATTCATCAGCAGATAGCAGGTGAGTGAAAATAGGTGTCTTCTGTGATGTGACTGTGACTTAGAGGGATTGATGTGATGGCTTCTGTCACTTTATTTGGCCAAACATCCTGAGCCCGGAACTTGGAGCGTTCAGGAAAGATTTCTTCATGGAAAAAGTTGTTAAGCTTTGGAAGGGGCTTCCCAAGGGAGTGATGGAATCCCCATTCCTGGAGATGTTCAAGGAAAGACTGTGGCACTCAGTGCTCTGGGCTGGGTGACAAGATGGGGATTAATCACAGACAGGTTGGTCTTGGTTGGATAAGACCTCCCAGACCATCAAGATGATTCTGTGATTCTGTTTCATGAAGGCTCCCTGCTTCTTCGTACTGTGGCTTTGTGGCTTCCTGTGCTTGGGGATCTCCCTTACTCCTCTGATATCTGCCAGGTGTCTGTGGGGATTCAGGTTTTACCTTTTCCAGGATGTCAAATTCACTATGTTTAGGCTTGGCTGGAAAAAAGAGTACAAATCAAGTGTAATCCATAATCTTGAGTGAATCCTCTTCCTTAGCTCTTGGGCTTTCTGCTGAAAGCATCTCCATGTGCCTGGGAGGCAGGCGCTGGGCAAATAAAAATGCACCTGCTGCATGAGAAAGGCTTTATTTCTCTTCTTCCACGGCAAGTGCAGTGCTGCTTTATTGTTCCGTAAGCACAACTTTCCTTTTATGAGCCATAAGTGATGTTCAGGTGTAGCACAGTGACTTTAAATAAGCTCCTCTGATAATGTACTGTAAGAAACACCCAACTGGCCCCTTTCTCCTTGTGCTAATTCTTGGTTTCAATGACTTTAGGTACTCTTCTTTCACGAGTTCACTGAGCATGAAAGCCAGTTAAAATTCCTAAGAAGCAAGAAATAACTCAGCTGTGAGCAATATTGAAGCACGCAGGGGTGGGGGCAGAGCTGCCAGAGCCCAGCTCTTAATTCTGTTGCTGAGAGTATCTCATGAGGAGAGTGGAGCTGGTACTTTAAAAAGTGAAGGGGTGTGGGGCTGAGCAGGGCATGATGTGGTGGGGATGGGTTTTGAGGGGAATTGGTGTGTGCAGAGCCCAGGGTTTGCTTTTAGCCTCCCTGCTCCATTAGGATGTGTGGCTGAGGAGCATCTGAACCAGTCTGCTCTGACTTACAGCAAGATAATGCTGCCGATTTAAAGGGAGCTTTCTGGGATTTATGGAGCTTTTTATAAGCAGGACCAGGAATTTCAGCCATAATCCTGTGCAAATCTATGGGTGTGAGTGGCAACATGTGCATCTGCATGGCTAATGCAGGGTAATACCCATGTCCAGCCAGAACTCAGAGATGAAATCACAGCAGCACAGCATAACCATGGCAGTTTGCGCCCACAAAAGTACTTACTTTACAGGGTAATAATGGGGTTCAAACCAGGTTCCCAAAGATCCTGGCATGGATAAACCAGCTGTAACTCTAAAACATGTGGCTGGCTTTCCACCACCCACTGTCACGAGAAAAAACAGCCTCCTTCCACTTTGGTAGTCGCTGTTTGAAAGCAATTTAATTTTTTTTTTTTTTTTTTTTTTTAAGTAGAAGTCTTGATCTCTTTGTTTTTATTGTGGAAAATACGTGCAAGGTCTTAGCTAAAGGAAATTCTGTAACTTTGTAGTGCCAAAGAGACACCAACATCCCAGTGCTGTGAATCCAGGGAGACCCCTGGATCCTAAAATACTGAGCAGGACGGCACTGGAGTGAGCATCAGAGTAAGGCTTTTGGGTTTTTTTACTTAGTAAACAGGTACAAGAAAGCACTGGGAAACCAACCAGACCCTCTGCAGATGATGCTTCTTGTCATCTTCTGGTTTGAAGCCAGGTCTGGTGATGGATGGTGCCTCTTGCCTTTAGGTTAAGGAAGGAAAAAAAAAAACCCCAAGTCCCTCTTATGTTTGCTGTCTGTACAGTGCTATTTCCAGACTAAAGAAAAAGAGTTAAATTACATTTTAACAGAACAATACTGACAACAGCAAAGGTCAGGAAACTTTTACGTAAGGTCACCCTATCGATTGCAGTAGTGAAAGGAGAGACATCAAATACTTGGCCATGAAAGGCTGAAAAGAAGTAAATTCAGCATGAGATATTGAAACCCAAGCCTCTTTCATATGTGGCAGAGCCTCTGACATAGCAGGTTTACTGTTCAAGCTGAGATATGTTGCCTTGCCAACATATATTCTGAGTTACCCAAGCAGATTTAATGTTTTTGCAGCGGTGACTTTTCCCTTTTATTTTTTTCTTGGGGGGAGGAGGGGGGAACAATTTTCTTTTTCTTTTCAAAAAAGAAAAAAAAATTGTTGCAGAAGATTTCAAACCTACCTAGGAAATGACCTTAATCAATTTAGTTCCACTGACGAGTATGAAAACTCAGATCGTTCTTTTTGCTTTCTCTGAACGTTGTCTTGCCCACATTGAGCAGGGTGACCGAGTCACAGCTTGAGAGAAAAGTGTGTTTTGTTTGTTGTTTTGTTGTGGGGCTTTTTTTTTTATCCATCCAAGTGGCAGCTCTGTTTTGTCCAAAAGGATTGACGTGACTGACAAGTGTTTTGAATTTCTAAGCTCCGAGGTCTCCAAATGTGTGAAAAGCAAATGACACAGACATAAAAATGTAAATCTTTGGAAAACAAGCACCAACTACACACAAAAAACATAACAATTCTGCAAAAGGGTGACAGATGCTGCATTCATTCTAAGGGTTTTTTTCACTCCCTTTTTCTTTTTAATAAGCCAGTGTTTCTGGGCCACCTACAGGCACATTGGTGTCTCCTGCAGTGGGGAATCGATGCACAATAAGGCAAAGTCATGGTTGTGCATCAGGGTGGGTCTTTCTGCATCATCAGCAGCTCGCCAGGATCCGTTCCCATCATCTCCATGTCCGTTGGGGTCACTCCCTGGATCTTGATCCCACGGGCACACGACACCCCAATGTCCTCATTATCTGGGGCTTGGCCTGTGGGGCAGGACTGTGCCTCCCACCCTGGGCATCCCTGAGAGTATTGTCCAAACCCTGCTGGAGCTCTGGCTGCCTCGGGGCCGTGCCCATTCCCTGGGAAGCCTGGGCAGTGCCCAGCACTCTCTGGGGGAAAAAGCTGTTCCCAATATCCAGCCTGACCCTGCACTGATACAGCTCCAAGGCATTCCCTCCTGTCACTGGTCACCACAGAGTGACCAGAAGGTGTGAGAGGGAAGAAAAAGCACATATCTGGCCCTCAAGCAGCAAGCTGGCTTCTCTTTTCTTCCAGTCATCCCATCGCAACCTTGTTGTCACTCGCTGTCCTGGGCAAAGGCTGTTTGGCTCAGAATTATCCATGACAACCATATGGAGTAACTCTAGAGAGTGTTTTAATCATTTTTGCCTCCTGGTAACATATCTGAGACCAGAGCACCTGAATGCAGACTGTGACTCCACAGAGGAGCCCAGGAGCCCTCTGAGGCATGGCCCTGGTCCCTCCTGGCTCTCTTTTCCCTTGTGGCATCCAAGATGTGGGAACGCTGCACTGTGTGGAGGAGGCTGAGCCCTTGATGACACAATCTGAAGCTCTTGTCTCTAGCTCAGCCACCCTGTTCCAGGGCTGGCTGGAAACTCAAGGTCGTGCCTTTGGTGGGTGGCAGTTTTCTAAAGAGGAGTGGTGGTGGGGAGAGAGGTTTTCTTCCCATTTCCTGTCCTGTCTGGCCTCGTGAATGCCACGTCTTGGTTGAGGGGTTTGAGAGAGTAAGGGAAGCGGTCGGTCAGAAAGGTTGATCCTGCAGCTTCCCCTCAGTTCAGCTCCAGTGCTTCCTCATGGCACTCTCCCCCTTTATGGGAAGTTGGCTGGCAGAGGAGAATCCATACCTTCCCTTTGCACTCCAATCATAAAACACCAGAGTGTTTTGGATTCCTGCTTCCAGGAGAGAATAGCCCTCATTGTACTCCTGGAGAATAAAACAGGAGAGGAAGAGGGAGACTCCTCCCTGTGCATGCTCTGGGTCCCTTGGCTGAGAGGCAGCTTCGCTCACCCATGTTTGATTTTTGGCATTATTCAAGGCCTTCTAAACCTTGCCTGAGCTCTGTCTGTGGAGCAAATGCCAAGCATTCTTTGCTCAATCTAATTACGGGATGGGGGTGATGGAGCCTAGGTGATCCCCAGGAAAGAATGGAAAGTGGATTTTTCCATCAGCAGCCCTGGTAGTTTGCTGTTTTCCTTGGGCACCATCTCAGCTCCTTTGTACCTGGTGATCTCTTGGCCCTGCTTCTGCCAAAGATACTTCAGGATTGAGAGCTTGGATTTCAGGTTGGAGACTCCCAGAGAGGTGAACACCCTGTGTGTCTGAGAGGGGCAACTGCTTGGCTCAGCCTCTGGAAGTCTGGATGCAAATCTGAAGTGTGTTAAACCTTCTCTGAGAGTGGGGAGTGGGGGACGTTCACACTTTGAAAAGCTTTCTGAGCTTTCCAGTGTCTGCTGCTGCTTTCAGTCAGGCTGGAATCCAAAAGTGCAAAGACCCGTGAAAGTGATTAATAAGGAACAAAAACCAGACCCTGAGACAGGTTCAGCTCCACAACAGCTCTGAAATCGTGGGCTTGCAGCAGTCTCATGCTTTCCTCAGGTAGGTTTGCTCTTGGAGAGCTGGAAATCCATTTTTCATGCTGCATTCACTTCCAGGTGCTGTTTGTATAAGAGTTTAGGAATGTCTCCAGGTGTAAAGTTTCCAGTGTCTGCTGGCATCCATGTCTTATGCTCCTTTATGTGTGTGGAAAGTCTGGTCTGGGCAGTTTGGGGAACTGAAGGGGATTTACTTGCAGGGTGGGTAAGTGCTCCTGTACACGTGGCCTTCTGCCTGAGCTGCCCATAGATCTGGTGACAATCTCTTTTCCCTGATGTCGGTGGGAAATTCTAAGACACCTCTCAGTCTGGATTTCTTCCTAGGAAGTTTCTTGATTCCCCTCTGCTCTGAGAGACCACAGCTTGTTGCCTGTTGGGAAGGAGAGGCTGTTTCCCATTTGTGACAAGGAATGTCTACACAGGAAAAGATGGCTTTGGAGGTGGTACAACCCCAAAGATGAATTGTTGTCACACAGAATGTGAAAGGAAACAGTGTATAGCACCAGAAATATTTCTTGGGATTTCACAAATCCCTTCTCCTTCCCTTTGGTAAGAGACCAACCCTTTCCAATTTCCAAGCAGTTGGAATATGTCCACGTCACTGGGGAGCTAAAGCTGTCTCAGCTTGCAGGGTGATGGAAAAGGGAATTTTAAATGAGCTGCAGTTTTGTGTTACATGTTGCACGTGCTCTACCTTCCTGCAGGGAGTCGTCCTGAGCTGATTTAATCACCTTTTCCCTTCCACTGACAGCTGGAGTTGTGCATTAGAGGAAGATTATAAAGCAGAACAGTTCAAAATAAGGCTCTGAGGTAACCCATCAACCCATTCCTCATAGAAGAGGGATGGAGACAACTTCTGGGGGAAGAGCAAAGCTGTTTGAGTGTTTCCAGGACCTCTGGTTCTCAGCTAAGGAAGGTTTTTTTTTTCCCCTTTGCTGCTCTAAAATATAAATTAAGCTGCCCTCTTAACCAGAAACACATTCAGTTCCGATTTTGAGTCAGCTGAGGTGTGGTTTCAGCTTTATCATAGTGTGCAGCCTCTCTGGGTGCTCCTGTTGTTCATTTGCAATGAGTGAAGGTGAGAGCTCGGATGTGGGAGAGCCAAGGAGCCCACATTGAAGTGAAAGGCTGTTTTTAGCAGCAGCATCTGCTTGATAGCCAGCACTGCATTCATCAGGATGGATAAAGCTGATCAAGTGTTTTTCCTGGATTGACTTCGCTGTTCTGTGCCTTCTGTGCTCTTCTTGCCCTCCTGCAAACCTGAGGCTGGGAAAGCTCTTTTCCCCCCAACTCCAGGAGGCTTATCTCTGCCTTACAGCCAGGAGCAGGGCCCTGTCCTATCTGGTGCTGCAGGCTGTGGGCAAGCCAGCTCCTGGAATCCAGCAGGGCTGGAGCCCCAAGCTCTGTGCTCATCTTTTCCAGCTCCTTTCCTGCCGAGGGATGTTTCTCTGGGGCCCCTGATTCATGTGACAAGGGGTGATGCTTTGTAAAAGCCATTTTGGAGCTGTTAAGTCCCTGGTGCACTGATGCCAGCAGCGTGGGATTGTGAGAAGCAGTATCTCATGTTAGATTATCCAACAGATTTGGGAAAAAACAGACAAGCCACTCTTCAAGCTAAAAGCAGGTCTGTTTTCCCCAGTTGTTATGCAGTTGTGTTCATGCTGGTTTTTCCAGTGGTGTCTGTGCCTCGTGCACTGATAAAAGCCATGTGCTCCCCAGTGTTCCCAGAGGGATGTGCCTGCTTTGGAAGCAAGCCTTGAGCTGCTGGAGTCCAATTCCTACTCCTTCTATCTGGAAGCCCCTTGGTAGGTGATCCCAGCCCGGGTGGGGGCTTCCCATCCATATCCAGCTGATGACAAAGATGTGGAGGTCTCTCTTCTTGGCTGTCACCCCTGGAAGTGCCTTTTCCTTATGGCTCCCGAGGGAGAGGTTGCCCACGGCCCCTTCCAATCCATGTTTGAATGACTGAACCAGCTTCTTTTGAAACCCCTCCAAGATAATCTCTTTTGGTTTACAGTGAAATCCACTGACTTTTTTTATTCCTCCACCACCAGCAGCCAGTTGTTTCTGTGCAAGTCTAAGACAGGTTAGTAATAAGTCATGGAATAAAGTTATAGGTTTTTCTGCAGTGCCAGACACTTGGAAGCATCTGGTGAGATAGAGAAGTACCCAGCATGAATAAATCATGTTTAAAAAGCTTGCAAAATTTAACTGCTTGTTTAACTGCTTTATTTTTTTCTTGTGTGTATGCTTCTACCTTGGGGGCATGTCCCCAGCTGGCTGGCAATGAAAGCCTAGCCCAGAGGATGAAGGCAAGAAAGTAGTGGGAATGTTCTGAATTCAGTTTTATACCTCATTTACTAGGGATTGCATTTAAAAGCTGATTCTTCTGGAAAAAAAATAGGTTTCCTTTACTCGCTTGGCAAAGGAAATATTGTGCAGGGTTCTTGTCAGAGCATCTGTTCCCTTTGTTTAAAACCCAGCTTTTTGAGCTGTGCTTTGTAAATGTTTAGTACAGCATATTACTGGTCTAGTAATTCCCTGCTCTTTCTAAAAATAGGATAGGATGTCCTCTCAGCTCCAAATACCTTTGCCTGTTGGGAGTGGAGTTTTCCAGCTGAGGTGTCTGCTTTGGACCAGTTTCATCTGGAGAAACACCAGCTCAGTGGAATGGCCACTCCTGAGAATAAAACTGCAGAAAACCAAATAATTTTCCAGGCTGCTGGAGCAAGCCTGGCTCTTGTGGAAAAGGCAAAGTGGAAAGAGAGGCGCTAGATTAGAGCTTTTCAGTTAATTCCCTGTATATGCCTTTACCTGGACCATGTTTGATCTTTCCTCTGAGCTGTCCTTAGTCTGTGCAAGCCTGAGGGCTTTGGCCACAAAGAGATGGGCAACCTGTCCTTGGGGGAACTTTATCTTCATTTGGTGGCTTCAAGTGGGATGAAAAGGGGCACTGACCTGGCTGGAAACATAAAGAGATTGCAGTTCAAGCTTTTATCAAATTTAAGACCATTTAAAATATAATTTCTTTTCTTTTCAAAGACAGACCATTTCCCAAGCTGGAAAAAGTTGTATGATTTCCATAATGTGTTAAAATCTGGATGAATTAGTCACACTGGGGTGTCCCTGGGCACACATAAAATCATAAGCTTTGTCACCAGTTCCACGAGAGGGACCTTGAGGTGCTGGCGCATGTCCAGTGAAGGGAACAGAGCTGGGGAAGGGTCTGGAGCCCCAGGAGAGACTGAGGGAGCTGGGAAAGGGGCTCAGCCTGGAGAAAAGGAGGCTCAGGGGGACCTTGTGGCTCTGCACAGCTCCTGCCAGGAGGGGACAGCCGGGGGATCGGGCTCTGCTCCCAGGGGACAGGAGGAGAGGGAATGGCCTCAGGCTGCACCAGGGAAGACTCAGGGTGGACAGCAGCAGGAATTTCTCCATGGAAATGGTGGTCAGGTATTGAAGGAGCTGCCCAGGGAGGTGTGGAGTCCTTACCCCTGGAGATGTCCAGGGAACACCTGGACGTGGCAGTCAGTGTTCTGGGCTGGGTGACAGCCAAGGGTTGGACTTGATCTTGGAGGTCTTTTCCAACTGAAATGATCCTGTGATGGTAAAACCACCAGGACATGGAGTTGGCCTCTCGAAGGGTGGAACTGCCTTGGTTCAGGACCCCCAGTGGTGGCAGCCTGGCAAGGACCAGCACTGGTGTGGTTGCTGGGAAAGGAACATCCTAATTCTGTAGGTGATGGGCACCTTGGACTTTTGGGCCACCGCCAGCCCAGGGCTTGCAGAATGTTTCAAAGGGGCAGTGGCTGTGGGAGTATTCTGCTGAGGAGCCTGTCACCCTGTCATGTTGCAAATGGGCACCATGTGCACCTGGGAAACAACAGGAATTGTGTGTTGTTCCCCAGCCTCTGGTAGCAGTGACACAGGACACAAACAGCCTGGGGCTCAGGGAGATGCCTGGTTCCTCTCCCAGAAAGGAATCCATGGTGTTTTTCTCTTCAGGATAGCTCTGAAAGCAAAGATAGTCAAAACTTAAAAAAAAAAAAAAAAAAAAAAAAAAAAAAAAAAAAAAAACCCCAAAAAAAAAAACAAAAAAAAAACCCCCAAAAAAAAAAAAAAAAAAAAAAAAAAAAAAAAAAAAAAAAAAAAAAAAAAAAAAAAAAAAAAAAAAACCCGAAAAAAAAAACCAAAAAACCCACAAAACCACCCCCACGTTTGCATGAGCTAAAGCCCTTGGCCTGTTGTTTTTCAGCTGAAATCTCCCACCAGGTTTTCTACCTGCATCTGATAAGATGGGATGGTGTGAGTGGGGTATTATGGATAATTTCGGGATGCATCGTATCCCAGAGATTTACGCCGGGGAGTGATGCAAGGGGACGTCTCCTCTGGAACACCCTTTATGTTCAATTCATGAGCGATTTGCTGCGAACAAATGAGGACGGGTGTGATCTGCATGAGAAAAGCTGGGATCAGAGAGGGCCCGGGGCTCCAGCTGCAGGGTCCCCCTCCATTCCCTGCCTGCTGCGGGGTGGCTGGGTGGGCTCAGGAAGGCCACCTTGGTGGCAGCCCAGCTTCCAGGGGAAGCAGCAGAGACAGCTGGGTGGCTCCCAAGCAGCTTTGGGAGCTGAGGGCAGAAAACTCGCTGGATTAACTCGTCCAGCAAGCCCTGCTCATCAAAGTCTGAACTGATTCTGCAGGACTTGGCCTCAGCATTTATATTAGGGAGCAAAGAATGGCCAGAGCCTGGGCAAGGCATTGTTATCACTCATCATGCACAGCAAAAATTAGTTTCTGCAGTGCTACCCCTGCAGGGACAGAGGCAGGGGTTGTGTTTGGGTGGTGCAGGGAGTGCCAGGACCAGGACAAACTCCCCGAGGATTTAGGCAAAAAGGCAAAAAAAATTCCTGTCGAGTGAGGGGTGTTTTTTGACTGCTGCCTTTCAGAGGAGATGGCCAGAGGTTGGGGGGTCTGGCCACTCTTCCCAGTTTTGCTTTTATCCCTTCCCATCCCAGTGCTGACCAGGAGAGTTTGGTACCCCAGCTGCCATTGCCTCTGGCAAACTGTTGCCCTTGGCAACTCTCCTGCCCCAGTGCTTGTGCCCTTTTAACCTGTGTGAAAGGAAGGGCTTCTGCTGTGGTTACTTCTCTTGGAGCTGACATTTCCCTCCTCTCTCAGTTACCCCATCCCCTGCTTCTTTTCAATCCTGCTGGAAATATTTAGGTGCAAGGGCACCGCTCAGCAGAGTATTTAGCCCAAGCAGATTAGGGAAAGTCAGGAAGGGCTTCTGATTGTGCTCTATCTGTAGCATAGGTGTTAAAGATGTATTTGTGAGCCAGTCAGAAAAGAATGCTGAGGAAATCCTGTTTGGGTTAATCTTGTTTAATTTTATAATAAAAACCAGATGGCTGGCCATCTGGTGCTTCTTGCAATCAAATATCTCACAATTAACCGTAATTTACTTGCTCTGAGACTTCATGTGCTTTTTTTCCCTTCCAACCTGAGCCTGTGTGGTCCCTTCCCAGAGGAAGGCTGAACGTGAGGCTGCCTGTGGAAAGCTGTGGTGGGGGGGGGTCCCAGGAGGCATCTGCTTTCCTCCTGGATTCCCCCTCTCCCCCAAAACAGAGGTTAGGCAGCGCATCTTGTGAGTTTCTGACCCTGTAGGACCCATATGCAGGATAAGCAAAGTGAAGGACTGTGTAAACCTGTGGATGGGTCATTGTAAGGTGTGTAAGTCAGCACTTAAGGGGAATATACAAATTAAATCTAGATTTTTCACCAGGCTGTGGGATTTCTTCAGAGCTCAAAATGGTTATACCTAAAGTGGCTTTCTCCAGCAGTTGGAGTTGCTGGATGTAATTAAACAAGATGCAGGCCATCCTCAGCATGAGGAGAGCTTTCTGAGGGAATTAGCAGCAAAAGGGTATGCAAAATAAAATCCATGGAGCAAATAGAGAATCAGAGGATGGTTTGAGTTGGAAGGTACCTTTGAGATCATTTTGTTCCAACTCCTGCCATGGGCAGGGACAACTTTGACTGTCCCAGGTGGCTCCAAGCATCATCCAGCTGGGCCTTTTAACACTTCCAGGGATCCAGGGGAAACCACAGCTTCTCTAGGCAACCTGTGCCAGGGCCTCACACCCTCACAGAGAACATTTTTTCCCTAATATATGCTAGTTTCCTGTGCAGTTTCTCCTCCAGGGGTTTGAAAGACCCCCCCGGATTTGTTATGCCCAGAGCTGACACTGGCCTCTTCAGGAACTTCGGGTCTCTTGAATATGCCCTTCCCCAGCCACCTCTGTAGCTAAGCAGCATCAATAGAGAATGGGAATAAATGAATTCCAGATGAGAGCTCTGCATGCCGGTGGGTAGGAGCTCTCCAGGCGTTCCTGGGTGATTGCTGCCTGTTTACTATCCCAATATTTTTTTGCTAGAAGATTAAGGAAAAAAAACCAAAAAAACTTTTCCCTTCCTTGTCCTCCACAAAATCAGCTTGGTGTGCACTCAGGGAATCAGGCCATGGATACTGGGGTACCTCAGTGCTGCTATGCTCCACCTCCAAGCTGTTTATTTAAATACAAAGGAGCCTTCTGAAGGGCTCATTTCACCAGGGTTCCCAGCAGGGCTGTCAGAGCAGCAGTGGGGTTGATGGAGCCAGCAGGGATTGGGTTTCATACTGCCCCAGCTGCCAAACCATCCCATCTCAGCCCAGGAGTGGATCTGACACCCAGACTGAGCACCTTGCCTTGCACTGCAGATAGGGGCAGCTGGGTAGACAGAGTGGTTGGTGCAATGGCATGAGCACACAGGCCAGTCCAATGGTTATTATTATTGTTAATGTCATTGTTAGAGCTCTGGGGAGATGCTGCATGTGACGATCCAGGAACTGTGTGAACATTTCATGCATGAACATTTCTAGGCAAGTGCTGCTCAGATCACAGTGTATTTTGGACCTGTTTCCCCCTTTTCTTTCTCCCTTCTTCCAGGTGGGACCAGGGCAGACTCTTTGGCCCTTCGATGCTGTTTTCCCCTCATCTAATGTGGGTTTGGGTTTTGTTTTGTTTTTTTTTTTTGTTTTGTTTTGTTTTTTTCTTAATAGTGTCTTTTTCTGAAGAAAGAGAAGAATGGATGGGGCTTGGAGCAACCTGGTATAGTGGAAAGTGTCCCTGCCCATGGCAGGAGATTGGAATGAGGTTTCTAAGGTCCCTTCCAGCCCAAGTAATTTTGTGATTCTCTGATGCAGTGATGATGGGTAACTCCACAGGGTTTTCCTGAAGGATGTGCTGCTTGGGATGTCAGGAAGGATGTGATTACAAACTTTGCTCCAAACTCTGCTCTAAATCCAGTTTTCTCACCCACCCAGTGATTTATGTGGAGTAGATAGAGGCAGTGGGACTCTGCAGGTGGGATTGCTCCCACATGAACCTCCCCCATCCTTGTTCCTGCATCTGGCACAAGCACCCACCACAGGTCATGTTTGATGTGTGTTCTGCCCAAGGGCGTGTGGAACACGAGGCTTGCTCAGTGATGCTCTTCTCCATGCCACCTGGGCACTTGAAATGATTGACGCTGCAGGTTTCACCATCCTATTCTTGCCTCTCCCCAGGCTGGAGAAAGCCTGGATGCCCAGCATACCTCTGGCATGCTTTGAAGGGTCTGTGCTACCCCTGGCTAGGCAGGGAAAGCCAAGAGGCACTGGGGACAAATAAATGCTGCTGAATCAGCCATATCAGGAAGTGAACCTCGCTCTTGAGGAGAGCTGGATCTTGCCAGCACAATAGCTGGATTACAAAGCCATTTCCTCCAATTACCTTCTCTGTCAAACCTCTGCGTCGTCTGGCACCAGGAGAGCTCGGATTCAAATGCATTGTGAATCGGGGCGACAACACCAGAGATTTCTAAATTAATATCCTGCCAAGAGGAATTGAGCTTGTTTTTTCCAGTCTTGTCAGTTCTGATTCCTTTGCTTGTCAGGGAAAACTTGGGCCTGCCATCTGTTTTCAAGGACACGGGGTAGGGGAGCTGCGGGTTGCTCAGCCCAGTATGGTGAGTTTGCAGCGCAGCAGCTGCAGGGAGCTTTGGGGAAAAAAGGGAAAAATAAAGCAAAAGGGCTTAGTGGGCCCTTCCTGGCACCTGGCAAAGAGCAGAGGGGGAGACCAGAGGCACAGGGTGCTGGTGAGAAGGAAAAAGAAGGCATGACCTCTTCCTTGGAACAGTGGGAATGTGCACAGCAGAGTGGACTGGGATGAATTACTGCCCTCTTCACGTCTGCCCAATAGAGTCGTCAGCCATTCTGGATGCATTAACCGTGGTCTGTTTGCTCCACAGGCTGGATTAAACATATTCAACTGAATGCCAAAGGACTCCTTTACACTGCAAAACCCACGGACCTTGACATTTCCAGGAAAGGAGCAGCTCCTATGGCTCTGAGCTGGGCTGCGTCTCACCCCGAGTGCATGGGTTTATAAGTTGGGATGGCCTTGGGAAGGAGATCTCCACAGCTGACGATGGGAATGCTGTGGGAAGGTGGGATGCAGAGGAGTAGGGAAAATTGGGATGGTCTGCATATCCTTGTCCTGATGCAGACAGATTTCAGGAAGAGGGGGATGCACGTTGTAGGGCAGGGGGGCTGCACAGTGTCAGGGAACAGCTCGGTGCCTGGCATGCCTCCTTCTGTAGGGACAGATTTGGGGTGATGCTTTGTGTCCCTCCTTTTGGCTCCCAGTGGATGGAGGAATCTGGTGGGGTGGCCCAGAGCTAAGCCCTCCCAGCCGGTGCCATGGGAGCTGCACAGCTCTTTTGTCACATCCAACGCCGTCCCTGGGCATGCAGCCAGGGCATTACCCCTCTGCAAAGACCCCGCCAGCCCTGGGTGCCAGCATTCCTACCCAGCCCTTGGGAAGAGACACCTGCTTCCCCTGGGCATCCCTGCCGTTGGCTGCAGCTGCCAGCCTGGGGACTGTCCCCATGACCGGGGCTGTGTCCCTTCCCTCTGAGCCTCGCAAATGGTCCGGGGCAGGCAGTGCTGTCAGTGCCAGCTGGGAAGGACCAGGCTGCTGCTGTGCTAGGGGGAATTTGGAGAGGTTTCCAGACTTCTCCCCCATAAGCTGTTTGTAGAAGCCAAAGCTGGAGCTGGAGATGCCTGTCTGTGTCACCCCTGGGTGGGTGCTGGGGATGTGGCAGGCACTGCCCCTGGGAAATGCCACTCACGGCTGCTGGGGCTGCCTCGGCTGGGGCTTTGTAAATCCCAGCAGATGTGGTTTAGAAAACTCGGGCTCTGAGGCACGCTCGCTCTTCAGATGGCTTCCAAGGAAATTTGCACTTCAGTGGCTGTGTGGAAAAATGGTGTTTTCAAAGTGAAAATGAAATGGAAACCAGCCTTCCCCCTCCCTCCTCCGGTGAAGCAGCGTTTGCAAAGTGGGGCCTCTGTTTTGAGATACTTGAAGCACACAGATGTCCTTCTTTCTGCTTCTTCCGCCTTGCTGTTCTTTTCTTTGCTTCTATTTCCCGTATTTTCTTTATGTCTCGAGTCCATTCCCAGGCAGCTCTCAGCTCCCCCCGTCACCTGTAGGGTGTAGGGTGTCAGGAGAGGACTGCTGAAGGGTTGTCTCGTGTGGTAAATCCTGTTATTTTTCATTTTCTTGGGGGTAAAATGTGCTCAGAACTGAAACTCTCTATAGAAACTTGCTGATTTTTCCATAAATCAGGCTTTATGATTTATGCCTGCTTCCCTGAGGCTGTGCCTGTGAGCTTTGAGTCCTGCCTTGCATGGGAAGGAAAGGGGATGGCTCCCCAGGAGCTGCTGGCTCACCTGTGAATAGGGAGCCTGCTTGCACTGGCAGCTCCATATCATCCTCAAAATTCTCACATCCCACTGTATATCCTTCCCTCTTGACTGAGGAGAGCATGGGAGCTCCTTTTGGGAAGTGGATGTTCAGGATAAGGGGCAGTGGATTCAGTTTGAGAGAGGGCAGGGTTAGATGGGGTATTAGGAAAAATGAGGAAAAATTTGGGAAAAATGAGGCAGTGGTTGCTAGAAAAACTGTGGATGCCCTTGGATCCCTGGAAGTGTCCAAGGCCAGTCTGGACAGGGCTTGGAGCAACCTGGCATAATGGAAGGTGTCCCTGCCCACGGCAGGGGGTGGCACTGGGTGATCTTTGAGGTCCCTTCCAACCATTCCATGAGGCTGCATGCAGTGTTCCCGTGCCCACACAGTGGATTTAAGGATGAGAGGTTTTTCTGTGTGAGCCTGTGCGTGTACAAGCTGGGACACAGTGTCCCAAGCACAGAGACCTTGGAAAGGGGGATGCAGAGGGATCCCTGAGCAGTCCGGAGAGGAGCAGAGGCTGTGCTGGATGCCAGCTGCACATTCCAGATCCTGAATCCTGAGGCCAAGCCCTCAGGTCAGGCATGAGTGAAGCCAGGCCCGGCTCTGCAGTTCGGTGGCCACGGGGGCACCGTGCCAGTTCTTTGTGCAAGGGGCTGCTCGGGCAGCCTCGGCTGAGCCTGGATCTCCTTTCAGGAGAGGGAGAAGAGAGCAGATGTCTCATTCTTGCGGCTCACAATGCAGCCCTCCCGGCACAGCGATCCATCAGGGGGCTCGGCATGGCCCCACAGAAAAGTCCCTGACATGTTCTTACAGCAGGGCCAGGTTCTCACCACTTATGTGCATTGGTGCCCCTTGACAAATAGCTCTTGGCTCTGGTTTTGTTCAGAGTCACGCCGGTGTCAAGCATGGGGCTCCCATTCAAGTGCCCACCAACAGTGGCCCACAGCTCGCCATTTCCTCCCCTTTTCTTGATTTGTTTCCCTGTGAGAGTCGCGCAGGGTTTTTGGTGGTTTTTTTTGTTTGTTTTTTGGTGGGTTTTTTTGGGGGGGGTGTTTGTGGGTTTTTTTTTAATTTGGTTGGGTTTTTTTTTTTTTTTGTGTGTAGTTTTTTTTTTTTTTTTTAAATCTCATTGAGCATTTTTAAAGACAACTTTCAAGGAGCAGAGCAGCACCTCTGTAATATGGACTATAAAATGCCCTGGGAGTATGTGAGGTGAGGAATTCCTGTTTGCATGATTGTGTTGCTGACACGACATTTAATTGCCTTTTTTTTTCCTCCCCCCCTTTTTTTAAGGCAACTTTTCCAACAAGTTGATTTATAGAGTTGGCTGGCAAAGCCTTGAATGCATTGAGAAATACGACTCCTACAGTGGACCAGAGCATCATTAATGAATGGTTTCTCGTTAAACTGGGAGCTGTGCTGGTAAAACCCATGGAATCCAGTCAGGTGCACTGTGCCACTGGGCACGTTCCGTGGAGAGCTTCTGATTATTAAAATTTGGGTTTATAACTGAGGAGTCCTTTGTATCCCCTGGTCTGCGGCTTTGTGCTGTGCTTCTCCATCTGCGCTGACTCCTCTTGTGTACTTTGTGTGAAGTCAGACTCCTGTTACTTCAGAGAGTTGTTGTCTGCTCAGAGAGCATTTTCCATTACTTGGGCCTGGAAGGGAAGAGGATTTATGGAATGGGGAGCGTGAGGCACCAGCTCAGCACATACCAGACCGAGTATGTAAGCGCTCGCAGGTCGGAGATGGACATACACAAGTGGTCTTGATCATCCTAAGCCATTCCGTGTTCCCAGGTCCAAGGGCTGAGCTGAGAATGTGCAGCATGGTTTGCATAGGAGCATTTCCAGCTTGTCTAAAGGAGACTTTTCCTTTTGCTCTGGTCTTGCATCTCCTTCTAATTAGTCTCAGCCTGTTAATGGACTTAGAGCTGCCCAGCTGAACTCGTGTAGACGATGCTGCAGGTTTGTTATCTCCTTCTGGTCTTCGCCTCCATTCCCTTCAATTCTCTCAAGTCCATGTGATACCTGTGACCTCTCAGGGTTCCTCTCTCCTCCTGACATCATTACGGAGGTTTTTTGTGGCCCTTCCTATGTCTTACACTTTGTCTAGAGATCAGCTTCCACTTCAGCCTTTAAAGCCATCTCCTGCTTCTTTTCAGCCAGGTAAGGCCTGTGGGGATCCTGCGGTGGATAATGTGAGGGTCTCACCTGGTAATTAGAAAGTCAGGGTCTGTAATTAAATTTTCCATAAGGCTCTCAACCCCAAGGTGTGCCTTTATCCCTCTGTTAAGTAGCACAGGGAAGGGGCGCTCCTGTCTAGAGGCAGAGCACAAAAACAGGAGCAGGGACGAAACAGAATTGGCTCAGTTGAATGATAAATATTGTTCCCTTCATACCTAAAATACTGGTGGGGTTTTAACTCTTGGAAGTATTGACTTAAAAAATAATTGGAGGAAATAGTCCTGGAACAGGCACCAGAGACCCCTTCCAGTAGATTCCTGTCATTCCAAGGCGAGCTCAGCAACACCTGAATGATTCTTGGGAAATGTTTGTTTGATCTGTTTCTGGGGTTGCTGAAATGTTCTTTTTTTACAGACAAGGAGGCTCAGGAGCTCCCACAGTTCCTTGGGTTGGCGTGTTAACCCTTGTGAGCTGTGGCTTTGGGAAGACACCAAGTATTGGAAGCACTGTTAGCATCCGCTTTAAAAAAAAAAATTATTTTTGATTAGCAACTTGGAAGCAGTTTAAAAACTCCTCCCTGAGAGGGACTGTCTGAGAACTTTTTTATTTTTTCCCAAACCTTCATTCAGAATTGATTATCCAGTCCTGTTGACTGGAAGGAGATCTTGATGTACCTCCATATAAATCTACAGGCAGCAAAACTGGTGCTGCCAGATTCAAAGGTAAGGGAAGAGTCCCCTTGGACTGAGAGCAATATCCAACAAAAGCAGATAGTGTCTGACAAAACTTGTTAATATTGAGGATTCAAAGGTGGCTGGGCCACAGAGCACAGCAACTAGATATCTGTAGGATTCCTGCTTGAGGACCATGCAGCTGTGCCAAAAAAATGGGGATTCAAGAAAGTCAAAGCAGACAGTTGCAGTGTTTGTTTGTTGTCTGAAGTAATTTAGAAATAAAAATGAAAAAGGAAATTTAAAAGCTATTTCAGTTCACACTTTTGAAGGATTTTGGGGGACATTTGGGAGAAATACTGCCCAAGTGATGGCAGCTGGACTTTCTCCCCTTGATGTGGGCTGATGGCCACCTTTGGAAGGGATGCACTGCCATTCCATTCCCTCTGAGGCTCACATATCCCACTGGGAAGCTAACAGGAGAGCACTGTGAGCTCCTTTGGAGGTGTGGAGGTGAAAGTCTGTTAAGACATGACTTTAATTCACCACTGAGCCTTGGAATTTCTTCCAGGAGGTCCAAGTGTGCTCAGATGTCTTGGCTCTCCAGTTGTAGGGATGCTGAAAGACAGCTGAGCTGTTGTGGGTGGCTCTGACTCATGGGGTTCCTTGAGACAGGCAGCTTCCCTGGTGGGTGTGATTTTGTTTTAGTTTGGGTTTGTTTTCCTCATTGCAAAGTTCCTTGGAATAATGCTCTTCGCCTTTTCCTCTTCGTCCTGCTCGGTGACTCAGGTCGAAGGCATCTGACTCCAGGGAAGTTGTTTCACGGGGTGTTTTGTGCTTTTCCAGATGTGCAGGAGCTGTGGGACCATAACTGGGATGGAGGTGAGTGTTAAGAGTGGTGCTGGTGCTCAGCTCTGGTTCTGCCAGAAAGGGAAAGGCTTTGATGTGGTACAGGGGAAGTACCCTCACATTCCAGACACAGCTGATGACCCTTTGGAGCTGGGACAGCTGAGAGGGAATGACTGAGCTGTGGTTCAGGTGAAACCACCGCCAAAGTGGTTTTCCCAGGTGGCCAAGAAGGCCAATGGCCCCTGGGCTGGCCCTGCTGAACCCCCCAGGGCTGTGCCTAGCTCTGGGCCCTCCAGCCAGAGGGACACGGAGGGGCTGGATCCTGTCCAGAGCAGAAAATGGAGCTGGGGAAGGGTCTGGAGCCCCAGGAGAGGCTGAGGGAGATGGGAAAGGGGCTCAGCCTGGAGAAAAGGAGGCTCAGGGTAGACCTTGTGGCTCTGCACAACTCCTGACAGGAGGGGACAGCCGGGGGGGTCAGGCTGTGCGCCCAGGGAACAGGGACAGGAGGAGAGGGAACCTCAGGCTGGGCCAGGGGAGGTTTAGGTTGGAGATTTGGGAAAATGTCTTCACTGAAAGGTTGAGCAGCCCTGGCACTCAGTGCTCAGAAAAGTTGGGGAGTCCCCATCCCTGGAGAGATTTAAAATCCGTATGGATGTGGCACTTGGGGACGTGGCCTTGGCAGTGCTGGGTCAAGGGTTCATGATCTCAGAAGGCTTTTCCAATCTTAACAATTCTATGATTCCATGAAAGTAGGGGCTCCAGTGAATTCCCTGCAAGATGCAGTGGTTCAACACAGATCCTCCCTGGAGACACCTCACAAAATGAGGATCCAAAGTCCAAAACTGGAAACTGTCCAGGCCTCCCTGCTTACCTCCCACATCTACTCAACCTGCTTGGTCTTGGAGCCATTAAAATTGTCTCAGGTTCTGCTTCTTCATCACCCAGCACCATCCCTCTCTCCTTACAAGGAGTGTCCGGGATCAAGCCACACAGGTTTCCAGCTTGGACTCTCCACAGCCAAAGCAAACCAAACTCTTAAACACTTCTGAACTATTGAAAGGCCCTCAGATACTGTGATACCGAGCCCAGAAATGCTGGGGTTATTAACTGCTAATGACCCTGGAGGGCTGCCAGTGCTGGGAACAGCTTGTGCTGTCATCACAGTGTGGGGAAATCTGGCTGAGCACCCGAGGGCCTTCAGGTGGGTGTTTCTGAGCAGCTTGGGGTCAAACTGGGGGGGATAGCATCAGGAGAGACCTTAAACCCCATCCAGTGCCATCCCTGCCATGGGCAGGGATGCATTCCATTAGCCCAGGTTGCTCCAGCCTGGCCTTGGACACTTCCAGAGATCCAGGGGCAGCCACAGCTTCCCTGGGAAACCTGTGTCACAGGGAAGAATTTTTTCTTCCCCTCACAGTGAAGAATTTCTTGCTTCCTGGGATATGTGTTTCACTTTGCAGTGAAAAATACGCAATGGCAGCTTGGACATTTGTTCTTTCCACCCTACAGCAAGCCGTGTGCTTTATTCCTTTTCACTTTTTCCAATTTCTCTCCCCAAGCAAAAGTTTTTTCACTAAATTCCTACTGGTAGATGTTCCTCCCTTTCGTGCTGTGCAAAGACGTGGCAGTGGGGTCAGGACTTGTAATCCACAGCTGGCCTCAAGTCTCATGATCCAAAGAAGATCATGAGGAAGATGCTGGACAAAGACAAAGGTAATTTCTGAGTGTTTCAGAGGGAGCAGTGTCTGATGTGGAAGCATATGTGCTGAGGTCCATGGAGCCAAGCCCCTTTGTCTTTGAATTATAATGTTAATTAGAACTGACCAGGCATTTCCCAATGTTGATATGCAATGATTTTTACAGGTTGAATTTTCCAGAGGAAAGTGTGTTGAAAGAATGTTAATTTTTTGCAAAAATAAAGTGTCTAAAAGAAACAAAACACCACAACAAAAGAACCCCAAACAACCATTTCAAACCCCTTTCGGCACACACCTAACCTGCTTTTGCCACATTCCCTCCTGACATTCCCAAGGTCCCATGAGGCATTTTGGAAGGGAAAGGAGTAGGAGTGCTGCTTTGCTTTTCCTTGGACACACATCTGTTGTGGAATTGCTTGTTCCAGCTGGGATTGACCTCAGCCAGAGCCTGGCTTCACGGAAGCAGGCTCAGTGTTTTTTGTGCCCTCACCAGCACAAATGGAATTGGGGGGAGCTGGAGCTGGGACCATGCAAAATGGTCATCACAGGGAAATGAGACTGGAGCCACATCCATTCCTGCCTCCCATCTGTGATTTTTCAGCTGGATGTCTGACGGGAATAGTAGGAATACAACTGTCTCCTCTGCTGCTCTGTGTCATGACCAGAGAGCTCTGGAGGAAATCAGAAATGTGTTTTCACATCTTGTGGTCCTGAAAGCTTGTCTCAGTTCCTCCTGTGCACTGACTCCTGGCTATTGGTGAGGTGGTTGCTCTCTTGCTGGAATTTCATGGAATCAGAGAATCATTAAGGCTGGAAAAACCCTCTGAGATCAGGGAGTCCAACCATTCCCCCAGCACTACCAAGGCCACCACCAGCCTGTGTCCCCAGGTGCCACATCCATGCGGATTTTAAATCCCTCCAGGGATTGCAGCTCCACCACTGCCCTGGGCAGCTTATGCCAGGGCTGGATTACTCTTTCAAGATATTCTTTCCTAATCTCCAATCTAAACTCCCCAGTGATGCCATTTTGGCAGGACCTTGCTTTTCTTTGCACTTTGGTTACTATCAAGTGCCACAGGGCATCCCAGGAAAATGTGTGTCTTAATTTATTCCAGCTTTGGGAATATTCTTAGGCTCTTCTTATAATCACCCCCCTTCAAAAGAGGTGCATGAAGCCTCATCCCCTGCTCCCACTGCCTCTAAACCTTGGCTTGGTGAAGGATGCTTGTTCAATTCCCCACTTTCCTGAGCCTTGAACTGAATCTGTGTTCCTTATTTTCCTGTGGATAATGATAATGACTCTGCAGCCCATGTATTCCTAATGTTTCTCACATGAAAAATAAAGAAGTCACTGGAGTCTGGAGAGAGTCTCCTTAATGTTTCTGTTTATAGTCCCTCGGGAGATCACTGCTTCCTGAAATGATCCCAGCTCTAGCCTGTGTGCTCATTGTCATGGAAGGGATTTAAAGCTCATCCCTGCCATGTGCTGGGACACCTTCCACTGTCCCCGGCTGCTCCAAGCCCCTGTGTCCAACCTGGCCTTGGACACTTCCAGGGATCCAGGGATAGCCACAGCTGCTCTGTGAAGCCTGTTCCAGCTTGAGTTAGCACAGGATATTTAAAGGAAGCTTAAATTTGAACCTGTTCCCAGTCCAGGCTAGAGGGTTTCCTGTGTAGCAGAGAATCTGATGGGGGACTAAAGGCAAGATCCTGATTGTTCCAAGAAAAACCTATACATTTACTCTGGATAAAAGTAGTGCTTGAAATTGTCTGACAAGGTTATCAGGGCAGGTCACCAAACAAAGGGTGATTCAGGCTCTCCTCAGGCTCAGCCCACAGTCTCCAAGGCTAAGGCAAAGCCTTTCAGACAAGGCCAAGGACAAAGATGTGAGGACTTTCCCACAGAGGGTCACACTTTGGTTGCTATCTTGATTAAATTAAGCCTTGTACATGATGAACAATTCATGCTCTCCATCCCTCCATGCTTTATCGGGCGCTTTAATTGTTTTACACCCTTTTCCACACTTTGCCTTGTATGTGCTGATCATCAGGACCTAAGTTTTTCTTTCTACAATAGCTGGTGATGGATTTTGACTGGAGTAATCTTGGCATTGGTCTTCTACTTTGGGAAATGCCCCTGGGAACAGGCCAGAAGGAGTTGATGACATTGCTCTGCCCAGAGGCTGCTGCAGCAGGGGAAGTCTAATCATAGACTTCAGCAGGCTTTGGATCAAGCCTCTTCTAAGGAGATGGTGTCAACATGCTGCTATTTCCTGAAAATCAGCCTGGCCTGGAGCAGGGATCACATCCAGAAGGCTCTAATCAGTCCTTCTGGCCTGTTAGGGGGACCCAGCCCATGAGCTCTGTGATTTCAGGGGATACCAAAGGCCCACGTAAGGCCTGGACAATTCCTGTTATTTATTTTGAGCACTGCTTTGAGTATGAGCCTGGTGAAAGTAGCACCAGTGGTGGAAGAGCAAAGAACCTGTGCCTCTCCACATGGAATGTTATTCATTTTCCAGCTACGTCCTACTCAAGGAAATATTGTTTACAGATGGTGCAGTCACAAAACCATCATGTACCACTCTGTTATTATCCAGATGGATTTACTGCTGCCAGGAAACCTTTCTGCTGTCCCGTTTTGGGTATAAGGTTTGCGCATGGAATGGTTCTGTTCAGGATCCATCCAGTGCCAAGATGTAAAAACCCCACACCCATAATCCTGACAGTCTGGTTTGCTGTTGTTTCCTTTAAACCCCAGCCTGGGCTTAGCAGGATGGACAGAAAGGCCTGGAGATCTCAAGTCCTTTTGGGGTCATATAAGGAGAGACTGCATTCCTTACAGGAAAAGGAGATGTAATGGTGGATAGCTGCGTTGGTGTGAGGTTGTATCCCATCTCACCTCTCAGGGGAGATGGGAAAATGCTCACCATACCAGCAGGAAGGTGACTTGCTGCAGGTGCCTCTGACTTCTTTGCTCACCCACTGGCACGAGTTGTTTCATCCACTTTCCAAAAAAGCTTGGAAGAAATAATAAAGGTTGTAACGCCACGAGGCAGACCAAAGTTACCTGGAAATCCTGGGAAAGGGCCTGCCTCTCCATCCTGTAGTGTGGATGATGCCAACACCTGGCTGGGACTTCCCTTGAAGACACCCATTTTCAGGCTCCCATCAGCCTGCCCTGAAAGCTGGGTAGGTCCAAAACACCACTCCACACTGGAAAAACTCTCACAGGTGAGAGGAATTTCTTCCATTGAGGAGAACCCCAAATTTTCCCAGAAAATGACATGAACAATCCTCTCATTTCCCACTCAAATCAGAGATGGGGCAGCAGCAGGGTTGGAGTTCCAGGCTGGGTCCTGGATCTCCAGCAGGTTATTCTCCCTGCCCTGGTTACACTCTCTTAAATTTCCCAACTTCTTTTTGGCATGCAGAAGTGTTTTTGAAACAACATCCACGGAAATTATGGTCTTGCTTCACTGCCCACACTTGGATGACAGCTGGCTCTGGCTGGAGCTCTTTAAATCTAGTGGCCTGCATTTAAATAAGTTTCATTTATTAAAATTGGGTGAAACATAACTCTTCCCATAAACAATATTTGTTTTTTTCAAGACCTGCTCAGCGATTTCATCTTTCCCTTTAATTCAGCCTTTTGATTAATTTTGTAGGTTTTTTTCTCTCTCTATTTATGTGTGTGCAGCCCATATTTGTGTGGGTTTGGTGCTGATCAGCTGTGTGTGTGTTTACAATGGCCCTTGTGTTATCCCAGCCAGCAGCCTAAAAACACTTCCAAATTATTCCACATCAGAAGCAATGACGGTTTGGATAGACTCCTAGGGGAAAGCCTTGAAATGGTGCCCAAACCTCAGTCCCAGTGCTGTAAGTCAGGCACGTGGCTGATATTTTATCCACCCCAGCTTGGACTTTTGCAGGCTGCTTTGTTTGTGGAGGAAACGGGAACTTGGGAGCAATTTTTATCAGCGATTTCTTGGAGATGGGCTTCCTCCATTCCTTCATCCTGCTTTCCTCTCCTGACACACCTGCCCGCTCTCTACCTGTCTTTTCTAGGAAATTATGGGAAATAAGTGCACAGAAGCACAATGGGCAGGCTGGACTGGAACAAATCCCGTGGTGGAGAGGGGCTGACCCAGCTCCTGCCTTTGGAGTGATGCTGATTTTATGTATAAAATATATTAAGAAAAAAAAAAAAAGTATAAAACTTGGATGAGTGTAGGTGGGTAAGCACCAGGGATTTCAAGTCCAGCTCTGTTTGGTGTTCAGATCTAAATAGTGCTGTGAAAAAAAAATGGAAATGTTCCAGTAAATCCCAGAGTGGTTTGGGTTGGAAGGCACCATAGAGACCATCTCATTCCACTCCCTGCCAAGGGCAGGGATACCTTCCACTAGACCAGGTTTCTCGATGTGGAAAAAAATCAGTATTTTCTCAAAAACAAATTCCTATATGTGAAGTCAGTTCTGGAATTCTTTGCTTTTTAGCTGGACTAAATATGACATTGTTTTCCAAAAATATTGCCATTACTGTGGCTTGAAGACTCAACACCTCCGCCAGCTCTGTTCTTCAACCCTCAGTTACTCATAAATAATCCATTGTACTCTTGAGTAAAGATCACTTTTAAAAAATGTAATTTATAACCTACATGCACATTGATTTAGGAATGCAAAATGATTTTGTTACTGTCTCATCTCAAAGCCTTTTCCTTGGCTGTCTGCAATCCCGAATCGCAAAACGCATTCCAGAAACGCCCTTATTGTGTCCCACAGTGTGAGGTAAGACATTCCGTGGGGGTTGTGTTTTTCTCAAAACCATTGGAACATCACAAGCAGTGTGGGTTCTCCATACCTGGAAGTGCCCAAGGCCAGGTTGGACCTTGGGGCTTGGAGCAGCCTGGGATAGTGGAAGATTGTTGGAATAAGATGGCCTTTGAGGTCTCCTCCAACCCAAACCAGTCTGGAATTCTCTGATTAAGAGTTCTGTCTCTCTCTCCTCTGTCTCTCTGTCTCAGAGTGTGGTAACCTCCTTAGCTGAACACCTCACCTCACATGTGCACTGAGGCTGAGAGAAGGACGTATATTTCTTCTCCGTAAGGTGGTGCAGAAGTTCAGAGATCTGATGCAGATCCTCTTGGATCACTTTGTCCTTTCCTCTGCAGCTTTCTAGAAGAAACCCAGGGATCTGGTGACACTGAGTGACCTTTCAGAGAAGGCCAGCAATCCCTCTGGAACCCTGGACTAGTCCTTTCCCTCGTTAGGGCAATGAAGCTTTCCCCTCTCCTGCAGCAATTACACATTTTTAAAGCATCTCACACCTACTTGAAATCTTGGTGGAGACCATGAAACTCTTTTGGCCATGGTCACATGGTATCTATTGTTAAGCAGACTGTTAAAATTAATCAACACAGATTAAGCAGCCAAAATTATCACTCTGCTGAATCTGCTCTCTCAGAGACAGCCCCTTAAAGAGCCCAAGCACTGATTATAAGTCTGAAAAATCCTGGTAGGAATTGCCTGTAGAAAGCATGGGGAAAAAAATGTATGGGATGTGAAAGACTCGGTGTGTTGGTCTGCTTGAATCCAAACTGTCCCTTGCTGCAAATCCCTTCATCAGCAAACCTCCCCTCTGCCTGAGGAGAGCTTCTGTATCCCAAATTCCCATGCTCTGTCTCCAGGGGTGTTGTCCTGTGAGCTCATCATTGCTGCTGGCTCTAAGTCACACCCCAGTACACAGAGCTGTCAGCAAAAGAGATTAAAAAACCAAATAAATTGGTAAATAGCCATTATTTGCCTCAGAGATTAGGCTGGAGGCTTAAACTCATCCTTAGAGGATGCTGCATCCAGGGGGGAGAATAGGAAAAAAAACCTCAAGCCCATGTGCATTTATGGTACTTGTTGGAAGTGGAGGGCAGGAGGATGAGGAACAATTAACTTGTGAATTTTCCCACTGGGCTGCTGAAACACAAGCATCTGGACCACTTCTAGAATGTCTGTGGGACCCCTGGGCAGGCTGGATCCCTGAGGGAAAGGGTGCTGCCTTGTCCTTGCTGAGCATTGGGGAGGGGGATGTTAGGAAAAATTCCTTGTGGAAAGGGTGGCCAGGCACTGGAACAGGCTGTCCAGGGAAATGGTGGCGTCACCATCCCCTGAAAGTGTTCAAAAAATGTGGAGATGTGGCACTTTAGAACATGGTGGCGGTGCTGCATGGATGGTTAGACTTGATGGTCTTAAAGATCTTTCCCAACCTAAATAATTCCATGATTCTGCATCTGCAAAAGTTCTTTCCTCCTCTCCTTTCCCTGGCCTTCCCCCTCCCCATCTCTGAGAGCACCTCAGCGAGTCTGAAGGCAGCAATCACCCTCATCCACAGTGGAATTTGATCTCCTGGTCATTAGAAATGGAAAATCACAGCATTAGGAATATTTCCACTGAAACACAGGGGCGTTCCTGCCAAGACTTGGACTGCCTTGGAGTAAGCAGAGTGCTATCAGGATCACAGGATGCCAAGCTGGAAATCTGGTGGGGTGAGGGGCAGATCCTGTGGTTGAGGAGAATGGTTGCAATGCCACTGACTTGAGCAGAGCTCTGGTTTATGTCAGCTGGGGATGCATTGGAATTGTGGATGCCCTGGGATTGTGCTGGGATCCTGCTGGGTGGAGACTTGACTTTCAAAACCCAGCAGGTGATGTCTGAAATCTGTTTAATGTCATGTACAGTTCCCCCCACCCTACCCCAGCTCTGGGTAGTCTGGCCCTCCAGCCCAAATGACATCTGGTGCCAGTAGTTGCTTTGGACTGTTTGTGGTTTTCTGAGAGGCAAACAGCTTCCATGCAGGACTAATGGAGGAGTTCCCATCTCTGCTGCTGGATGTGTCACACAGCCCAAAACTGAAGAAACAGAGTGAAACACAAAAGTGCGCACAGATCTGTACTTCTGACAAGACCTGGAATGTTGCACCTGTAGTAATTTTCTCTTTTTTTTTTTTCCTTCCCCACAGTGTTGCCTCAGGGTGAGGCAAGTGCGACCTGGTTTAGAGTGAGACCACGGCGAACTTACAAACCAGCCGGACAGATCACACGTGACACCAATGTGGTGAACGGTGAAACGCGTTTATTCCCCGTGGGCGCCCGCTTAAATACCCGCGGCGTGCCCACGTCACTTCCTTGGGGATGATGTACGGTCTCATAACTGGGCGGCATTATGGAGAGGACGAGCCCCTGCCTCCTCATACAGCCCGAGATCTTCCGAGCGGTTTTGGCTAACTACACCACAGTAAAAATATGTCCAGAAGCTTATGAGCAAATTTTGACAAAAATCTCGGAGTGCCAGGATGAGGGGGGATATTGGGAAGAAATTCTTCCCTATGAGGGTGGAAAGACCCTGGCACAGGGTGCCCAGAGCAACTGTGGCTGCCCCTGGATCCCTCGTAGTGCCCAAGGGCAGGTTGGACATTGGGGCTTGGAGCAACCTGGGATAGTGGAAGGTGTCCCTGCACATGGCAAGGGGTGGCACTGGATCAGGTTAAAGGTCCCTTCCAAACCCACTGAGTGATTCTAAATTCCCTGAGAGCCTGGCTGAGCTTTTTGTCTGATCTGTTTGATCTGAGGATGTCTGAAGGCTCCCTTCTCCCCTGCCATCATCTCTTGGCAGGAAAAAGCAGTGATGGAGCTGCAGGGAATCAGCTCCACGGTGGGGCCAGCAGCAGCTCCTGCAGCTGGAAGCCATAGCAGCCCTTGGCTCTCAGCCCACTTGGCAACCCCCCTCTGTGAACCCAGGGCTCATTGTTGGCTGGGCAGGGGCTGGGGGCTCTCAGAGCCAGCTCAGAGGGCCTAGCCAGCAATTCCTGGCACTCCTTAGGGCTGATTTGCATCTCCTTTGGTGCCACCAGCCCACCTTAATGAACAGCTCTGCCTTGCCTTTGACTCCTTCCCAGCATGCCAGATTTTGGAGGCTGCAAAGAGACAGAAAGTCTGCACAGTTTGCTGAGGAGGAAAGCATTGAATCTACTCCTAAAGCAGAGCATTTTCTGTGGTGCTCTGGGAATGCTCCTGGCATTCCCCGGTGTGAACAAGTGAGGATGGGATGGCAAACCCTGCAGCACCTACCAGATGCTGGGTTCCCTCCCCACTCCTGGTTTTACACACACAGCTTCACTCCAGGCTGAATATCCCAGCAGAGCTTGTCAGGAAAGAGGGAATTAGTATGTTTCTGCTCTCTGCAGCTGAGCTGACGAAAATATTCTGTGGTGACTCTGCTCTGCTCTCCCACAGAACAGCAGTGACCTGAACTCGGGTAACTCTCCAGAGTTAGAGACAAAACAGGTGTTTGGTAACAGCCATCCCAGTTTTCCAGATAAGTGACAATTCTCTTTTTATGTCTTCTGAGCTCTGCCTCACTATTTTATATCCTTCGGAACTCACTTTGCTAGTTGCATGTTGTGACACCTATTTTACTGTGTTGTTTTTATCTGTCAAAAATAGTCTTTTCTAAAAGTCAATTTTTCTTTGTCTGCACTCCACCTTATAAAAGACTCATTTGAAACTCTGGTTTCAATCACTCTGGTGTCAATCACCAGTATTTTCTACATATGAAAAGAAGAATAATTTGAATTCAAATGTGCCTGCAAAATGTAGAGTTTAGGGCTTTTCCCCAAGGTAAGATAGGTGTAATTTTTAAAGTGATTTTTGTCTGTGTTAATGTCAAAGTAAATTTTAACTGCCTTTTTTTTTTTTTTTTTTTTTTTAAGCAGAAACTTGAAGTTATTGATAATGAAAATTTTGGACAACTTGACTTGAGAAATTGATACTTTGAAAGCTGTGAAATGTCTGAGAAAGGATGTCAATTTTTTAAAAAAATATTCTTAATTAAAAATAATCATGGCTCTGGGAAGGGGCTTATTTATCCTTACTTCTTGTTCTCTCCAACCTGTCTTGTGTCTGGTGATGGAAGCCTGTGTCTGGTGATGGAAACTCATACCTGAGCTTTTCTGGACCTGGCTCAGTACAGGACTTGATTCTGGAAGTGCTGTCACACAGGACCAAAGCCTGTGGCTCTTATAACCCACTCATAACTCAGCCTGGCATTTTCCTCAGCAGGACTTATCTCAGACTGGTTTAAAAGCTGAAAGGCAAAAAAAAAGCGGATTAGACCAAACCAGTTCCAGAGCACACGTTGTACATACTGATGTCTTGTTGAAACAGGAGAAGTCTGGAAAAACACTGCCTGTGTTTAATGAGGATGCAGTCTTGCTTCCTGAATCCCTGCCTCCTTTGCCAATCAGATATTCTGCATCACTGAAGGAGCCAAGCTAATGAGATTATAGGTTATCACCTCAAGAAATAAAACCCTACCACTGGAAGAGCAAGATTTCTATGGGAATTGTGCTAAAGCCTGGGTTTGATCTCTGGGCTCTCCTCCTGGGGAAGCACTGAGCCTTGCAAGTGTTTCCACATGGATGACACCACGTCTCCAAGCAAGAAAACCAAACTGGAGTCAGTTTATATCCTTGGTTTTACCTCAGCTAATCCAAGGGCTGAGCAAAGTCAGACAAATTTTAAATGTGGTACATCACAGATCTTGTTGTGCCCCAGCTATGCCTGCTGAACCAGGGAAAATGTACAATCCTTGGGATTTCTCACTGGTGCAGAGCCAGATGTGGGGCAGCAGGAACAGATTGCAGGCAGAGGAGGAAAACCTCTGCAGCAGCAATCTTTGTGAAGGAAACCTGTCCAGGTTTTTCATCCTGACTGAGGCTGTGCACATCTGTAGGAACAGCTGCAGCTTCCACTCCTGTTTCCTCACCTGTGGACCTCTGGCATCTCCCACTCTCTCTCTGAACACTGGAATGCCAAGGAGGGTTAAGGGACAGGAAGCGCTTTTCCAGCTCTGTGCCTGTTTCTGGTGGGTTTCAGGAGTCATTTTGCATTTGGATTTCTTTACCTTTTCTCCCTCTAAAATCCCCTGCTGGCAGAGCAGTGATGCTGTGGACAGAGATATCAAAGATTATGGAATATCCTGAGCTGGAAGGGACCCACAAGGATCATTGAGCCCAACCCTTGGACCTGCACAGACACCTCAACAAGCCCACCCTGTGCATCCCTGGTAGTGCTCTCCAAATGTTCCTGGAGCTCTGGCAGTGCCCAGCACCCTCTGGGGAAAGAACCTTTCCCTGATCTCCAGCCTGACCCTTCCCTGGCACAGCTCCAGCCTTTCCCTGGGGTCCTGTCCCTGTCAGAGAGAGATGACAGAGAGATGGGAGCTTCCCCTCCAGTTCCCCCTGTGAAGTAGCACAACAACCTCTAACTACCCTCGGTGGGGAACAGCATTTGTCAGCACAAGGAGCCCGCATGGGGGGTTTGGTGGGTGAGGATTTACCCTTCTCTAGCTGTTTTCCCTGTTGGCATGCTCAGGGCCTGGTTTATGAGGTCAGGGGATACACCAGCAAGCTGAACTTAACCTCAAGTGCCTTTCCAATCTTCTCTCTCCCTTGGTTTGCTCTTCACCACCAGGAAAAATTTGCAGAAGGGCAGCAGGTAAAGGATGGATCGCTTGTTCGCTTGGGCTGTGACACAGGTGTTGCTCCTTGGGGATGGCTCCCAGAGCCACCTGAGTCAGGGACACAAGTGCCACCATCACTCCAGGCTCTGTTCTGCTGGCTCCTCGATGGGTGTTGGGGGACATGGAGGGAAATTCCTGATATTTAGGGATTTTTGACTCAGTTATTTTTGGAAACATAGTTGTGGATTTGCACCCTGCTGGATCACTTGTCCTGGAACACCAGTACTTTGATCTGTTTGGGGAATTAGAGTTTTCACCTCTCCCGTGTCCAGTTTTTCCTTACAGGATGCCATACCCATCTCAGGGCCGGTGTTGGTTTTCCATCAGGAAGCTCACAGTAATCCCCCTTCTCTTCTTGATTTGTCCAAACAAACCTGGTGTGCCACATTCCAGGCCCAGGAAAGCCAGAGTGTGAGGTAAGGAGAAGCAAGGTAGGAGAGGGGAAAAGCTGGAGGATCTCCTGCCTAGGGAAGAGCTGGTGTTGTGGGGAAAATCCTGGGATGTCAGCCCTGCCACTCCCTTGGGTAGAGTGCAAAATCCTCCAGGGAAGATCTTGGAAATTCCCCTTGGGGTTCAGCATTATTTCATATTGTTTTGTTTTATTTACGCTGATTTGCAGAATGCCCAAACTGAGCCATGAAGCCCCAGGAATCAGCTCCCCCTTGGCGCACTACCCTGGTCTCCCTTAGCACAGGAGCAGTGTTTAAAATCCCAGGTTTTTAAATATAAATGTTTTTGGGTTCTTCCTTTTCAGTTCTTTTAAAGAGGCAGTTTAGAGAGTTGATCCCACCCTCCTTTAACAGAGCTTGTCACCCACAACACAAGAACAGAAGACTTTACAGGTATCAAAGCAGAGTTTTGAATTAAAGGCCTCAGTGCTCTGCTCTCAGCTCTTCTTCCCCTCATCCCTTAGGATGCTCTGGTGTGCCGTTTGGGAATTCTCAGCTCTCCGTAGTTTGTCCTCACCATCCTTACTGTGAGTGCCACCATCCTGCTGGAGCTCTGCTGGCTTTTAAATCCCCGGGATGTACCGGCAGGGAGTGGGATTTGAGGTGATTAAACAGCGGGGAGCTGCTCAATCCAAATGTCAGCCCGTGGGAAGGAGATCAGGCTGCGGCATCTCCCGGTCCGATCCACAGGCACGGGAGCATTGAACCACCCCTGAATCTCACATCCCGAGGCTGACGTGGCCCACACCCCCTCCATCTCTTCCTCCTGAGCTGTCAGGGTGTCTGTCAGGGCAGGCTTTGCCCTTCAGCCTCAAAACTCCTGTCATGGCCCATTTACACCTCCCTGTTCCGGCCGCTCCTGCTGATTTTGGGGATGCGTAGCGCCGAGCTGCGCGAAGGAGGAGATGAGAACCACGAACCCCGCAGGCTTCCTGAGAGAACCCTCCTCCAGCAACAAATCCCGGATGGAGGAAAACCTGCCCTGACCCCTGCAAACACCGGGGCGATGCTCTCCAAAAGGAGATGCTTTCCCCCGGGCAGAAGATCTTCNTTGTTTTTTGGGGATGCTGATATTTTTGGGGGCTGCTGGCTGGAGGATGCCGCCGTCTCGGAGGTCTGTGAGCACATTCAGCTGTCAGCGACTTTCCCCAGAGCCCTTTTCTCCTTCGGTCACGCCTGAGTTCTCGCTTGTGGAGCTCGGGCTGGAGCCGGCGGGGATTACAAAAGCGGCGGGGATTACAGGGCAAGGCGGGCTCTGGCAAAGCGGGGCTCTGATCAGCGATTAGGGCCGCACAAATTGCTCCCGATGGAGATGTTCCCTACCCTGTGGATGCCGTGGTTCACCTCGCCGTGGCGGCTCCGGGCAAGTGGTCCCCGGGATTCCCGGGAGTGGAGCCGTCCTGGTGCCACTGATAATAAATACACGGCCACAGGGTTTTCCTTGCTTATCCATTCTGGGGTACGGCGGGAGAGTCAGGCAGAGGAAAAGCTCCCTGTTCATCTCAAATTGTGGGAATGGTGGGCCTGGATGAATTCAGGGAGGATCGGCCAGTGCCTCCCGATGCTGATCCCAGTAGGGACGTGCTGCTGTCAGCCCGGGGTGGATGAAACAGGAGATGGAGAGCACGTCTTCCTCTTTCTCCAGCACGGAAAGGGGGTGAGGTGCCTCTCACGGGGCCCTGAACTCCTCTGCTTTCCTTGTGCAAATGAGACAATAATGGCCTTTAATGGAGACCCGCACAGAACGCGGCAAAAGGAATCCCAAACAAACCGTCCCCGTCCCGGTTTATCCGAGCACCCCCTAAATTCTCCTGCTCTCTGGAACAGCCGAGTAGTGAACCTTTTGTTTTGAAGGAAATGCTTTTGGCTTTCCTCTAATTTGGAAAGCCTTCTCCTGTTTGTGGCTTTCCCAATCAGATTATCGATTTGCTTTCCCAAAAGAATTGCAAACTGTGTAGCAGAATCTCTACTTAGGGCAGTAGATAAATTAAATATGTAAGTTATTTGAACGTGCAATGGGTTATACTGAAGTAAAAAAAAAAAAAAAAAAAAAAAAAATTAAAGGGTTTATTTGGTTTGGGGGTTTTTGTTTGTTTGGTGGCTTGGGGTGTTTTTTTTGAGGGAAGGTTTAAACTTCTACTGAGGGTGCAATCTGTTTTCTGGCATTTAAACTGTGATGTAAAAGACTTGTTTTCCCTCCTTTCCAGTGCTGAAGGCCTTTATTCATCCAGTGTGAGAAACTCAGCTCCTCACCCGATTTCCTGACACTTCCTCGTGCTCTTCTCCAATTCTTTTGTAGAAGAACTGAGGGGTTTTTTTGGGGTTTTTTTTTTTTTTTTTTTTTTTTTTTTTTTTTTTTTTTTTTTTTTTTTTTTTTTTTTTTTGTTTTTTTTTTTTGAGTGGGAAAGCACTTTTGCCCAAATGTCAGGTGGATGCTTCAAGCAGGACCATTCTGCTGATGTTCATGGCGATGGTTCATCTCCTCCAGCAGGGAATTGTGATGGTGTTGGGGTAAGAAGGGGTTTGGTTTCACCTGAAACCAGATGCTGAAAGGTGCTGGAATTTGGGTGTGGGATTCATAGGGCCCCAGACTGTGCTTGGTAGTTTTGGTGGGGGCAGCTGTGTGGATAATTCTTTGTTCCTGAGTGTCTGCATCCCATTAATTTTCAGGGAAGAAGGAAGGAAAATTGGAATGAAGCAAACTGGTGCGGCCCTGAGCCTGGAGAGCCAAGTCCCATCTCTCTGTGTGGTGCCACAAGGCAGCCATGGCTCATCCATCACTCTGATGGATGTGTCCAAGCCTTCTAATTAAGGAATATCACCGGGAGTCGGGAGCTTAAACTGGTTCTGACCTGTATTTTTTAATTAAGGCTTTTTTTAATACAAGCCTTGCTTCAGGTCATCCTGATATTGCTCATCTGGACAAAATGCCTCACCTCGTTAACCCTCGATTGTTCCTGCTGCACTTTAAAGCTAGTCTTAAGGGAAACCATCCCAAAAAATTGAACAGCAGGCAATCACAGCATTCCAGAGTGGTTTGGGATGGAACGCACCTAAAGATTATCTTGTTCCACCCCTTGCCATGGACAGGGACACCTTTCCCTGCACCAGGCTGTTGCAGCCCTGCCCTTGGAGTATCTCCAAATGCTCTTTGGGATCACTGTTTTCAGCCGGCCAGTGGCCCCTGATTCCACTTGGATCTTGCAGTGCAAAGACAAAAAGCCTCTCCTCCACAGAAGTTTGTTCCTATCAGCAGATGGAGCAACTGATAGACTCAGAGGACTGAGGAGAGAAAACCCAGCTCTGTGCAGTTCTATAGGAACATTTTGTATGGGTTTTTGCTTAGCCTGTAGTGTCCTGCACATAGCAATATTGCACAGGGAGAAACTGCTAATTCAGTGGTTTTATACAGGGGAAACAGCATTCTAAGTGCATTCCTTCACTCAGCCCAGAAACCAAAGCCATGAAAAGCACATGTAATGTGCTCTGTCAGGCTTGGTTCTTTTATCTGGGATCATTAAAATATTTTCACTGAGGGGAAGAGAAATTGCTGGGTGCATTTTTTTTTTTTTTAATTAAGATCTTCCCAAGGTGGGAAAACACCCACCTCCCATATGACAGGCAGAAAGGTGCTCTGCAGAGTGGCCCTTGGGAATGGTTTGGGCTGCGATTCCCTGGAGTGGAGCCATCCTGGAGCCTGTTATACTAAATACACAGCCACAGGATTTTCCTTGCTTACCCAGAGAGGCAGGCAGAGGAAAAAGTCCCATGTCATCTCCAATACAATAAAAAGAAATTGAGAAATGGGAAGAACAAAAATTTGAGAAAGAGTCTCCCCCCACGCACCAAAAAATTCCCACCAGTTCTCCCAAGTCCAGTGTTTCAAACACTCAGGGCTCAATTTACCCCCTCCTCGGTGGGGGGAGTGTTTACAACACATTCCCTGCATTCCTGTTCCAGAAATGCTGTAAAATTGGGGTGCTTGCTTTTTTTTCCTTTCCCTTGTATGTGAGTGACTCACATCTGGAAAATTCACCTTGCACTGAGCTCTTCTCAGAGCAATTTACCTAAAGTGGACATCAAATGTGGCCCTGAGTGGACTGGCCCACAAGAGGGGGTGTGTG
Organism: Aegithalos caudatus; assembly: GCA_013389925.1. Lineage (NCBI taxonomy): Eukaryota > Metazoa > Chordata > Aves > Passeriformes > Aegithalidae > Aegithalos > Aegithalos caudatus. The sequence goes on along the minus strand of WEIU01017639.1, from coordinate 95,681 downwards.
CAAATGTGCTTTTCTGTATTTGGGGTCAGTTTGAGCCATGGTAACAACAGAAATGGAGACAGGCTGAGATGGAGGATTTACATCTTCCAGTGAAGGAGAACCAAGGAAAATCAACATCAGGTTGTGCCCAAGGGTGTCTTTCCCACAGCCATGGTTGTTTGTGCTCAGCGTGGCAGGAGTGGGAAGGAAAACTCCATGCAGAGGTGTCCTCAGCCCATGCCCATCCCTGGAAGTGTTCCAGGATGGGGCTTGGAGCCACCTGCTCTGGTGGAAGGTGTCCCTGCCCATGGCAGGGGGTGGAATGAGCTTCAGGGATTCCCCCAAGCCAAACCTTTCTGGGATTCTGGGATTCTGGGATTCTGTAGCCTGAGCAGGAGAAGGCCCAGCCAGGTGCTGGAGGGTTTAACCATGGGAAGAGGTGGCTCCAAAGGACCCTCTGCATTCATCTCAGCTCTGTCCTGAGTTTTTATCCTTCCTGAAGTGGCAGATTCCTCCTTAGCCCTGGCTTGTTGGGTTTGCTGGAGGAATTTCCACCCTAAAACAGGAGGCCAGGCTGGGAGTTTGTAATGATTTCATCCTGCTTGCAAAGCTTCTGCTTCAATCTGGAGCTGGGAGCTGAGCCCAGAGGGTGAAATTCCATATGATTCACCCATCAATTCCACCTCCATCCTTGCAATCTGCCTGATTGCAAAACTTTAATTGGCTCAGGAAGGGGAATCTCTCCCTTCCCATATTTAAGACAGTAGCCCCTGCTTCCCATCAAACCTGCAGCACAACTCCAGTCCTTCACAAGCTGTATGGAGCTGCTGCCTGATGATATATGAGGGTGTCAGGACTCGTTATGTCACATCAGGAGATGCAATGGGATAAGAAGAGCTAATGGGATGAGGCAGGAGTTGTTTGGAAATGGAAGAGGGAAGAAAGGTTCTCCGTGCACCAGAGCACGCATCTGTTTTGTGGCATAATTCAAATTAACTCAGGGGAATTCACTGCATCTCATGTGTTTTCTGTAGTGACACACAACACAGAAATTAAGGCTTGGAAAGCTTTTATGAAAGCTCAACAGCCACGGTGGGTTTAAATTGCCTTTTTTTTTTTTTTTTTTTTTTTTTTTAAAAAAAAAAAAAAATTCTGATAGCAATTTCCTGCTCTTGACTGATTCTACATAATTTGTGCTTACACTGATTGTAGTTTTATAAACCCTGTATCTCTCTACCAAGGGAGGAGACATTTGACTCTTCACTTTTCTCCCGGGTGAGATGTGAACCACTGGCCTTTCATCCCTGGGGATGCAGCAGGGAAATTATTTCCAGGGTGAGGAATTGTGATCTGGCTGCTGTTGGGCTCCAGTGGCCCAGGCTGGCAGCATCTTCCTCTCCACGGCAAAGGGGGATGGAATAACACTCTGGAGGGACTGTGCTCCAAATTCAGGATCTTCTAGGGATAAGAAGAACCTGTTCAGTCCTAAAACCCCCCAAGAGAGGATCCCTTTGGGAATTGGGTGTCCAAGATTTTCCTCAGATAGGGCTGGTCCAAGAGATGCTCAGGTGAAGTGGGACTTCAGGCATGGGGACCAGCAGCTTTTAAACCTTTTGAAGACCTGAGAACCTGTGGGGAGGGTTCCTTCTGCCAATAAATAAAACTTTGGTGCTCCCACCCAAAGGGGGAGCCTGCTGGAGGTAGGTAGAGGTGGAAGGGTCAAAGGCACCCAGTTAGAGACTGGGAATGTTGGAGTTGCTTGGTCTGGAGAAGGGGAAAAGGAATTTTGTGAAGTGAAGGCAGCTGTGGGCCTATCCTTCCTCAATGGGTGCAGCCAGTGAAGCTGGGAAGGAGTTAGGGAGGAGACACAATCCCCTCCATCTGCTCCCAGAATTATTTACTTCTGCTTTGTTTTTGAAAGTCTTCCATCGTTTCTCAGTCATTTTTATTTTGCCTCTCCCCTGTTCCACCCACCCCAAATGTCACTGCTGCTGCTTTGAATCCAGCTGAGCAAAACTGTCTGTGGGAAGTAGCACTCCAGGAGAGCCTCTTGTCTCCAACCCCCTGGAGAAGACTTATTTCACTTTTTCTGTCCCACATGTGGATAACAGAACCTAGGAGAGGGATAACTATTGGACTCTGTGTTCCCTTTTTTGCTCCAGGAGCCTGTGCAGAGCTGTCCCCATCACCATCAGGTGTCAGCTCCCTGTCACCTGAGGAGGTGTCTGGAGATGGACCAAGAGGGGAATTCTTGGGTCTCCCAGGTTGTGCTTCTGAGGATTAACCTGAAAAATGTGAAGAGCCTTCTACCCTCTGCTCCTAGCCAGCTGCTTTCTTCCTCCCACAGAGGAGAGTTGGGGGCTGGAATTTGGATTCTGAGGCCAAAGGCAGTGGTTCCAGACAACCCCTCTTTGCTTTGTGAATAGGTTATCTCTTCTGGATGATTTTATCAAGCTCTCAGTCTGACCAGCCCAGAGTTTGATCCTGGGGCAGGTTGTGTTTGGCTCTGATTATTTTCCTTCTTAATCTCAGCATTTCCTGGCTGGTGGCTTTGGTAGCTGTTTCTTGCCATCCTGGCTCCCAGGGTTTGGGTTGGGGAAGGCAGCTGGAAGCAATCTAACAATGCAATGTCTTTAAAAAAAAGAGGTGGAGATTTCATTTTTTTTTTTTTTTAATCATCCTTGCCCTAATCCTGCTCTCCCTGTTTATCTAGTGCTGGCTTCAGCACTTGTCAGCCTCTGATTTAACTCACTAACCTGGCAAAAAGGGAGCCAACAAGAACAGCAAATTATTTTATTTATTTTATTCCTTTTTCCTGCTGTGTCTGGGTTAAAACAGCTCTGTGTGGCTGGATGAGGAGCCCAGCTCTGGAGTTTTCTGCAGCTGGTGATATTGGCAAAAATCCTACTGGCTTCCCAAGGAGATGGACCCAGGGCGAGTGAGTCCTCTGGCTGTCCCAAATTTACAAATATTGCCCAGGTTGAGTCCTGGTCCATTTGCCGAGTGGGATCTTTGGTGGGGAAAATTATTCTGGGCTCATGGTGGTCCCTGCTCCTGTCTCTGCTCTGATCCCTCCCTTCCCATGGCACCAGCTCCTATGTTCCTGGTTTTTGGGAATGAAGGAGCGAGAACCCCACCTGCTCTGAAAGCAGGTTTAGCCTTGGGGGCATTTGTTCCGTGCAGATGAGGGATTTGTGTGGTGCTCAGCTTCACAAAAATGCAGGTTCTTCCCCAACACCCTCTGATTTCACTGGGAGAGGAACACTATTTAGACCTGGTCTGGAAAGAGATTCAGATTATTTATTAATTTATTTATTTACAGCTAACTCTTTTTGTGTGGTGCAGTTCACTTTACCCCATGGAAAAATATCCTTAAGCCTTGCATCCTTGGTTCTCAGCATGTCTCCAGCAGCTGGGTACCTGGGAGCTGTGCTTTTCTTAGGGATGAGGGAATCCATCACGTTGTTCTGGCTCTTCTTCCCTTTCTCCTGCGTGGTCAGAGGGTTTGAATGAGGAGGGTTGTGTTCACTGAACTGGGAGAGGTTGGTTTGCTGTGCCTGTGGTCTCTGCTGGGAGGCTTTTCCAGGGAAAAGGTGTCTGGAACACAGATAGGGCTGGATGGTGCAGCTCCCAAGACGGCAGGGAAAGGGTGGCCAAACTGGAGGCAGGTGGAGCCCAGTAGGAAAAAGCTCACCATGAGAAAAAAAAAAAAAAAGGGGCAGGAAAATCGGCAGGGAACAAATAGGTTTTGTTTTCCTTTCCTGGATGGAGCATTTCAGCTTCACCTTCCTCCTGATGGCTATGGAGAGTGAGTTCAGCAGGCTCCCAGTGCTCGGCTATTCAAGTTTTCCAACAGAAAAACTTTGCTTTTTCAGGACTACTTTCCTCCTTAAACAAAAGGGATATTGTTGAGGGAATGATTTTGATTTTATGCTTCTTAAGTCAGAAAACTTCTCTCTGCAGAAGCTTTCCAGTGGCTTTCACAGCACGTTTGCTCCTGCCACCTCTCTGGGGGTGCTTGGCACTGTCCTCGAGCCTGGATCACTGCAGTCTGGCTCCCTCAGGAAAGAAAAAAAATCCCTGTGGAATAACCCTCAGACTGCACCTGGTGCATAGATTGGGTGCCAGGGACTCATGGCAGATCCCGGAATCCTGTGGGATAATTTTTCTGGCCTTTCCCTTGTGAGGATCCATCCAAAGGTGCTGGGTAATATTTGCACTCAGAATTTGTGTCGTGGCAGCAACTGCCATGATTGTCCAGCTCATCTTCTGGTCTGTGGTGTCACTGAACATCCAATGTGAATTCCTTGTTCTCTGGAGCTACAGGGGAAAATGGACTCAGGCTGGGATCAAGATACAACTTAAAAAAAAAAAAAAAAAAAAAAAAAAAAAAAAAAAAAAAAAGAGTGTCATAAATAGATGTACTGCTGGCTGTGGTTTGGGGTTTTTTATCCCAACATCTTTGTCCCATCTTTGCTTCCAGTCAGTCTGGAACAGGGAGAGAAACCCAAACTCCCCTCAAAGGGAGGACGGAAGGAAGGAGGGCTCTTGTGCTTCGTTCCTGGGAAAATGGCAGGCATTTGTCATTCCTCAGAAGCCTGGGTGTAAGCCAGGCTGCCAGACTTTTATGACAGGAATTTGTGTGATTCATGGCCAGGATTGCTGCTCAAACCCAGCAGGGATTTTGAAGCTGGCCTGAAGGAAGTCTTGGCATGCAGGAAGGTTGTGCTTCCATGTGGCTTGGCACTACCTCCCCAAAGAAATATTCCAGAGCAAGGGAAGATGCTCGATATCAATCTTTTTCTGCTGCTGGCAGATCCTAATCTCCCAAAGGAGTGGTTGGGCTCACAGTGGAGCTGCCACAGCTTTCCCTTCCTGGGGCACCTTTCCCAGTCTCTGGCTGAGGGCCACCTGCTTGTCCTGAAGGCACTAGATGTTGAGATGTTCCAGGCAGTTGGTGTCCCAGGATGAATCACCCATATGGATGCACTTGGGGGGGTGTGGCAGCAGTGCTTTTTGCAGGGAAAAACCTTGGCCTGGGCCATGGGGACCCCCTCCATGTCCTCCCCTGGGACCTAGGTCAGTCTGGTTCTGCTGTTAAAACATTTGGGTTTTTCCTGCCTGCTCCTAGAGGGATGCTCTCCTGGCACTCATTTGCTTGGGGATTGCCATGTTTTAGTCTTCTCCTGCTCCCAGCAGCATCTGCTTTGTGCTCCCTCCTCCTCCTGGAACTTTATTGTATGTGCATTTATCCTTTTTCTTCCCTCCTCTGCTTTCCTAAACATGCTGAGCTTCATTAAGCTTGACAATCCCAGACTCCCTCCAGAGAAATATTAAAAAATGTTTTGAAGGAGTGAGGCATCTCCACCCATGTTCAGATACAGTTGTGAAATAGTGAGGAAGGAGGCAAGGGGATGCAGCATCACTGATGAACCTTATCTCTGGCCAGTTGTCACCCCCAGCCCTTTAAATCAACATGGCAAAGGAGCAGCAGCCTGGCAGAGCTTTGCAGCCCCATCAGGCAGGGGGTGAGATCAGTCAGAGTCCCCCATCCATCCAAAATGAGGTAAATTTCCTACCAAAGGGTGAAAGGGTGACCCTTCTGTGTAGGGACTTGTGGTCAAGCAGCCTTGGGCTCCACTGGAAGGCAGCAGGGGACAGATGTTGGAGATCTCATCCTGGAGGGACAAAGGGGGAAGCTCTACTCCAAAGAAAATCCTCCCTCATGTCCTAAAGCTTCCTAAAACTGCTCACTTGTGACCTGCAGATATTTATCTCTTCCCTCCTCTCTGAGTTTGTGTGTTTATAAATGTATACATACAAATGTATGTGGAGAGTGTTTTAATCTGCTACCAGTAGATTTGTGTTAGTTCAACAATAACAGCAGGGCTGGGGACAGAAAATCCATCACTGTCAGAGCTTGGCTCTAAAATTCATCATTATGAGAGCTCAGCCCTACAAATACTGTAAACTTCTGGTTGTCAAAACATTGGTGTCTTCTCTGCCGTCTTGTAAGGATGCTTGGTGCAAACCATCCTTGTTGCCTCATCTACATGAGGGCCAGTTATCAAATTAATGTACTTTGGTTTTAAGCCATGACTGGAAGCCATGTGCCTGATTCTGGTGGAATCACAGGGAGATTTTGGCAGGTGTCAAAGCAGCTGAGTGGGAGAAGGTAGGCCCAGCCTAGCAAATCTGCCTTTGGTGACCCTTGGGACCAGCCCTGTGGGGAAGAGCAAGACCCAGGAGTGAGGCAGGAGAAACAGCAAGGAAAGGGAACTTGGAGTTACAGATCCCAGAATAGTTTGCTTTTGAAGGGACCTCAAAGACCATTTCATTCCAACCCCCTGCCACAGGCAGGGATACCTTTGATGAGACCAGGTTACTCCAAGAGAGAATTTGAGGGCTGGTTCAGGGGTGTCAGAGCAGTTTCCAAAGGAAGGCATTGCCAAGGGAATTTTCCAGTTCTGAGCAGTCTTGCTTCCCTCTTTTCCCCTGACTACCCCTCTGGACTTCAGGTGTGCTCTGGTGGGTGTTGAGGCAAGTTTATTTATTACAAAGAATCTAAATATCGTGCTGCATGTGTATTCAAATCCACATGCAAATGGGAATTGCCTAATATAATTTTTGTTTTCTCCTGCAAACCATTTCCCCTCTTCCTGCCGTGTAAATCAGGAGTATGTTCTCCAACACTGGTAAATTCTGGGCTCGTCTAACCCTGGTGGGGAAGAGCTAGACTCTCTGTGTTTATAAACAGAGAGAGAGAAAATATATATAACTCCACACAGAGTTTACATTCCACATGGGTTCTCTGGCCAGGGTGTCCAATAAAATAAAAATATGTATTTCTTGTCAAAAGGTGCTGGAAACATCTGGCTGGGTGGCACCACCCCCCGATCCCATGAGAGGGATCCAAAGGAGTCCAAGCACAATGCAATTTGGGGTGCTTGCTAGCAATTAAAATCGATCAAAAGCAGGAAAACTGGGCTCTGGGGCTCTTAGGAGATGGCTTGGTGGTGGCTGGACATATTAATTAATTTCAAAAGTGTTCTGATGCCTTCTTTCTCATGGTTATCTGTGCACAGTTGTCATCCCATGTGGTTCTAAACCCACTTGGAAGAATTTTTGGCAGGTTCCTAAGAGTCTGAGGTGCAGAGAAATTATTTTAATCATTAATTATTGCTGTTGCTTGCTCTCCTGTCCCACCACTTTACTGTTCTTTTACCAGGTGTCAAGGCAGCTGCATAACAGGGATTAGAAACTGACTGGAGATGAAAGGGAACTTTAATATCTATGAATAGGAGAAAACAACAGAAAAGCTTTAGAGGTTCATGAATCCATCAGCTTCTGCATCTTGGGCAAGGGATTGTGCAAGTTCTTGCTGTAATTCTGAAGCAACAAATCTTTTTTAATGTAACAATAATGTTCTATTACTATGTAAAATTGTCTGAGTAGCCTCTGATTAGACTCCAAGGGTGAAAATACAGCCAGAAAAATCACATTCTCTGCATAAAGCACAAAGTTCTCTCTGGGCCAGCATTGAAGTGCTCTTTCCAGAAAAGTCAGGTATGAAACCACAGACATTCCTGGATTACTTTGAGGGTAAATATTGGGAAGGTTTAGAAGGTGGATGCAACATTTAAGCCCCACAGGGCATTTTGAACACTTGGTAGTTGTGTAGGAACAAGCCTCGAGTTTCTTTTTTCCTTTCTGTGCATTTCTGCAAAGCAGAAATACTGGAGGTGTTCATCTTTCACCTCTGCAGAATATTTTCCTCCATGATCCATGGTTTTGGCTCATGGCTCTTCACTACCCACCGCACACTTCAGGGGTCCTTGGTAGAAGCCTGACAAACAAATGAGGTGATCATTCCTGCTTCTCCTATGTCCTCAGGCTGGTTTATTTCTAAGAACATGTGGGCTGGAGGGAAGGAAGGTGCTCCAGTTGGTACATCTTTGATAAATGACCCTGGGTGCCAGCCGTTCTGCTTGTTCTGCCGGGATTGCCAACTAGGACTGGATTGCTCTCCCTGTGTGGAATGAGGAAGACAAAAGCAGGATTCCAGGGAATTCCCAGCTTTGTCAATCTTCCCAGGTTTTCCCCAGAACTGTAAAGTGTTCCTGGGGCATCTGGTCAGTCATGAACCCTGAGGGCCAGCCCTTGGCTGCAGAGCTCCCTAAAGGAGGAACTTTTCCCGCTGCTAATCCTCCTGGCAAGGAGCAAGGGCTCACTTGAAGCAATTGTTGTTTTTATCAGTCACTGGATGCTCTGCCGCTCCAGCTGGGTGGTCTCTGAGACCTTGTGCACGTGGGCTGGGCTGGGGAGAGGAAAGGTTTTTATGGCTGGGGGACTGGCCAAAATCCTCATGGAATCTGGTGAGGCCCCTGTTCACATGGTTGGGCAGAGGTGAACAGGAAGGGGCTGCCTTGCTCGGGGCTCTGCTGCCCATCTCTCTGAGGAGTGGCCAGGGAGAGCCATCATTCCTGGCAGGATTGCATCAGGTCAGCAAAGCTCACTGGAATGGCCCTGCCAGGAGTGGGGCTGATGAACTCTAAAAGAAGCCACCTGAGGAGTGTTGACTAAATTCATTTATCATGGGCCAAACTGACCTGAGAGGACTTCTAGGCCTGGAGCCAAGGCAGGCCTGAGGGGATCATCTTCAGAATTCCCTGATTCAAACAACCACATCTTGCTGAGATCCCACCACAGGGAAATCTGGCCCCTCAGGGTGGCTCTTCCTCCCTGCAGCTGGGTTGTGTGTGGTCAGCAGAGTGACCCTGTTGTCCGATGGCCAGTGGGAGTGACCAGCAGTGCTGGCATTGCTGGAAGGAGTTTGGGAGCCGACTCCAGCAGAGAGCTCAGAGCTGGACACACACTGAAAGCTTCCACTTCCCCATGCATTTATTTAAAAGCAAATCAAGAGGGTGATGATGTGGAAATTATCTTCAGCAAGGGATTACTTTTTTCCCAGTGTTTTTTCCCTGCTAGTGAAAGCATTTCACAAACAACTGGTGAAGTTTTGCATCACATCCCATGGCAGCAATGAAGATCATTGCTTTATTTCCCTCTTTAGCCAGGGAATCTCAGCCAGTCTTCAGCAAATCAGGAGGTGCAGGTGGTTAATGGGACATGTAATTGAAAAAGAAGGGAAAAATAAAATCTCCATATGCATGGAGAGTTATGAAAAACCCCGAGAAAGGGATTGGGTAGGAAAATCCCCCTGGGAATTTCCTGGAAAATCCCTCTGTTTTTCCAGGGATGGATATAGCAGCTATTACTGGCTTGTCCTCAGAGCCTTGGGCAGCAGAATTCCATCTGCTGATGGTGTCACCTTGGGGATGTCACCTTGTCTGAGGAGGGACAGCCCACCCCACCCCACCCCATGGATGTCCTGGAGATTGACCGGATTTAGTTGCACATCCCATCTTGGGATGAAGGCCAGTTGGATATTGCATCAAAATTTAGGTAGGGGCTGGTTAGATCCTGCTTGGGCTTGGACTCCCCCTTAATTTCTTTTGTGCGGTCTTCTCTCGGGAAGCTTTAGAGAAAACCAGCAGGAACATCTGGATCTCACCCAGGGATCATCTTCATCGTGCTGTGGGCTACTGTGCAGCCCTGGCCACCTCTTGCCTTTCCTCAGGGATGTGCTTGAGTTCCATCTCTGGCTGTTCTGTCCCTGGGTGTTCTCCCTGCCCAGAGCGTGCTCGGCAGCCACTGTCACTCAGAAATGGAGGGTCTCCAAGTGGGAAGCTTGCCCAGAGCTGCCAGAGGCTCTCAGCCATCCCAGTTTCCACGAGGCAGGAGTTCCCTTCAGAGGGATCCAGTTCTCTCTTCCCTCCCATTCCTTCATCTGCAACCTCTGCCTTTTGGGTTTAAATCTGAAATTCAAGTTTAAGCCCTTTGGAAAGCCCAAATATCCTGATCACTGCAGGGCAGGAGGCTTAGAGGAGGAGGTGACCCCAGGAGAGGCATGGAAATTCAGCTCTTTAGGATTCAGTTGTGCTATGTTTTTCCAGTTTTTCACAAGGAGTAATTATTATCCTAAGTAATACTTCTTCCCCCAAACTCTCATATAATTTTTCATCTTCCCACCAGAGAAAGGGAAAAGAGGATTTGTGAGGAAGCAGAATGATTTTGCTTTTGGTTTCATTTCGTTCCTTAAAAACGGTTTGTTTTCTGAGTGGAAAACCTGATAAAATTAATGCAGAAGTGGGAAATATTCTCCCTAGCCATAGAGATGCTGCATGACAAAATACTTTTGATTGAGACTAATCCAATTACTCTTGATTTGGCAATCATGAAGGGTTGCCAAAACCTTGTGGTTTTCTGAAACCGAAGTCCCTGAATGTCCCCACATGCCAGGAATGCCAGGACCTCGTGGATGCTGCCAAGTGCATTGGTGCTGTGCTGTTGCCCTGCCAGAGGTAATGTTTTCAATTTCAGCTGTAGGGCTGCAATAAACACTATCCTAAAGAGACCCAAAATAGGATAAACTGGGATATTGGCTGTCTCTGGCAGAGGATGTAGGGGAGATGGTTATTCAGCATCTCCCATCCCAGGAGGTGTTTGACTGCTTTAAGGATTGGAGAGCAACCCTGAGGGCATCTGAGTGACCTTCTAAAACTTGACAGGAGTGCTGTCACCTTGGGGAACATTCCTTCCCCCAAACCAGGTGGAAATGACTGGAGCAGGGCCAGCAAATAGAGGCAGGAAGGAAGGATGAGGAGTATGGAAATTCTTCCACAGGGGGTTAAACAGATATGGGGTGTTTAATTTACTGAGGAGAAAAGTAAGGGATGCCACAGAGGGTTCTTGAAACAGTGAGTGATATGAAGAGGGTCAAGAAACCACTGCTGTCTGCCAGCTCCTACATCTTATACGATACCTGAAAGAAAGGGGTGGAATATTAAATAATGCTTACATTAATACATATTGTTAAATCAAATGTTTACAATAGGGGGAGAAAAAAAAAAAAAGAGGGTTTTCAAGTGTGTCAGTGCTACAGTTGTCCTTGAGTGATGATGTGAGGACAGATGGTGTCCAGGTTTTGGGAGCAACTTTTCTCCATGGTCCACAAGGGATTGCAGAATAATCTTCTGCCTTGCCCCAAGAGGCAGCTGAAATAATTCTCAATGGATATGGAAGTTCAGCTGAGGTTTTTAGGATTTATGGCTGAACCTTAAAAGATGGTTTAGGGTTTTGCCTGCCGGACAGTGTTGGGATGTGTTGAATAACACTTTGGAAAAAAGACATGGATGGGGAGCCGTGGTTTGCGATCTAGGAAATGTAGCAGGATTTGCTGTGTGACGGTGGTGTTCCAAAGAGACAAATGAGGTTGGGACAAGCTTTGTCAGCTGTTCATTGTAACCCTGTTACTCCTCTCTGCCACTTACAGTCACACTGATTTACCCCGGCAAAAACACTTGTCACGTTGGGATGCCAGAGGAAAGGGATTTGCTTTGTTGGGATGCTGCAGTAGAGTGGTGATGTGATTGTGCTGGATGCTGGTCTGGTGAGGCTCATGCAGCTCCGGGATGAAGCTGAAACTCCTGCAGGCTCCTCCTGGAGGCGATGGAGGGAGCGAGAGAGGCTTTCCGGGCTGGGTCACCGGCCTTGGAGGTGGGAGCCAGCATGTGGTACCTTGTTCTGCTAATGATGCTGCTTCCACCTTTTCCCATTTCCCTGCCGACGCTGGGGGCCCTCTGCCATGCTCCTGGCTTTGTTTTAATCTTTAGTAGCAGCAAAAGAAAACAACTGGTGCTTTGCTTCCCCCTCAGTCCGAGGGTGCTCCTCAGATCGGGGATAAGGGGCAGATTTTGTCCAGCCCAGGGGCAAAGCCCACTGAGGCTTTGGTGGGTGCTGCTCTAAGATTCCTATCTGAGGAGCACTTCCGGGGGAGGGATGTGTAAAATGAGTAATCAGGAGCATGTCTGGCCAGCAGGGCTGGGAGAGGAGCACGGGAGGAAGGCTGGTAACTTTGGCTGCTGTGCTGTGCCATCTCTGTCGGTCACAGCACCAAATCACAGAAGTTTAAAAAAGTGCTTGTGAAAATCCCCTCTCAAGCTCCCTTGGGTCCTCCTCAGGCACTGGAAGGGGATCTGAGGTCTCTGGAGCTTTCTCTTCCCCAGGTGAACATGCCCAGCTTTCCCAGTCTGGCTCACCCCAGGCTACCCAGCAAAGCCCAGCCCCAATTCCATGATAAATCCCACAGCTGGGAGTGTTTCTTTTACAGGGAAACACTCAAGGACCATCACCAACAGTCAGGGGGACTTCCCACGGGTTTTAGAGAGGCAGTGAGATGGGGCATCCTTCTGTGCGGTGCTCAGACCACATTCCCCTCCTTGGAAAGTGCAAGGCACAGCAGCAGCAGCATGAGAGGGTTTGTGGGACTGTTTTTCAAGTGCAGGACAGCTGTGAAAAGGAAAGTTGGTCAGAAAGTTGGGGGACTGCTCCCTCCTGCTCTGTGTCAGGTCTCTGTGTGTTTGCTAAAATACAAATGGGTGCAGCACACCCTGACTTGCCTTTTGCCACAGGAAAATCCAATTTCTGTGTAAACTGTGGGAAATCAGCTGTGCCAGGACCATCCAGGAGGAGTTAAGCTGAGCATGGTACAGCCTGTCAGAGAATAACTCCTTACAAAAGCCAGACATGAATCACTTTGCATGAACGTGTTTTACCCACCTGGCGCTATCATCCTATGGTTAATGTAACACGGAGAGTAAATAACTCAGCTCCATCAGCATAAAACTTGTCTCTCTCCCTCTTCCCCACCAAGTTTTGTCAGGAGCAGAGGTAAGACAACAGGATTGTCCATGCTGTCTGACCAAGGAATGATTGTAGAATCATGACTTCTGTGTTTCATGGCATTTCATCTTTTTTTCCTGTTTTATTACCTAGAAAAGGTTGCTTTGGCTCAGAGGATGCTTTGAGCAAAGGATGGGACTTGGAGCAACCTGGGATAGTGGAAAGTGTCCCTGGCCATGGCAGGGAGTGGAACTGGATGGACTTTAAGGTCCCTTCCAAACCCAAACCATTCCATGATGATTTTATACACAGAGCCAAGTTGCTCCTCTTAGCAGTGCCTGGGATTTATCCTGGGGCAGGTGTTGGCTTTTGGTTTGTCAGTGTCTATCCACCCATCCTTAATATTAAAATACTAAACTGGATGAAAATATTCTTCCTTACTATAGTGACCCAAGTTTTGTTTAAAAACAAGGAGCATGTGCAAAGTGGAATTTGTCATGGTAAAACATAAAAAAAAAAAAAAAAAAAAAAAAAAAAAAAAAGTGTGACCAAGCCTTTGAAACTCAAAGAAGTTGTGGGGTTGGTTTTAGCAGGAAATGAAAAAAATTCCTTTTCCTTGATATTCTTCCCTTTCTTCTTTAATATTTTGCTATTATTATTATTTTTCCTAAGACGGTGTAATTTCCTGACTCTCCCTGATGTGAGCTGTATAACCAAAAGGAAGGGGAGACAAACTGGCATAACTCCTTCCTGTAAGGAAATGATTTCCAATCTTTATGTGAATGCCCTGTTGCTTTTCAGGCCTTATCCTTCAGATATGACGGGAAGTATTCTTTGGCAAATGTCCTGCTTGCTGAGAGAGAGAGGCTGGGGGTGGAGGGAAGAGAGGAAAGACCCAAGGTGGAGAAAAGGCTCCCAAGTAAGATTCCCTGTGTTTTGCAGCACATTCCTATAATCCAAGCAGTGCTTTAGGTTTGTTTTTCGACATCCTACCCTGGCTTGTGTATCTGGGTACCTCAAGCCATTCCTTTTCTTATCTGATTAATATGAATCCTGGAATGGTTTGGATTGGAAGGGACCTCAAAGTTCAGCCCATTCCATCCCTGCCATGGCCAGGAACACCTTCCACTGTCCCAGGTTGCTCCAAGCCCCATCCAACCTGGCCTTGGACACTTCCAGGGATACAGGGGCAGCCACAGCTGCTCTGGAAAACCTTTGCCAGGGCCTCCCCACCCTCACAGTGAGATATTTCTTCCCAATATTTTATCAAAATCTCCTCTCCTTCAGTTTGGCTCTTCCCTTCCAGACCAAATGCTGTGAGTAATTGAAACCTGCTCCATTTGAAAATGGGAATATTTGGCATCTTTCAAACCAGCTTGGGATATTTACAGCAGTTACTGGAAGGGGAGCCAAGCAAATACAGGAAACTTCCCTCCAAACCAGATTTTCCAAAAGGATGTAAAGCTTTGTGCTTCAAACAGTCTCTAAGGAGGCGGTGGAAAACTGTCACGGTGTAGTTTGGTTGGGAATGGGGTTCCACAAAGGCTTGTGACTGTCTTGAGAAATGGTCCCAGACTTGATGCTGACACATTTTGCTAGCAGGACTCATGATCCTTGGCTCCAACCAGGACTTGGAGACATTTTGGAATCAGGAAAACATTGGAAAATCTGTCACTTGCAGCAGTTTCCCAGCCACATCTGAAGCAGCTTTATGAGACGGGTCTGGGTTGGGTTCCCACATTAGAATGGTGCCACAGCTCCAGATCTGGGGTGTCTCATCCAAGCTGCAGTCTGGTGTTCAAAAGGATTGGATTTGCAGCTCTGTTTTCAGCCTGCTTGTAATGGGAAAATGGATTTTATTTTGGATGATCCCCTGGATCATTGTCTTGCAAACTGCTGATTCCCAGATTTGTGCACAGCACAGAGCAGGGGGTTGGAAACCTAATATTTTTTCAAGTCTTATGTTCTTTCTGCATCATCCAGTTGCTTCTGCTTTTGGCTGGTTCAAACTTCCTGCTAGGAAAAACAATGGGAAAAGTTGAATGTTCTTTGAAAATAGAAAGAAATTTGCATATGAACAAAGCCTGGAAGTGTCCAAGGCCAGGCTGGACAGGGCTTGGAGCAAACTGGGATTGTAGAGGGTGTCCCTGCCCTTGGCAAGGGATGGGAGAAGATGAGCTTTAGGATCCCTTCCAACCCAAAGGATTCCATGGAAGCTCAGCACAAGAACCTTTTAGTCAAACCCTGGCCCATATTTTCATTTTCAGCCAAAGAAATTTCCCTCTCTTTCAAGAGCTGTGGCCTGATCTAAGGAAAAGAAAATGTAATTCTTATGAAACTTCTTAACAACAGGTTGTCTTTGTCATTTACTGGTGTTTTGTATTATAAACTGCCCCGAATACTTGGGAAATGTTTCCTTTAATGCCCTTATGGAACCATTATCTTGCCCCTGGAAAAAGCCACCAAGAAAGCATACATAGAATTGATGATCTTAGAGGTCTTTTCCAGCCTTAATGATTCTGTATTGTTCACTATTTGAACAGCATGTTCAGTATCAGTAGGTGCTGCAGAAATATGGTGTTTTGGACTAAAATGGTTTGACTTGTAAAACTTTGAGAGAATGTTGAAAACCATTCTGGGGCTTGCTAGAGGAAAATAGAGGATTTGGGCTTGTATTGGGATTTTTTCCCCTGCTTGTTTCTACAACAAATGGCAGCTTTTAATTGCACATATTTGAGACTCCTTTGTATTGATCATGGCCTTACTGAGGGATCATCTTCAGGTCCTTTGAAAAAAGCAAGGGGAAAAAGATTTAAGTCACTAAAAACCTATTTAAGTAACTTAAATCTATGTAAATAATGGATTTGTTTAGGTGGGAAGAGCCCTCTGAGACCATCAAGTCCAACAATTCTCCCAGCACAGCCAAGGCCTCTCCTTACCCATGTGACTTTTAAATCCTTCCAGGGATGGGGACCCCACCACTGCCTGGGTAGCTCCTTCCAAGGCCTGACCACCTTTTCCATGGAGATTTTTTTTTCCTAATCTCCATCCTGAGCCTTTCCTGGCTTAGCCTGATGCTGTTCCCTCTCCTCCTGTCCCTGTTTCCTGGGAGCAGAGCCCAACCCCCCGGCTGTCCCCTCCTGTCAGGAGCTGTGCAGAGCCACAGGGCCCCCCCTGGGCCTCCTTTTCTCCAGGCTGAGCCCCTTTCCCAGCTCCCTCAGCCTCTCCTCGGGCTCCAGACCCTTCCCCAGCTCTGTTCCCTTCCCTGGACACACTCCAGCCCCTCAGTGTCTTTATTGAAACAAGAGAGCCAGGGCTAGGCATGGGCTGTGGAAGGAATTGGGTGTTATTTTGTAATATTTTCCACCAATTCCACAATTTTTATTCTTTTCCCCCATATTTTCCAGTGGCCAGCCCTTCCTCTTTTCTCAGTTCAGCCTCTTTCCCATATGGGTGTCTGTGGACACCCCATTTGAACAGCTGTAACATCCCAAAAGCTTTATTTGTTCTGTCCCTGGGAAATGAGTCACTGGGAAGCCTGGAGTTAAGGAAGGAGGTGCATAAAGATTGATGGTGAGTTTGAAATTAAGGAGAGGCACCTCCAAGCATCTCCTTTCCATGGGAGCAGAACAGGATGGAGTTTGCTGGCCAGAGGACAACACCAGCTCTGGATTTTGGGCATCAGGGAATGGCCTGGATGGTAAAGTGTTTGTCTTGCCCCTCACCAGGACCTGGGCTCTGTGTGAAAGGTTAGAAAATGACAAAAGAAAAAAAAAAAAGTTCACCTAAATGTATCTATCACCTCACAATCCATCATTTTTTCCAGCCTGGAGAAGAGAAGGCTTTGGGGTTTTCCACTGCCTGAAGGGAAACCACAAGAAAGATGGGGAGAGACTATTTACAGGCGGTGGAGTGATAGGAAAAGGGCACAGAGAAGGTTTAGGTGGGAAGAAATTATTCCCTGCAAGGGTGGGGAGGCCCTGGCAAAGGTTTTCCAGAGCAGCTGTGGCTGCCCCTGGATCCCTGGAAGTGTTCCAAGCCAGGTTGGACACTGGGGCTTGGAGCAGCCTGGGATAGTGGAAGGTGTCCCTGCCATGGCAGGGGTGGAATGGGATGAGTTCCGAGGTCCCTTCCACCCCAGACCATTCTGATTCTGCTTTCAGGACCTTTCCTGATGAACTCAGGAGGTTTGGGAGCTCCTCTCTGCCATGCAGCAGCACACAAGGAAGGGCATCCCTGCTCCAGGATAAATCAGTGCTGCCCAGGGTTCTGCAAGCTTCAGAAAAGAAAACACTGGAAGTTCTTTCTTGCCCAAGATGAATCTCTGTGTTTATTTACACACACATATATAATGGATGTGTCTATATATCCTTAAGATATCAGTGAGAGAAGCTTGCCCAGAACCACAGCACTCAGCTTTTCCCTGTCAGCAGCCTTTCCCCCAGGCTGCACTTCCACATGGGGACCAGATGTGCCCATCCCAAAAGTTCTTCTCACTTCTGTACACTCTTTTAGTTTAGGTTTTTGGTTTTTTTTGTCCCCACCCCACTGAAGTACAGCACAAGCCATATGAGCCAACCCTCCAGCTGGGGCCGAGCAGGAACCAGGAATGATTGCTCAGAATGCCATAAATAGCTCTAAAAAGCTGTTTCCAACCGTAAATAGGGATATGTGAATTAGGAATAAACTGTCCCACCAGTTTGTAGACATTCCAGTTGCTTGTTTTAATATCTTCATGTGGCTTTTTCCCCTTTTCTTTTCTTGGTGGGAGGTGACACAGAGAACAATGAGCAAGGGGCCCTCTCTGGTTATCTGATGCAGAACGAAAAACAAGGGGAGGAAAAAAGCTGGGATTTCAAAAGGAGCCTAGGAGAATTAGAGACCTCAGGCACTTTGGGAACTGGATGCTCAGTTCTTTGAGGGGACCCTGAAAGATCCTATCCTCATGATGTTGGCAGAGGATGCAAGGATTTGGGGATGCACTGCTAGCTTGGAGCCTTTGGATGAAGTTCCAAAGCTTTCGTGAGCTGTCTCAGCCAGCCTTCCGTTCTTCTTGACAGCAACCAAAGCTGTCCAAAAAAGTGGAATTCTTGTCACATGGAATGAAATGTCCTCATGGTTTTCTGTTGCTTTTGTTCCAGATGAGGGAGAAAAGTCCAAGTTTTTTCACTGAGTGGAAAAAACATTCTGTTTTTGTGAAACTGAGTCAGAAATATGGGAGTGACCTGATTGAAGTGGAAAATTTGCTGTAAACACCAGGTAAAGGTGATACAAATTGTGGGCATCCAGAATGGAAAGAAAGGGTGGAATAACCAATGGGGAAAAAAAAAAAAAAAAAAAAAAAAAAAGCAGCTTTTGTTTGTGAATTTAAAGACTTTGCTGTCCAGCTCCTTCAAAATCAGAATTTTCCCAAAAAGTCAAATGAATTTGGATGAACGGGAATTTACTGCTGAAAAACTGCTGTGGGATTTTTTTGTGGTTTGCCCCAAACACAGCCTGCTCTCACATCTGTGCCCATCATTATAACACAGAGCTCATAAGCACATCCAAAATTTGGGATCCAGCTCTGAGTCTGGCCCTGATTTGAGCTGGAGGTGGGATTAGAGACTTCCTGAGGTCCATTTGGACTTTGGTGGTGTCCACAGTCTATGGAAAAGAATAATTTTGCTAACAGATCAAGAGGGAGGGAGGAGGAGAGAGGAAAAGAGCAAGAGAGGAGAAT
This sequence comes from Aegithalos caudatus, assembly GCA_013389925.1. Taxonomy (NCBI): domain Eukaryota; kingdom Metazoa; phylum Chordata; class Aves; order Passeriformes; family Aegithalidae; genus Aegithalos; species Aegithalos caudatus. The sequence goes on along the minus strand of WEIU01017639.1, from coordinate 77,236 downwards.
TAAAACAGGGGTAGAGGAACATGTTTGCCAAAACCATGCCTAGAAGGGAAAAATCCCTTTCCAGGCTGCAAATTTAAAATTCCTTCCAACTTTTCTTCCAAAATACCCCTAAAGTAATGATTCGGGTTTGAAAGAATTTTTAAACCATCTAGTCCAACCTCGAAGTGATGTCCTCCAGGCACCCCGTGGACTTCAGTTCTGTGATGGAGAAGGGATTTTTCAGGTGCAGTATTTTTGGGAAGGGGAGGTCTCTGACTGTGGGGTGAACCCATTAATGGAGAAGTTAAGCAATATAATTAAGAAATAGAGGCTCGTTAAACAATGGGCCATTAACTCTTCCCACTTTGCCTCACAGAGAGGGGAGCAAAAGGCAGCCAGAATTCCCAAATCAGATGGAGGAGCCACTGCATGGATCCAGAGGGAAGAGTGGGCTCAGCACCCCATGGCAGAGGGAGCACTCAACAGATCGAGAAGTTTAGTAAGGTGAGAAGAAGCATTTTGGTGCTCCAGTACTGATTTTCCCTGGAAATCTTGGAGCTGCACGAAGTCACGTGGTCTGGTCCTCAGAGGATCAATAACAGAGAGGTTTGGGTTGGATTGGAACTTAGAGACCATCTCATGTCACAGGCAGGGACACCTTCCACCAAAACAGGTTGTTCCAAGCCCTGTTCAGCCTGGACTTGGTCTGAGAAGGAAATCAGAGCTTAAAGCCACCCATCTTGATGGGACAGCAGTGTGCCTTTGGTGTGGGGCTGAGGGACAGCAGCCTGCGAGACCCAAGGTGTTCGGTGTCGTAATTCCAAGACACTGGCTCAGCCCAGCTTCATTCCCAGCCAGCAGGAAAGGCTGACAGGGAGCCAGTACAGCTCTTCCAATCCCTTTGGCTCCCTAATTACTTCTGGCTGCTGTGGAAGCCCCAAAGACTTCAAAGGGATGGCGCTGGTTTTGCGCAGGGCTGTCTGTCACAGATCTCCTGTACCGGGTTCTCAGCCCATGGTGGTCCATGAGCCTTCAGAAAGGGACCCACTAAACTGCAGAAAACATGAAATATATATTGCAAATGTGCATTCTCACACAGACAAAGGCAAGGAAAATGGAGAGAAAGCAAAGGGCTCAGTGAACAATGGAAATTCAGCTTTTTTCGCTGCTTTTTTTTGGCTTTAAATGAAAAAGCGTGTGTGGAAGCTGGAGCTCCAAAAGGAGAAATGGCACATCTCGGGGTAGGTTTAGATGGGATATTAGGAAGAAATTCCCACTGTGAGGGTGGTGGGGCCCTGGCACAGGGTGCCCAGAGAAGCTGTGGCTGCCCCTGGATCCCTGGAAGTGTCCAAGGCCAGGTTGGACACTGGGGCTTGGAGCCACCTGGGATAGTGGAAGGCATCCCTGCCCATGGCAGGGGGTGGGATGTGCTGAACATCAAGGTCCCTCCACCCCAAACCATCCTGGGATGAAAGAGGAGAGAGTCTGGTCTAGGCTAAGCAGAAAAAGCACTTTTTGCTCTTGGTGGAGGTGTGATGGAGATGCTTATGCCAAGGAAAATGATGCCAGCTCAGGTGGGATGGGGAAAGGTAGACTGGGAGTTGATGCTTTCCATAGCCCATGAATGGGCAGCAAAACAGGGCTCAGTGAATGCTCCATGGGTTTTTTTCTCTTTCCCAGAGCACTGCCCACCTTCCTGCCTTCCTGGGCCCTTTTTGGTTGGAAGAGTGATACAATCACAGGGTTTCTCATGTGAAGGCTGTTGGAAATGCTCCTGCATGACTCCACATCCTAAAAGACAAGGAATGATGGATTTTATCCCACTGGACATAATCAACCCATGGCTCTTCTGAGCAGTGGGGAGCACGGGGCATGAGGGGTCTTTATCCACAAAAGACTCCATCAGCTCCACTCCCTGGGGCTCATCCCATTTGTTCAGCTCCTGGGACACAGTTGTGGCACTTGAGTTCCCATCAAGGGGCCCTGAGGCCCAGAAGGTTTTCCAGGCATGATGCTTGAAAAACACATCCCAGATCTGGCTTAACCCTGCCTACTGTGAAGATGCTTTATAAGGAATTGTATAATTAGTCAATGAGCTAATGGGACAGACCTGGATAAAGCAAACAAATGGCACCACCACACAAATTTAAGTGATTTTGGCAAAACCGTTCTGGCCAAAGGGAAGCTGGCTTTGTTTGCTGCACTCCTGATTTCCTTCCATTTCAACCCCAAGGAAAATGGTGATTTCCAGCCAGCTCTGCCCGTGCTCATTTGAACAGGCTTTCTAGGCTGGCAATTGGAGTGGCAAACCCTCTTTATGGGCTGTTATTAACTGTGCTCTGCTCAGAGGCAGCAAAACTCATTATGTGCAGGAACAGCCGCGGTGCTCCCGTCCACCCATGCAAGGAACCTTTAATGCTCTCCCTTTTCCGGATTCCCAGCGATAAAAACATATTATTGGGGGGTGAAAAAAAGCTTCAGAGTGAGCTGCTGGTTCTCTCAGCATCCAGGCTCCTGTGCTGGAGGTTTTATTTGGCTGCTGACATCCCTTGGATGGCTGCAGAACAGGCACTTGGATTTTTAGGAAGTCAGCCAGTGTGGTGCACTCTCTGCTTTTTATTTAGCTGCGCATTAAATGCTCCCCTTTGCCCTGAGTTTTATTAAGCAGAAATTAAAGAGACCCTTGTTAAGCTGGGGACATGAAAGGAGAGCAGGCTGTCCTGCTGGGCTGAAGGAACAACCTCAGGATCAACGCCACAATTAGTCCAGTTCTTTAGGCCTGATGTAATTACGGGTATCACCATCTGCAAGGGGCATGGGAACCACAGGGATTCCTCTCAGAGAAAACTGGGGAGAAATAAAAGCTGAGAGGGACTTGGGAGTTCATCAGGACTCACAGCTGTCAGAGGTCGGTGCACGCTGGGTTTGTTGGGTGATGGAGATCCCTGCGTGACCTCTCCCTGTTATCCCAACATCTGCCTGTTAAATAGGGCACATTTTGTACCTCTAGCAAGCAGAAACACCAAAGCCCACCAATATCCCAGCCAGCTCTCATGGCTGTGAGTGACAACTCCAGAAAATCTCCAAAAAGTGCCCTTGTGGAGGAGACACCAAACAGCAGAGGCTTTCCAAAGAGCTTGTTGGCCCATGGAATGATGTCCTGAGTGTTGAGTTCATGTTCCCCACTGCCTTGGCTGCTCCTGTCTCTCCCTCTGCTTTGACTGAACCCCTGGTACCACACTGAGGACTTTATTAGGGCTTGGTGATGTTTTTCCCCACACACAACCCTGGGCTGGAGCTTGTCAGTGGGAGGAAAAGGCCTGAATTAAGTTTTAGGTATTAACAAATACTGAGAGCACCATCTGGTGGGCTGAGAGGCTGGGAAATATGGCCATCAGAGCCAGGGATGGGCTTCTGAAAGCATCCCAGAAATGCACCTGGCTGGGGCCATCAGAAAGTTGTGGTGTTCCTGGGCTGCCTTCCCACAGCCACCTCCTGACAGCCTCAGGGAAGAAGGTGGAAATAAGGGCCAGACATCCCCAAATTCTTCCTGATTTTAGAAGGATGGAGCTTGATGTGCTCCTTGAAGCATGGAAAAAACTCTGAGTGGAATGACTGACCTCCCACCATAAATTATCCATCTGCTCTCTCTTCTTTGGACTGCATCACCCTTGTGGGGCTCTTCCATCTCAGGGTATTCTGTGATTCTTTGGAAATGGACAAAGTATTAAAATCAACTTTATTGTGGCCATGGGTTCCATGGATCTGTGAGTGTGTATTTAGATATATTTCTCTCATATATATATATATATATATATCCATTTTCAGCTGGCTGATATTCAGTGTTCCCATCTGTAGTCTTCATCTGTGAGAGAGGGATTTAGTAGTGCCCGTGTTCCTTGGACCATCCATGCTATTCGTGTTCCTCATGGATTTATCCAGAGCCCTGTGAGATCCCATTACCCTCCCACAGCCCCTCTAAGTGCTGTGCCAACAGAACCCGGGGATGGTGACCCCCAAAAAGCAGATGAATCACATGAAAATTACACAGCATTTTTAAAACCCCAACCTTTTCCTTGACCTTTCAGCACAGCCCCAGAATTCCCTGTGTGTTCTTTGGGGTGGGAAACACCCTCCCAGGATGTTACTTGGGTTTTTTCAGGCAGCTGATCCTCTTTTTATCTTCAGGAAAACAGGTCAAAGGATGCTTCTTAGAGCTGGGGCTCCTTCCCCTGCCCTGTTTGCTGCTGGCCATGGCTCTGTCCCTCTTTTAGTCTGCTATAGGGATAAACTATCCCAGGTTTTTTTTATGCTGTTATATGAATTTTGATCTATCAAAGCATTTTCTATACATGAACTGTCAGGAAAGGTGTTTTTCTATGTCCTTGAGCACAAAGATTCTTGCTGTGGTCTGCTGTGCACCTGCAGGAGGTGAAGAAGGTGTTGGCAGAGGTTTGACTGGAGACAGAAGTGGGATATAAGTGATTATAACCCACAAATTTATTATATCTCCACTGGTTGGCATTGCTGAGTGTGTGTGGTGGCTGTTCAGGGTTCTGCAGAACAAGCTGGGTGACGTTCCACAAAAGGCTTACAGGAAATTTCATTGTCATTCCTTGTTGTGTTTCCACACGGCCATCAGATATTTCACAGAGTTGTAATTCATGTGAATTATTTAATATTGGGGCAGCTCATGGTATTTTAACCTTGGCATCAGAGTTGGGTTTTGATGCAATCAGCTTGGGTGGAGCATAAAGAGAAAAACCAGTGCCAAGGGAATTTGTAGCCATGCCTCTCCAGGATGCTTTCCCCCGGGTTCTCTGTGCTGGTCAGTTCCCAGGGTTGGCTGTTCCATCCTGCATTTGTGTCCTCTCCCTCTGTACCCTCTCCTGGAGGCTGAGGCAGCTGTGGGCCCAGTTCCCATGTGCCTCAGACGGAAGAATCCCATAAGAAAACACATGGCATTTTTCTCATTGTTTTCATAGCATAGCAGGTGGAAACGTGCAGGCAGGGTGGGGAAAAAAATAAAAAAAGCCAGCTGGGTGCACCCAGCTCTGCTGTCAGTGTCCAAAGCTGCTCCATAGAAGCTCTGCTGCCAACAGCAAGCAAGTCACACCCCAAAAATATTTGTTAGCATCAGTTTCAGGCAGGTTTCCTGACCTGGAGGCAGATGGGGCTTTCCCTTTGGGCTGAGAGTCCTGGGAAGTGCCAGAAGAGCCTTAAGGAGGTTTTCACACCTCCTGCACAAGAGGACCTGGTGGGGTCCAACCCCTTCCACAGGTGGCTGCTCAGTTTGCTTTTCCAGCGGTGCAAACTTTGCCTTGGAGGGGAACCAGGGCACACAAGAAGGCCAAGGGCAAGGTATAACCTCCCCCCCTTTCCCCAGCCCTATGCCAGCAGGATCGGGCCGCTGTCAGTGTCACTATCCTTGAGGAAGGTGTAAAAACTCCACGTTTTCAGCCCCATCTTTTCCCAGCTGAGGTGAACCATCACTTTGGGCCGCTGCTCCCAGGTATTCAGGTGTTTTGGGATCAGTGGGAGAGCCCAGAGTTGTGCTGCATGCCAGGATCTCTGCCACAACCCCTTGCCAACAGCTTGGTATTCCCAGGGATCTCAGAAGGAGGTAGATCATGGAATATCCTGGGCTGGAGGGGACTCACAAGGATCAAAGTCCAGCTCCTGCCCCTGCACAGGACACCCCAACAATCCCACCCTGTGCATCCCTGAGAGCACTGTCCAAACCTCCTGGAGCTCTGGCAGCCTCGGGGCTGTGCCCATTCCCTGGGAGATAAGTGGGAAACGGGTGCTTTGATTAAAATGGCTGGGTGTTGATGCCAACCTGGTGCAGCTGAAGCAGGCTTTGACTCCTGCTGTGTGCCCATGTGATGCTTCTTCAGCAGCTTCTTCCAGCCCTCCCTGAAGGGCCAGCACTGCTGTTCTGCAATTTAAGAAGCCAAAATCCTAAAAGTCCTTCATGCAGATGAGTTTTCCCCTGTGATGTCTCCCTGCCTCTTTTTCCATGGGCTCTGAATCACAGCACCTGCTTGCTTCAGCTGCTCTAATTAAAAGTGGAGAAGAAAATGATCAGTGAGGCTTGCTTTCTTCTCACCAAACAATGCCCCAAAACCTCCCCAAACAGGCATGTCCTGTTCAAAAAAAAAAAAACAACCTGCATTGATAAGCCAGCCTTTGGACCCTCAGAAGTGTCTTTTGTGTGGGGTTCTCCCTGCATTTTAATAAGCCTGGCTTTTACAAAGACCCTCCCCCCCAAAAAAAGAAAAAAACAGACACATGCACAAAGACAAATTTCATTAGGCTATAATCTCCTCTCTGATAAATACACTCCTGGAGATCTCTAAGCTCTTTCAGCTCAGCAAAGGTTTTTTATTTTATGTATAATCTTGTTGTTTTGTTCCCTGCCAAAAATAAAACTTGTTCCCGGTGCAAAATGCAGGGTCCCAGCATGGATAACATCTCTGTTTTTTTCCTCCCCTTTCTTAGAGGTGTGAAGTTGTTAATGAGGTGTCTCACGTGGCAGAAACGCCAGCAAATCCTTTGATTAAAGCCAGTCCCAGGGGCAGAGGCTGGTTATTCGTGCCGTGGTGCCTTTGAGGGGCAGTGGTGGCAGTGGCTGGGGAAGGAGGAGGGGGAGATGGGGAACAAATGACACACACTGGGGGCAGCAGGATTGCTTGGTTTGGCAGAGAAGCTGAGGAGAACGCCAGCAAAAGGGAAGGGGGTTGTTAAATGGTACCAGCACTCAATCTTGTGTTAGCAGAGATGCTGGCAGGAGGATTTGCTGTGAAATCCAGCATTTTTGCAGGAGGGGAACTTCGAGTGGGGGAGCTTAGGGCAGCATTACGGTGCTGACATACCGATGGTCACATCGAGGAGTCAAGGAGAGCTGAGCTTCCCCTCGCTCTCTGCTTTGCATCACCTCCCATTCAGAACTCAAGCTCTTCAACTCTGCTATGTTCTCCCTTGGGTCACTGGGAGTATCCAGCCATCACAGCCCTATTGGAACTGCAAAGACAGGGTGAGCACACTCGAAACCACTGAGATGCAGAACTGAGGCAAAACCAGCAGGAAAAAGAGAAATTGCAGCAAAGGGAGCAAATCCCCCAGTTTGAATTGCCTATGATGGCATTGCTGGAGGAGCTCACATTTTTGGCTGGGAGCCCACTGGAGCATTCCAGGCATAGCTGCTTTAGATCCAGGCATTTTGGGTGGCTCCTCTGCTCAAAGGGCTCAGAAGGTGGGGTCAGAAACCAGACTGTGGGTGCCTGGGCATTTCAGTTGGATGGGATATGCTGTGACTTTGGGATCACTAAGGGCTGAAGGAAATGCCACCCTGGCACCCCAGAGCAGGCACAGGCCACATCCCCTGCCAGCCTGAGGCCATCCACAGGGATGGAGCTGGGGGAATGCAATAAACATCTGTCCAACGGGGGCTGCCTGGGATGCAAAGCAGCCCCATTTGTTCTGGCTTTTGGCTGTTGAGATTCAAACACACTCAGAGAATTCCAGATCCTCAGCAGAATCATAGAAGGTGCCAGCAGCTGCCTCCACTTGCCTGTTCCCCCTTCCTGCTGCACATCAGGCTGACAGAAGCTCTCCAGGCAGCAGCAGAGGGCTGACAGGCAGCGGCTCATCTGGCACTTGGATGCTCTGGGCCCTTCGGCTCCATCCCTGGTGGCTCAGCTACATGTGGATGCATGGCATGGAAAGACTGCCACCTCAGCCCTCTCTGCAGCCCAGCCATCCCAAAAAGCAGCCCCCCAGCCTGGGGAGGAGAGGAAGCATCTCAGCTGCAGCCCCCAAGAGGGCTGACATCTGTGCTTTGGTGGAAAATAATTTTCATACCCTGCAAAAAAGTTGATGGTTAGCCTCCAGTGCCTCCACCTTGGAGATTAAAGCACATCTCTACCCCCCTGGGCAATTTGTAGCCCCTTAAGATGGAGCCAGAGGTGGGTGCTGGTCACTCCCTGCTCTGATGTAGTTGTTCTCCTGATCTGAAGGGCAGGAAGGCACCTGTTTTTTTGCTTGCGAAAGATACCCTCATGGATTCACCTGCTGGAAAGGAAAGGAGCACCCTGCACGAGAGAGCAGGGTGGCCAAGCTCCCATCACCTCACTTTGGACTGCCTCCAGCCCTGGTGGAAAGGTGCAGGCCAGGCTCTATCCCACCCTGGATTCCTTTTGGGATTGGATTGTTTCAGTTTAAAAAAAAAAAAAAAAAAAAAAAAAAAAAATCCAGGCAGGACTGTGAGATTCTCCTGTCCTTGGGGGACAGGTTTGGAGCAGAAGTTTGGGATTCTGTGCCTCTTATTGCCTCCCAGTTGCTCCTGGGCATTTGGCAGAAGGGAAACACAACTGTGGTTCTGAAAGGTCTTCTCAGAGGAAACTTTGGGGCTACCTACACATTGGGGAAAAGTCTGATAATTTCAAGTATTTTAGAGGGCGAATCTCTGGAGGGAGGATTTTCATGGGCACAACAAATATTTGGTAGCCTCAGAGATTTCCTGCACATCATTTGTCTTCTGATTAAATACTTTGGCTTCCTTCTGGAGCCCGGTGCACGCAGCCAGTTTTCTCCTCTAGATCAGAGACATGTAAAACCAGTCATGTACTTCAATATATTCAGATGCCAGCTTGGAGGTGAGTTTCTCACAACTGAAATAAATCAGGGGGTGCAATGAGTGAGATCTTAGAATTTCCCACATTCTCCATAGCAGAGGTTTCTTGAGGTGTGAGGATCAGCAAAAATCCCAGTTGGAAATCACTCCATGTAAAGTTTGAAGGGGAAAAAGGAAACCCCGACCAAGCAAGAGCTTTGGGTGAACAGTCAGACACAAGGCTTGCAGAAGGATTTCTGTGTTTGAAAGCTCCTCTGCTTATTTTACTCAGTGAAATCATCTGGGGTAAAGGGAGATGTGAACACTCAACTATTCAGGCTGTGGTAACACTTCTCCAAGTGTGGAAGGAAGCAAAGGCTGCCAAGGAGATCACAGTGAACGTGTTTGAGGGCTCACCCGCTGCTTACAAACTCAAAACTCTCAAGACATCTCTGAAAAGGGGCAGAATTGGATTCCTTCTCCCTTTCCCTGCATCCCAACAATGTTCTCTTCTTCCCATCATAAGGAACAACAGCCAAATGCAAATTAAACATCAGAGATATTTTGGGGGGAAAAACCTTGGCCCCTGACATCTATTCCTGGCTTTCTCGTGGCCAGAAGAGATAGGTCAGGCTTAGCTGGAATCCTGCTGCATCTGGCAGTTCTGCACAAGCTCAGCCTTGAGCCAGGTGGACTGTCCATGGTCTTGGAATTAAACGCAGGCAGGAGCCCCACCATGATCTGTGTGCAGGGCTCTGAGCTTCAGGAAATGATGGGTTCTGGACCAGACCTGGAAAAATGAATAAATAAACTCCTCCTCTGATGTTTGCCTTTATTCTGGAGGTGAAAAAAAAAGTGCAAAAAAAATGGCACATTACATTACTGTAAGGAGAAAATAATTCTCTGTCCCTCCCCAGGCACCAGGCTTGGCATTAGGGAAAGGATTCCCTGTTGGAGAGATTATTGTGGGATAAATTGGAGCAACTCCAAGATTTTTTTTTCTTCCCCATTATCCAGGGCACAGCAGAGATGGAGCACCAGGGGCTCTGTCCTGCCTCACCTGAGAGAGGGGTGAAGATAGAACACGGCAAAATGTGTGTGTGAAGAATTGTAGTGGGAACAGAGTTTAAAAAATTTTCAGCTAGATGGAAGGGAATGACTTACTGGAAAATGGGCCCTGCATGTAAACTTCTCTCCCACTCGCTCTATCCGTAAATTGATTCACATGTTCATCTTTGAGCAAGGTTTTAGGAGAGCCTATCCCAACTTTCTCCCAAGTCTTTCATGACAGGGAGAACCAGCATCCCTCCCTCTCTCCCTAAGAAACTGGGTGGAGGAAAGAGGAACGATAATTCTTTGATCTATGGTGGTGCCACACCTTGGCCCCAGCACCACTGCATCACTCCTTGGGAGCCCGTTTTTGGGGAGGGCAAGGTCAGATGGGGAAATCCTGGACCAAGTACTACCCTCACGTGGATAAATGCCTTTATCTTGGGGCGAATTATCCATTCTCAAGGGTCATTTGGGCTGTGATTCAGTATTTTCTCCATCTCTACCTGACTGAGACCTGCCACTAAAACTCCTGTGAGGATGTACTTTGCTTTAGGCAGGGCTGAGGTGATTTGGGAGCCACAAAACCAGTGGCCACTACCAAGAGCTGCTGGTTTCCCTGGGAAATCTGGGGTGGTGGCGTGGTCCTTGGGAAATGTGACCTAAATTGGAAGAGGAATAAACTATGGAAGAACAATAAAATCCAGGGAATGGAGTGAAGGATAAACAGAGTGAGAATTGAGTGCAATGTTTCCTTGACTCAGAGGCTGAAAGACATCTAAATATAACAAATACTGAAAGCTTTTATCCCAGCCATTATAAACAACAACAAAGTGCTGTGGGGTTTTTTGTTGTTTTTCTTGTTTGTTTTTTGTTGTTGCTTGTTTTGTTTTGTTTTGTTTTGATTTGTTTTTGTTATTTTTTATTTTTCCCCTCAGCCTGGCAGAGAAATAGGAAAAAATTCCTTTTGGATCCCACTGGCAAACTGAGGACAGGCTGGACTCCCGCCCCAAAAGTGGTGGCACGGCCCTTCTTGACCTTTCAAGACCCTGCTGAGCCCAGCTTCCCAGTCCACACTGGTTCACCTGGGATGTTAACTGGGAATATCTGTGACTGGGAATATCTGAGAATCTACACTTGCCAGCAGGGCCTTGGAGGAGCACAAACCCAACAACTCCACCCTACAACTCCAGCACTCTTTTGTGGCTGAGGCTCCAGGCAGAGATATCCCCGTACGGAAGGAGCTTGGGGCTAAGGAAATTGGAAGCAGCAATATCTGGCTGCTCTGAGCAGCTGCAAGTTAAAAACTGAACTGTGTGTGGTTTTCCTGGGAAGCTGGAGAGACCCTGCCCCAAACTGTGTCAGCCTGCAGTTGTAATAAGGCGGGGTTTTCATTGATTTTTAGGATAATGGGAGGCAGAACAGGTACCAGGAAGGGCAGTTGAAAGCATGGAGGGGACAGAGCCCTTCCAGGACAGGCTGGAAATATTCATTCCCCTGGAGAAAGCCTTGCAGATCCCCACTGACCTAGCTCACTGATTTTAGCAGCTCATTGCCTGGCAAAATATCCCTCAGCCTTCATCCTCTTCCTCCTCCTACCAAGCTGTGGGGTAGGAGCTCCTTACCAGGTGAAAATGGGGTGGAATAATAAGTGTTTATACCCAAAATCATTTTCAGCTTGGACATTTTGACTTTTGCAGTAGCCTTGCTCCTCTGAGGCCGAGGGTATGTGAACCAAGGAGCCTGCTGTGGACTCAGCTGGGTGAAGAAATCCCTCAAACATGAAGGAATTCGAGGTCTTTTTGTGTCATCTATTTCTGAGGTCCCAGAACTGGTGGTGGGAAAGCCACCTTGATGTTTCCAGCATTCCTGGGGAGGGGAGGAAAGCCTTTAGGGGCAGATGAACTGCAAGATACAGAACGTTGGAAGTGCTTGTTTGTGGTAGTGCAGATGTCAGAGCATCGGTAGCACTGATAATTCCTGTAAAACCCCTCGTTCCAGTGGGATGAATTCAGGCTTGGACCAAAACTCAGGCAGAGATTAAGTGCCAAAAGCCAAATCCAGGCTGGTCTTGGCTGTGCCATGCCCAGTTAGGCTGGAGATTTGTCCCAAGTTTCAGCAGGTCAGGTGCTTAAAATAGACCTGGCTCCTTTGTAAGGGAAGAAATTCCTGCCTGCAGGCCACAACTGACAGCAAGATCCTCGTGGAAATCCTTCTGGAAGAGGGGGGAAAGTCTGTCTGCACCCCAAAAGTGCACATCCCTTAGGTCAAGTCAGCAAGAGCTGCTGGTGCTGGTTGGATGCATGGGATTAGCAGTGGCAGATCTTGCAGGCGGGGCCAGGGGACGACAAAGGAGTGTGGATGGGTGGAAGAATGGGAATTGTTCCACGGACATGGCCAAGGATAAACAGCATTCACTAAACAGTGAATAAACAGAGGATGCCAATATGCCCCAATTGCTATCAGTATTTGCCATTATGGAGCAGCTCCCTGCCATGTGGCGCTGGTTTCCTGTTTATCCAGGAGAGCCTCAACAAAAGCTGTAGCGCTTGGTGCCTGTGATTTATCTGATCTCCAGAGCTCAAACCAGCCCTCATTTCTGTCGGGGCATTGGAGCTCCTGCTCCTGCTGCCTGCACAGGTGACCTGTCACCCAACCACATTTTGTTAGGCTGCAAAATCATTCACTCCATCTAAACAAGGGAGAAAGTGTCACATGCTTGCAAGGAACAAAGACCAGGAATTAATTCCTTCTGATTTCTGCTGCTTCTTGTCTGACACCCGATGACAGGCACCTCTGGAGTCAATCCTGGGAACATGTGTAGCTGTTAGGGGGGAAATTCTGCCTCATGTTCTGTCATAATTTATGCTCCCAGAGCTGCTTATCTTGTGCTGCCTGGTGGGGCCCCTGGTGCAAGCTGGGCTTCTGTAACTCACCTTCTCCTATGCTTCCAGTGCCTCCTCTTGTGCTCCTGGTGGAAGAGTCACCGCTCTCCTCTCCAGGGAATCTCTACAGGTCTTCCAATTTCCCTGCTGAGCTGAAGGGGAAATCTCACATAGTTTTGGCAGAGAAGACCTAAAAGAAAGAAAGGGGAGAGACTTTGTGGGATTCTGGTGACGGAAGGTTAGCAGGACCTGAAATCCCATCCAATTCCATAGGCAGGGACACCTTCCACTATCCTAGGTTGCTCCAAGCCCCAAGGTCCAACTTGGCTGGCCTTGGGCACTTCCAGGGATTCAGGGGCAGCCACAGCTTCTCTGGGGAACCCATGCCAGGGCTGTTGCTGTCTGGAAACTGAAGGACACAGTTGATAAACCAAAAATGTTGTGGAAAAGGAGCAGTCACAAAAACTTGCTTCAAAAAATAAAAATAATGAGATTGTCTGTGAGTCCTTTTCTTGGAAATGAGAGCTGACCCAAAGTTTGGCAAAGCTTTCCTTGAAACAACGGAGGGCAAAATTAGGAAAGATAAATCAATTTTATTTTAAAAGGATGAGTTATTTGGTGAAAACTGCAGTAATTTTGATTGCTTTCACATAGTCCATCTTTATTTACATTTATGTTAGTCCAGCAAGTATTTTGACTCTATTTTAGTGGCACATAAAGAATTTCCTGTTTGCTCGTATTTTAGGGAAATTGAGGAGTGTGTCCATATAAAGAAAAAGGTCTGAAAGAGAGGGTTTATCTCAGGAAGAAGAGTCTCCATTTTCCAGGGTGCCCTGAGATGATGCCACAGAGCCCCTGGCTTGTGGACGGGGCTTGGAACAACCTGGGATAGTGGAAGGCATCCCTGCCCACGGCAGGGGGTGGAATGAGATGAATTTTAAGGACCTTTCCAGCCCAAGCTGGGATTCTGTGGTGGCCAGACATGAATGCATATGTTCACCTGTCCACTACAAAGTCAAACCTCATCCCTGCCAAGTGGAGTCATTGACCCATGGAAGCGAAAAATCAGCATTGTGGCATCAGCTTGGACAGGGCCATTGCTGAAAGTCTGGATCCAGGGAGAAGAAAGCAGCAGAGCTACCCAGCCACCCCAGTTCCTTTTTATGTCACAAGACCCCAAGGTTCAGGCTGGAACCATGGATTAACTAATATGTTACAGGCAGAGAAAGCCCTGGAAGAAGGAAGGAGGAAGAGGTTTCCCTCCCACTTTGGAATATGTGACATAAGGCTGCTGGGCAAGCAAAAGATAGGCAGAAATCACCTTTGCCAAGGGAGGCTTAAAAAATTAAGGAGAGCTTGTAGGAAGGCAAGAGGAGAGGAGAGGAGAGGAGAGGAGAGGAGAGCTGGAGGGATCCTCAGCTATTTTGGGAGTTACGGGTCCGTGCAGCCAGGATGTCAAAGCAAGTTCAGCAGTTAAAGCCTGAGCTCTCCCCCAAGGAGCTCCTTGTCCTGGAGCACATGCTGGCTGATGAGGATAATTCCAGTTTGTTTTTATTCAGTGTAAGAACACGCACAACTGCACAAGTGCTGGAGCTAAGGCGTTGCTGCAGCCTCAGAGCTCCTGGATCATCCTGATAATCCCTGAATCCCACGGGATGCATGCGTAGTTTGTGAGGCTCGCTCTGCTTTTGGCTCTGGGCATGGGTAACTCTCTCATCCATCCCTGCTCCTGGCCTCTCAGTCAGCATCTCTGCTGTGTTTCACCCCACTGAGACCAGGCGAAATGGTCAGAGACCAGACCAAAAACCAGAGCACTGCTGTGGGTGAGGCTTGGGCTCAGTTTCCTCACAGCAAACAAGGAGGTTCGAAGTTCATTCCCTTTGTTTCCTGTGTGCTGTTAATTTGTCAAGTTTTATCAATTTCTGCTGCCCCTGACAGCTGCACTGTGTGTAAAATCCTCCCTGTATCACATATAAAATGTTCTGCCAGGACTGCTCTGCTTCGACTGGAAAAGCAAAAAAAGCAGAGGTCCATTTTTATGTAAATGTTTGGTCGAGCATGATTGTCTCCCAGATCTGACTGAAGGCACTTAAATTGCCCCAAAGTCTTGCAGTTCCATGCTTTTGACAGATCCAGCCACAACCAGTTTGTTCTGGCATCTACGGCCTTGTCACATTAATTTTTACTCTCAAATTAAGCTTTTTTTAATCACTTAACATCAGTTAATAGGCACTTAAGATGAAGTAATATCCTTTTTTCATTTTCTTACTTGGTCTCTGCTGATCAGTGCAGGATGAGATCACCTGAATTTTATTGGGAGGGGTCAAAGGGAAAATTGGCAACATCCACTTAGGGTTTATTTTGGTTTTGTTTCCCCCTTCTCCTTTGAACAGGGTGGGATCTCTGCAGAACAATTAACATTCATTTGCTAAGTGCTTTTGCAAGCATGTTTACAAGAAATGCAAATACTCCAGGCCTGTGGTGGGCTTGTTTTTCACCTCGGTTTAGCCCCAGACGCTGCGGGGTTTGTGTGTACACTGAAATCTCATGCTACAGCACTTGAAAGTTTGCATGCCTGGAGCTGAGCGTGTCTGCAAACTTCTCTGAGGTGGAGGGGCTAAGAAGTGAGAGAGCCAGAG
Source organism: Aegithalos caudatus (assembly GCA_013389925.1). NCBI lineage: Eukaryota > Metazoa > Chordata > Aves > Passeriformes > Aegithalidae > Aegithalos > Aegithalos caudatus. Next base: position 62,069 of record WEIU01017639.1, on the reverse strand, counting down.
CTGTTGTAGCACAGCTTAAAAACCGAGGCTGTTTAGGCCTCTCCAGGTGTCCTGGAAGGGAATTTCAGAGCCTGGAAACTACCATCCCATAAAGAGAGTCCCTGGTGTTGCCCCTGTTCCAAGATAACCCACGGGAGGGTGATGCCTCCAGGGCTGTGTTTTTTCACCCCAAACTGTCTGCTGGCAGGGCAGAGGGGATTGCTGTGCTGAAGATTTATGGGGTAGTGGCTGAGTTCGCAACTGGGAGCAGCAGAGAGGTTTTCCCTAGGAAACGGGACAGCTCCGAGGTGCGGCATCTGCCGGGGGGTCCCCACCACTGCTGGGTTTCTCCAGCCTGGTGAAAGTCACTCCCAGATTTGGGGTTTTTCATGTAAATTGGCACAGAGAGGCAACAAGACCTGTCTCCTTCTCTTTGGGCTTTCCAAGGATTTGGCCAATCCATTCAGGGATGGAGGGAGGATGGGCAAATCCTGGTATTCTTTCCCTGGGGAAAGAAGCTAAAAATAGAATTCCTTTTTCCCAACCAATTAATGGACTTCAAATATCAAGCCAAGGGCTGTGGAAAAGATTGGCAAAGGATAGTGGGAAGGGATGAATTTAGGAGGATGGAACAAGGCAACTTGGATACCCTTGCCCACATCAGAATACAGTCCCTTGAGGGCATTCACAGGAAAGTCTCTGCTTAATTACAGCCTAATTGCTGTCCTGGGTGCAGTTCTCATGCCTTTGGAAGATGGCTTGAGACTGGCTGGCAGAAAACCACTCCCAAACATGTTTTTTTAAGGTATTGGGCCCAAAGGAAATATGAGGGGAGTTACAGGTATGGTTGAAGCAGGGATGAAAAGTGGTGGGAAGAATTGACTGCATGTGAACATGGGGATTGGGAGCCTTGGAAATAGTCCTAGGACAGCAGCAGCAGCAAAAACAGAGATAATTTATCTTTTTATCCTTCAAACTTCATTAAAAAAAGAGACTTCTGCTGAAGCGGGGAGAGGGGTAATGCTGGGGGTAGGTGAAGAATGACCTTTATAATATTAAAACCCATTTGTCTGGAAATTAAATACTAGAAGATGATACAGAAACTTGGATTTAAAACAGGGTTTTAAACCTGATAGGAATTAAAAATTCATCCAAAGAAGAAATGACAACTGATAAGGACTGTGGTGGGTAACTGCTCCAGGAAATCAGTGTGGTCAGGAGTGGTGGGTGAAAGCTTCTTTGCTTCTTCTCCACCCCTGGAGGTGTCTAAGGAGGGCCTGGATGTGGCATTCAGTGCACTGGGCTGGGTGACAGAGTCAGACTCAATGACCTTGGAGCTCTTTTCCAACCTAAATGATGATGGGAATCTGTGACCCCCCCAAAGCACCACACAGCCCTAGCCAGGTCCCAGGATGCCATCTCCAAGGTGCCACCTTGGGCTCTAGACTTGGAGCATTAATAAAATCACCCTTGTTCAAGGTTATGGCATGAGTTGATTGCTCCTGATTAGGGATTTGTATTCAGTTGTGACATCCTGCAATTTTTATTACCTTTACAGCAATAATTGCAAATAATAAAATGACAAACTATCTTAATCAAATTTTAATTAATTACAAATCCATTACTTTTAAGTTTATTCATGGTAAGGACAATGATACTGAAAACAATTCATTAAAGCACTTGATATGTAAATTATGAAACCTGACATTAATCTTGGGCAGCTCATGTATCCTCCATAGCAGTAGGGAATTTGTTTAAGGAAAGGCAGCTCTGGATGATTTTAACTGCTCACTTGAGAAAGCAGGGAAGTACTGGATACTCTCAAGCTGAAATGATTCCCAAAGTCAAGTTCTGCATCCTCCAAAGGAAAATGCTAAGGAAGCAGAAAGAGATCTCTGGCTGGCCTCCCTGCTACAGGTGGATAATCACTGTAACAGCACAGGCAATGGCATACAGCAATCCTGCAGGGAGCTGGGCACCAGGGAAGCTCCTGGCTCTCTCAGCACAGGTATTTTACTCCTGATGGGTAACTCTGTGTAGGCAGTCCGCAGGAGAGGCTCTTGGAAGACCAGGCAAGGAATGTTTCCCATACGTCAGCTGTGAACACCCACTCAGCACCCCAGTCTATGGATTCCTATCCTAATGCTTCTCTGTCAGGGAAGCAAACCTCTCAGCCCAGATCTCTACACTGAAATAATTCCATTTGTGATGATGTGTTTGCCATCAGCTTTTAATTTCAATTTAATGTACCAAGCCATGCCAGACTTTGCTCCCCCCGGGTAACCTGAGCGCAGATCCCTTCACATCCCACAGGAAAAATGGTCCATGTCAGGTATAGGATGAGGATTACTCCTGGTCAGAAAGCCTCGTCCTCAGCCCTGGGCAAGCAGTAGAAGTGCCTGATGCAACAAAGGTCATGTTGGATGGGGCTTGGAGGGACCTGGCCTAGTAGAAAGTGTCCCTGCCCATGGCAAGGGTTGGAATGAGATGAACTTTAAGGATGTTCCAACCCAAACCACTCCAGGATTCTGTGATCTCCACAGGTTTCTTACCCCAGGCTGTGGGAATGAGTCACTGCTGCTTGACTGGGGCAGCCTGGGGCACTCTGTCCTGAAGGAGGTCAGCACCAAGCTTTTCAATCTTATTTTTCCCTCTAACACTGTTTTATATCAGCAAGCACAAGAGTATATTTGCCTTCTCCCAAAGCCAGCTGGTATTTTGCTGCAGCACCCCCTGTGCTCCCATTTGTCTGCAATCCACATGTAATCCTACCCAGTTTGGGAGCTTTCCTGCCAAAGGGGAAGGAGGCAGGAATGGAGGGGAGGCATGATCAGACTGAAAGGCACCTCCAGCTCAGATACGGAGAGCCTAAAGCAGGGAGGCACACCCAAGGTTAACAATGTGTTGCTCCACCAGCTTCTATCTAATCTTGGAAAACGTCTTCTGCCGTGAAGAAAAATGGGAAAGTGATTATGTGCCTTGAAATAAGGTCTTGCTCCACTGTCTAGACATCTTTAAAAAACATCAAGCTGGGGTGTTCCTATTCATGAAAAATGCAGCTGCAGCGCTGCCTTCTGCAGGCAAGGGAAGCCAGCAGTGCACTTGAGGTCATTTGGCTGCTCGCTGAGTCTGTCCATGGGAATTTATCCCCCTCTCCTTCTTGCTTTGTATGTTTTATTCCTTCTGCTTCCAACCTGCCATCCCCAGCCCTCTGGGCCACTGGGCTGTGTCCTTGGGGACTGTGGCAGCAGGACAGCCTATCGGACATGGATCCCTGCGAGGGTCCATGAGCCAGGATGGCTGCTCGGTGCTAATCCAGACTTCTTCCTTCCCAGATCACTGCCATAGGGATGACTGCCCAGAGCACAACTGCAGACAGCCTCCAGATCCTTAATAGAGTCTCTTATAACCTCTCCTTTAAAATGGAAGGATTTCATTTGACCTAAATGCTACCTCAGCAATTCCCCTCTGCCTTTTTTTTTTTGGTAGGGTTGGACCTTTTTTCCTGGTGGGATCCAGGCAGGTGGAATCTGGTGCCGAAACAGACTGGGGCAGGATTGGCAGCAGGAGCCACACACGGCTTGGCATCCCCTGGTAATAGGACATTCCTGCTAAGGCTCAACCTTGGATGGTCTGGGGAAAGGGAAAAAAAAATTAAAAAAAAAAATAAAAGAGAAAAAAAAAAAAAAAAAAAAAAAAAAAAAAAAAAAAAAAAAAAAAAGTAAAAGAAACAATCCTATTGATCATGGGGCTGTGTCCTACAAAAGGGGGAAATGGGTCAGTGGTACTGTTAATCCCAGCTTGATCTAAAGTCTCCGGGACAGGTGGCAACCTTCATTTAATGGAACAATAAGATCATTAGGAATTTGTAATGAACTGTAGTGCAGCCATGAAAGTAGGTCACCCTTACCCCAGGAACACTTCAGTCTGTCCCCATTCATGTGCAACAGCAGAGATGGCCAGGGGCAGGATGGCAGCTCCATCCTGGGATTTGCTAAACCCAATGATTTTAGGAACAGAGTGGGGCAAATGCTGCAGATACAATCCAGTAACAAAATGACTTAAAAATGGGCTGGTTCAGGTTTAGATGTTGAGTCCCACTGGCCACAAGGCTGCCCATGGTTTGTGAGCAGCGTGGTGTCGGAAGAACCGGTTTCAGGCCAGGGACAGTGATCATCCAGGAGGGAAAGGGAAGAGATCCTTTCCTAATCCCCACGGGAAGATTTTCCCCACCCTGAGCATCACACAGATCCCTATTTCTACAACCTGAGGGGTTCCCAGGAGGTCTCTCCTCACTGCGGCATTCTAACATGGAGGTGGTACTTTCATCCCTGAGCTTTTCCTTTCAGATGCTTTCCCTGTTGCCTTCAGGGCTGAACTTCAGGTGCTTCTGGGCTGAAGCCATCCTGGACACTTCTAGCCCTGCCCAAGCCTTGAACATCAAATACGATTTACATCTATGATTTTTTTTTTTCTTCGCCCATTGACCCCTCATGGATGAAACCCAAGTGCTCGTGACTAAAAATTTGGAAAGCTTCTATTCTTCCCTCCACCTTCATTTGCTCCCAAAACTGGGCATTCCTATAGCCCTCTGTAATTTTCTGAACCACCAAGCAGGCAGCCTGTTTCCCTGCAGGAGGATTGAGGTTTGCTCAGCCAGTGACAGCCCCAATGACTGAAGATAGGAAAGGTTAAGAAAATATTTTGCTCAAGTTGCAATAAGCAGTAGTGGGGTTTGGAAGGTTAATTCATTTTCCTTTTTTTTTTTTAAAGGGGTATTCAAACAAGCATTTGATAAATATTTATAGACAAGGAACTGTGCTAAAATAACACTTGAGGGCTGGTTTGAACTCTTCCAGGAAATTGAGGTGGTGCATGGTCCTCATGTGGCTCTCATGTGTTGTTAGTGAGGATCCTCCTGCTCTGCATTTCCAGGGACAGGCTTCAGCTGTCGTCCACATTAACTGCAGCTTTTGCATTTTATCCCCATGGATGTGTGGTTCCAGGGGGTGTTGGGGGAGTGACCAGTGTCCTCCGGCTCTGCCTGCTGTGCCTTGAGGTGTCTGCCCCATAAATTCAGCAGAAGGCCCTCTTAGTCTTGACCCTCAACCCCGCCAAAATCTTTTCAAACCCAACCCATCCCACCGATGATTGTCACTGCTCCCCATGAGCACATCAGGGGACCAGGAATGCCATCACTGGCCACCAGGACAAAGGAACAGATCTCTTTTGTCCCCCTTCACTGGGTAAAGCTCCACAATTGCGCCCTTCCCTCCACAGCTGGAGGTGGTTGTCCATGTCCTCTCCTTCTGGGTGCAGGTGCTACAGTCTTCATCAAAACACTTAAAAACTTCAGGAGGGGAGGAATCCTTCCTCTCCCTTCCCAGTTTTTCCTCTTCTTGTTGACATTTTCTGTGCTTCCCTTCATCTATGCACAGCTGCAGGCTTTCTTTCCATCTATGCTCCTGTGGTATCTGAGCTGCTTCATGAGGAATTTCTGTCCATGTCCTGACAGATGGAATCTGAACATCGTTTGCTGGAGGAATGGGAAAAAAACAGAAAATGCTTCAGGCTGTCTCCCCCCAACCAGATTTCCTGCCAAAAACAGCTTCAGAGGATGGGAAGAAATGTGAGGATCCTGGTGGAGCTTGGAGAGGAGAAGGACTGGAGCCCTGGTGGCACCTTTGGTGCAGCCAGCTGGGCTCTCCAATCTTGAGTTAGCTGGCTCTGGGAGCAAAAGGGACAGGGGAGACATGGAAAAACTTGGCACCAAAGGGAAAGGGATGCAATTCCCCTCATAATAAGGGCTGATTTCTTTCTATTACTCAGAAAGGGGCAACCCAGATAGGTATCCATGTATGGCTGAGCTGCTGAAAACACATTTTTCACCTTTTGGGAAAGACGGGAGAGGGCCCTCTGTGTGGGGGTGTGTGTGTGTGCGCGCACCCTGGGCTGTGACCGGGCTCTTGGCAATGTCAGTCCTTTGGCACCAGTCCTTCCTCTCAGCGCCCCCAGTTCTGAGGATTAAATAAAGTGGAATATCCATCTTGCTCTGTAATGCAAACATTGAAGTGGGCCAGGCAGCTGATAAGGAATCGCTTCTTGTTTTAATGAGGAGGCTTGACATAAACTCAAGAGTGTGCAGGAAAAAGGAAAACATTTCAGAGGGTGCCTGCAATGGAACATTTCTGGCACTTAAGCACAAAGCAAACACAGTTCACATCAGTAAATGTTTTCAGCTTCCTTTCAATAAAAATGTAATAACCAATAAATTTAATCTGAACAACAAAATCTTTCTGTAAATGTACAGTGAGCAGTTTGGTCTAGAAAATTTTTCACCCCTCTAAGAGCAAAGAAACCCCATCCGAGTGGGTTTTGGGGTTTGTATTTTATTTTCTCCTCGTGGCTCAGCATTAAATGAGTGATTAGAAGCATCAAGAGTGTTTCACCTGGTCCAGTGACATTGCAGTGACTCTTTGAGGTCCAGTCAAAAAATCAGGTTTGCTGGACTTGAGCTGGACGCTGGCCACGCAAATATTGAATTCTTGGATTCTTTCCCACTGTTCTCAGCTGTGTGCCCAGATGGAAGGATGGTGGTGTGGAATTCCTCAGGGATCTCCTTTTCAAGCTCTGGTGTCTAAATGGAGGATAGTTGTGGGTGGAGAGGGACCACGTAGTGACATGGGAATGGTTTCAAAACTGGCAGAGGGCAGGGTTAGGTTGGATATTAGGAGAAAATTCCTGACTGTGAGGGTGGAACAAGTTGTGCAGAGATGCTGTGGCTGCCCCATTCCTGGAAATGCTCAAGGATGGTTTGGATGGAGCTCTGAGCAACCTCAGGAAGTTGCCCCTCCCCCAGGCAGGTGGGTGGAACCGGGTGATCTTTAAGGTCCCTTTCAACCCAAACCATTCTGGCATTCACGATTTTTTTAAATGGGAAGGAGAGGATTAAAATACCAGCTGGGATACTGGAGTGCTATGGTTTTGTGTAAGCTCTCCAGGGTCAGCCTGGAGCCGGGGTGACCAGCCCTTGGCCACAACCAAATGCTCCTCAGAGGCTCTTGAGCCTGTGAGGAGTGTGCAGCTAAAAGCAGCAGAAGGATGCCAGGGTGCTGATTTTGCCTTGAAAACAGTTTGTTTGGAAAGGAAATACAAAGCAGGGAATATTTTTACAACTATCATGAATACCCAGAGTTGATTCTGTTTCCAGAGAATGCATCCAGGAGGGCAACTCTAATTATTTATCCCAGGGAATTGGCAGGTTCCTGATGTTGGCACTGGAATGTTTCCTCTGCACTCTGAGTGATGAAGTTGTCCCTTCCCTGGAGCCCCAGCAGTTCTGCTGCCAGCTCAGCCCCTTCAGAAAGAAAAAATTTGGCAGCTTGTGGTGTGGTCAGAGTGGGGGTTCCGGGTTGTGTTCTCTTATCTCTGCCTCAAAGTTTAGTCTGTAATCACTTCAGCTCCCCTCTGAGCTGAGAGGGCCTTGGGTTGCGCCTCTGTTCCTTGATTTAAATGTTTTTTTGTAATTCATCATTTAGGTTGATATTAGATGCAAGCAAGACCCCCTCTTGATGGGGAGAGCTGTAGGAGGTGTTGGCAGAGGTTCACTGGAGAGATGGATGGGGTGGGATACCTGCCTTGGTGGCCAAGCCCGACTGGAATTTCCTTGGTGTCTTTGCAGGAAAAGGAGAAACACAAAAACCTTTCCTTGTAATAAGTGATCAAACGGTCTGTGCCACCTAGAACACACAATTCTCTTTTGATATTTTTTGGTAATACATCAGTTTGGGAAGGAAAAGGCCATTGGGAAAACAAAAACAAAAAAAAAAAAAAAAAAAAAAAAAAAAAAAAAAAAAAAAAAAAAAAAAAAAACCAAAAAAAAAACCAAAAAAAACCAAAAAAAAACAACAAACAAACCAAAAACAAACAAACAAAAAACAACAAAACAAACCCAACCCAAACCCAAAGTTTCCACTCCCTCAGGAATGTCTTTCCCTTTATAACAAACAACTGGTTGACAATTTCAACTCAAATGCACAAATAGATTCCATCTCCGAAGTAGAATTTTCCAATTTTTTTCTGGAAATAGGCTGCCTTATGCCTGATTTTTTTTTACAAATGCCATGGATTTCAGAACCCAGCTTCTCTAATTCTCAGTTTCACCACATATTGAGCAGTAGAACCTGGTTATATTTCCACACAGATAGTGGTGAAATTCAATATAAATTTAAAATTTATTGGACCAACATGGGACGTGGTTTTATCACTTTTGATGTCTATGGGAATTCCTTCTCCATGGGCATTTCTCAAGGAAAACCTTAAAACACTGGAAAAAAGGAGTGTATTATTAAATGTTTACATATGTCAAATGTAGCAGAGATGCTTTTTTATAACCAGATGGTAACTTCTTATTTACATTTCCCATATAAAACCATCTGCGCTTGAACTGGGGAGATACTCCAGTTGGGAGTTTGGCTGCAGGGGGTGGATTTTTTACATCCAATTTTCTTCTCTCATCAGAGCTGAATATATAACACTTGTTTTACTTAAACTTGCTTTAATTGGAGGGTTACAAAAGTGCAGTTGGCTCTCGCATGCAGTAGCTGGCACTCTGGATTTTCCTGCTTTCAGACAAAACTGAGATTTCTTGCCTTGTTGAACTTGCTTCCCCTGTTTCCGTCTCATGGTTCCTTCATACAGCCTTCTCCAACAGCAAATCCTCCTTTCTCAGTGTGAAATCCTGGCCTTGCTGAAGTCAATGGAAGTCTTGACATCAGCTCCAGCAAGGTCAGGATTCATCCTGAGTGTTTATTTTCTTTAATCACTCCCAGCCTGTTGCTCTGTCCAACTTTACCTGGAGCCAAGTTCAACACTTCCCTCTCCACTATCTCTGTCACTCTTCTATGAACTCCCTCCAAATTAAAATGTTGGGTCCCCAGAATGCTCAGTGCTGTTTCAGGTGTTGTCTAAACAGTAACCTCATGGAAATACTAATTTTTTTTCTTTCAGCTTTGCTGTGTTGATTGCTTTTTTCTTCCCCCCATCTTGTTTTGTTGCCGTATTATGTTACACTTTCATGCCATTAACAAAGATGGACAAAAATACCAGACCTAACAGTGACCTCCCACTGGAATCCACGAGCTCTGCCAACTCTGTACTCTGTTGGTTGCCTTTTTGCTTTTCCTGCCATCTAGTTCTTATCATTCATGGGCCATTTCCATCCAGGCCAATTTGAATTCAACCTGTGTGATCTGAGGAGACACCAAACTGGAGGCTTCATCATGGTGAGAATCCCACCCAGGTGGGAACCAGACATTGTCATCTGTGAAAATTTTCGTAATTCAAAAAGGAATTTAGAGGAAAATTTGTTTCCCTTACATGTAAAAAATTAAATTTGATAAAAAACTGATTAAGAAACCCCCACTGATAAAAATTGTCTAAATGACATTTTTGATGTTAATTTGAGTTACCTAAGCTTGTGCAAAACTTAAATGAAAAAGCCAGACTAGTTGGATAAAATCAAGCCTGTAAACTATGATAAAATCAAGCTGGTCTGACACAACACTCTCAGAAATTAAGATAACTCCACAGAACATAATTTCCCAGTAGAAAACTTCTTGATCAGACCAGTTGCGACTAAGAGCGGTAACTGAAATAAGTGAATTTTTGCCCCCAACCCCACAAATGCCTCTCATTTCCTGGAAAAACAGACAAACAAACAAACAAACAACAACAAAAAAAAAGCCAAAAAACCCCACAAAACCCAAAAAAATTTTAGAACTGTGTAGCATTTCTCATCTTAAGGGTTTTACTCTTTCCAAATGTGCTACAGAAAATAAGAGTATGCTCAGGAAGGAGGGGTTACAAACTGGGCTGCAACTGTCTAACACTCAGCATGGAGCATCCTTTCCCGGGGCTTTCCCATCTCCTGGACTTTATTGGTATTCAGGGATAATTTGAGGCTGGCTGTGGCTTGCTTGAGGAGGGTTGTGCTGGGAATCTCAGCCAGGGTCAAAGCTTCCCGTTTGCTTTGGCACGTGTGGTCTGAGTGCAGTGGGATGAGCCACTGGCCACCACCTTCACTCCATGTCCTGACCATTTTCTTTGGACGCTGGCCAGCAGATCCTGCTGGACTTATGTTCCAGGGCTGTGTTTGAACTCCCCTCCATCATCCTGAGCATCCAGATGTAACACATCCATAGCACCATGCTGCAGATGCTGGATATTGGCTGCAGCTGGGGTAAATATTATTCCTGCATCCCAGCAAGGGTGGAATAACATCTCCAGAGGATTTGGAGGAGAGACGGAGGAGACTCAGTTTGTCATGGGCTGCCCTTGGGCTCCTTTTCTTTTCTCCTGCTCTTTTCAGGAAGGGAAAAACCCAGCCTACTAGGAAGGGGATTTCAGCTCTCCCTTGGATCCTGGTCAGGAAAACAGAGCGTTTTGTTTGTGATGGCAGCCTCCACCTAAATGGCTCAGGGGCCAAATTAAGGCTGAGGAGGAAATTCATCCTCTCCAAAGATTAAAGGTCTGCTTGATTCCTTCCCTTGCCTCTTCTGGTTCCCATGCATGCCTCGCTCTGCTTGACGGATGGAGAATGAGAATCATGGAATTGTAGAATATCATGAGCTGGCAGGGATCCACAAGGATCATGGAATCCAACCCCTGGGCCTGCACAGACACCCCAACAATTCCACCCTGTGCAACCCTGGAAGCATTGTCCAAACACTCCTGGAGCTCTGGAAGCCTTGGGGCTGTTCCCATTCCCTAGGGAGCCTGGACAGTGCCCAGCACCCTTTGGGGGAAGAACCTTTCCTGATCTCCAACCTGACCCTGCCCTGACTCAGCTCCAGCTGTTCCCTGTGGTGCTATTCTGGCACCCCAGGAGGTTCTGGGATCCCTTGGGAAGATTTGGAACCACAGACACCCCTTAAATGAAAGGCTGTTGGCTACTTGTGTGCTGAACCCCCTTACCTCCTACCCAGCTGTTAATCCCATAGCTCCAAGTTGGGATAACATTTCCCTTTCTTACTTTTCCTTGGCTTCCCTCTCAGGGCGTTTCCTTGCTCCCTCCCCACCTCCCTTTCCCCAGCAGAGCAGGAATGTATGGACTCATTGAATTGGTAAAAATCTTTCCATGAATTAAAAGTTTGGGGAAGATCTGGGAAGGCTTTTCTATACCATTTTCCAGGAGTGGCAGCTTTGGGAAGGAAGCTTTTATTTGGAGATTTTCTCTTCTAGCCAGATTAGGGTTTTGTGATGAGCTGGCAAATCCCAAAATGCTGTGCACTCACACAGGTGGGTAAGCAGTGCTCAGTGGGACCCTCTCCCACCTACTCTTTCATGGTGGTGGCTTGATGTTCATATTTTATTTGAAAATATTCCTATTTGGGTAAGGTTTTTGGTGGTGGGGTTTTTTTTTTTGGTTTTTTTTTTTTGGGGGGGGGGTTGTTTTTTTTAGTTGGAACACACAAGTTTTGAAACAGCTCAAAAAAGCAGATACAAAACTGAGCTGGAAAACCCCATTTTGGGCAGACCTGGTTTCTAGCTTGTTTACTACAGTTAATAACATGTTCCTAAAATCTCAGACAATTTGAAATACTGTGTTCCAGCATGAACCTGAAATGGAAGTTGCTGGGCACTTCTCTTTGAAATGAGAATCATTTCGGCAGGAATCATTTCACTAGTGGAATCATTTCACTGCCATCATTTTCTACATGTAAATGTTGTTTCGCCCTCTTTGGGGTCCCATTCCCTCTCTGTTCATACAGGGGCAGGTAGCATGGCCTGTGATCCTTGAAGTGAGCATCCTAAGGGCTTAAAATCCCTTCCCTGAGCTGCGAGGACATCGCATTCCTGTGCAGCTTGGACATTGCTCCCAGGCAAAGCCAGTTTCACTTTCCAGAAGACAGCACAGGCAGAAAAACCCATCCTAAATCCAGTCACTCCCCAATCTGTGTTTGATCTGGTACCTGCCAGGCTCTTGTGGCTGTGGGATTTGTGTCCCTGGAGGTCCTGGGGGACTGCCACCTCCTCCTGCCCTGAGGAACTAGCAGAGACACCCCCAGCTCTGGGCTCAGGTGCTTTGCTGCCATCCAGCACTGACAGCTCCTGCACCTTATTTATGGCCAGGACATGACATCCAAAGGAAATAATGCCTGGGGTCCCTCTTCCCCTTCACCGGGCTCCAGAGGGGGAGAATCTGGATTCCCAGAGGTCCCAGATGATGATGGATCACCTGGAAGGGTGATGGCTGCCAGCCAAGCCCTAACCTGTTTAGTCTGATGGGCAAAAGCGAGCTCAAACAATTGGCAGCTCAGCTTTGAACGCCGGGACTGAGGCACCCGCCGTGCTCCTCTGCAAATAAATCACAGTTCAAAGCAGCGGGGCTTGTGGCGGGGAGATATTTGGCCATGGGATAGTGTGTTTCCAACTCTTGGCCCTCATAAAACTCTGGAGAGGGACAGAGAAACCGGCAAAAGTGGGTCTCAGTTGGGGTGGGTGTAGGGCTGAGCTAACCCAGCACCTGTGGGTGGAGAGAAGGTGAGAACAGGAAAAACAATGGGATCCCAACTCCAGCTGGCCATTCTTTAAGTGATAAATCTATCCCAAAGGGCCACTTTATGGATTTCATTTATGGCTGTTGCTGCCCTACATCATCTCTGAGAAGTGCCACTTTGGGTTTGTATATCTTTCACTGACATGTATACTTAGCACTTGTTAACCACTTACCTTGGGCTAATAATTCAACTTTTATTCCAAATTTCCTCTTTCCTTAGAGCCAGAGACCACTCCTGACAGATTCATTTCAGCTTTGTCTGCTCTAACATTTTAGCTGATTTGAGCAATATTTGCCATGTTATTTTTTAAAATGATTAGTCAGAGTCAAGCCATCTCGTTGCTTTAAACCTACAAATGATTCTTGCCCATTTCAAATAAAAGCAAATTCAGAACATTTGTTGGTATTTACAAGGAAAATAATTAATTAATTCACTTCATCTTGGTGCTTTAGCCAAGCTGGTTGCAATTAACTTTGTTGTTCCTGTCCAAATTCTTTCTGTTCTTGTTTCTGGGTGTTTATTGTTCCCTCTTCAATGGGCCTGATGGGTTGTTTTCCATCTATTTGACTTTTGTTAGCACATAAACTCCCAGGACTGACAGGACCTGGAGTGTGTAGTCCTCACACAGTGTCTTTTTTTTGTCGGTGTTTTAATTGAAATGCACCTAAGCCTGTGCTTAAACCTGACTTCAGCATGATCTAAGCCTGTGTCAAATAAATTTAGGCAGGATTGCGGCTGCTTCCTAACAAAAGTGCCTGAGGCAGGTTGGGTTGTGAGCCTGGCACAGCCATGGCAGGAAATACCCAGCTCTGCTTCTCTGTGATTTCCTGTCAACATAAAACTGAAATTGCTGCAATGAGTCAAATCAAATATAGCCTGAACCACTGTGTTTTTCTCCCCTTAAATGAAAATTGAGCTCTCAGAGGATCAGGCTGGCAGCTAAACCCAAAACCAGAATCAAATTTGAGGCACAGTACTAAAAAACAAAACAAAACAAAACAAAACAAAACAAAACAAAACAAAACGGTTCAAATTGCTTTGCAGTGCCCAGATCTGGGGCAGTCCCTCCTTGGATGAGCTCAACACATGTGGGGTTCCCAGAAGGGGAGTCTGGCATCTGCCTTCCTTAGCTGCTGGGCAGGAACCTGCCAGGGCTGTCAAAGATTCCTCACCCCTCTTTCGGGAATGTTTTGATTTCAGCAGATCAGCAAATGTTCTTCAAGAAGTGTCTTGCTGTTGGGTTTAGTAGTTTGTAGGGGTTTTTTATCCTTGTTATTTCCTCTGCTCCACTGTGGGATGAGGGATGTTGCACATGCACAAGGAATCCTCCACAGATTGCAGGAAAGCAATAAACGCCTCAGGCTGAGGAGGAAATGGATGGAAACCCAACCCAGGAAAATGAGAAGTGGAGGATTCATCTTTGGCTTGACTCTGTGCCCAGAGATGCTGAGAGCTGGGCTGTCACTGACTGCAGCAGGCATAGGCTTTGGAGTAACTTGGTCCTAGAGCAATACAGGGTTTATT
>WEIU01017639.1:31416-47972 GCA_013389925.1 Aegithalos caudatus | reverse complement strand
CCCCCCTTTTTTTTTTCCCCCATTAACTCTGTTTTTTTCCCAGGTAATTTGTACTCACATGTCACAAAACTCCTATTTTAAACAGCTATGCCAGTGCCTTCAACCAAGGGCTTCTCTTTCAATCCAAAGGCTTTGTATTCATTTCCCAGGAGCTCTGTAGCAGGCAAGGGACATCCAAAAGGCAACTTCAGATTCAATAAAAATAAGGGAAATACTGTATTTGTAATTTTTTTCCTTGTCTATTCAGCAGTGGAACAAGACCCAGTGAAGGAGGAGGGAAGATTTCTCCCTCTGGTTTTGGTTATTTCCTTGGGCAGAGCTGCTGCAGTGGTGGAGAAAAGCTGGAAGCAAAAGTCCCCCAGGTCTGGGAGTGGAGAAATCAGCCCTGCTGGGTTGCCCTGCTCCAGTTCCTGCTGGAAAGCTTCCCCCGAGGCTGCAGGAATATCGCTGCCACCAGGATCCATCTGTGGAGCGTGTTTTTAAGTCTTGTTTAGCTAATTTGTGGTTTTCAGGAGAAAGTGTTGGAAAAGAGAGTAATGTCAGGAACCCGAGCCAGACTTGCTCGTTTTGGCTGGTTGTCCCTTTTCTATATTCCAACTGCTGTTGGATTTTTGGTATTTTTACTTTAAATCAAGGAAATAAGAGAAAATTGAATTGTATTAGGAAGACTTCCATTCACTTCTCTGACTCAATAGAAGTCAACTTTGCAAAACTCTGAATCCCCCTGCTCCTTGTTTTGCTGGTTCTAAAATATATTTCACAGTGATACTGAATTCTAAATATTGAACCCAAGATACCTCCACATTTAAGTCAAATTAAGCCTGTGAGTAGTTCCACAGTTTGGCAGCCTTCCAGTTCCTGAAAGTGCTCCAGAGCAATGGAGAGAGATTTTGGACAAGCATGAAGTGACAGTGTGAGGGGGAATGGTTTCCCACTGCCAGAGGACAGGGTTAGATGGGATATTGGGAAGGAATTCTTCCCTTTGAGGGTGATCAGGCCCTGGCACAGGGTGCCCAGAGAAGCTGTGGCTGCCCCTGGATCCCTGGAAGTGTCCAAGGCCAGAGTGGATGGGGCTTGGAGCAATCTGGGATAAGTGGAAGGTATGGCAGGGAGTGGAATGAGGTGACCTTTAAGGTCCCTTCCAGCCCAAACCATCCTGTGATTCTCCAATTATTTATGATTTTTGGTGCTGATATAGCCCCCATTAAGCAGAATTAAAATATTTCCCATAATCTTTGAGGTGTTTGAGGGGAGCTTGCACTCAGCCCGTCCTATTTTTGTGCACAAAACACTGATTTTGGTGCAGGCTCAGACACAAAGTTTCCCTTACCTGGAGCCAGGGCAGAGGGAGGGATGTCCCAGGCATTTGGCACCTTGGCCAGGCCGTGTTGGGTGGAGGCAGCTCAGACACCTCAGACAAACCCAGCAGCTGAACCTGGTGTCTGCTGGGCTGGAGGTCGAGGCCACATCTGCTCATGGACTTAAGGAGAGGACGAAGAAGGCAGGGAGATGGCAAGAATATCAAATGTTTGCTTGGGGAAGGGTCATTTTCCACAACACCTGCTTGTTATTGTCCCCCACTCAGCGTGGAGTCCTCTTCCAGCCTTGCGCTGAGGGAACTTGGCTGGGCTGCCAAGAAAAACAGAGGGAATCACTCTTTTTATGAGCCATCCCTTCCTCCCTTTCATGTTGTTAGGAATTTCCCTGTGTGTCTCTCCCTCACAAATTCCTTTTAATTACATTGCATCCAAGCGAAAGGAATCCATCACAGCTTGGCTTCTCCAGCACTGGGAAATGGAGTGCTCACTCTGCTCCTCCTCTCCTGTGTGCTTTTTTGGGGTTTCCAGGACATCAGTCCAATGGCCTGAAGGAGAAAAATCATCTCAGGTAAGGGCCAGTTATCACCACTGCCTATTCTGGCTGGGAGGAAACCTTCTCCTGGAATTCCAGGGAGCTGTGAGATTTGGATGACGAAAGAGCAGCATGTCTTGCTGAGCACACAAGGAAAAGGTGGTGGATGTGTCGCTGATCCTCTTCAAGGCTGCGGACATGAGAGATAAGGGGTGAGATAAGGGGCAAGATAAGGGGTCAACATACCAGTGATTTGGAATTATAATCCTTGGAATTTTAGCACTGTGTTCCTGCTGCCTCTGAGATTGCAGTAAACACAAATCTGAGGAAAACAAAAAGTGCTCGAATGCTCCCCAAGGGATGATTATTATTTTCCAAGAGAATGATTGTTGGTGTTTTTGGTTTTGGTTTGTTTTCTAACCCCTGGGGTAAACTCCTCTTTGTCCAAATAAAAACTTTCCAGGAAAAAAAAAACCAAACAAAAAAACGAACCAAAACAAACCAAAACCAACAAAACCGTTAGAAATCCACTTTCAAAGATTCTGGTTGAGCTTTTCGTTTGTTTGTTTCCAAATGTCATTTTAATGAAGTCGAGGAGCTGCATCAGGTTTTGTCAAAGCCAGAATGAATACAAGATGTATCCATTAAAAACAGGGCTGGAAAGGGAGTTTAGACAATTCCCCTGCCCTAAAATGGGATTGAGTATTTTCAGGATACAGATAAAACATCAAGAATTGTTGATGTTACTTTAGCTTTGCTTTCATCCGTTTCCCCAAAATGCAACCTCCCTTTTCCCATGGCTTTGCTACCACACCTTGAGTGCTCCCTTCTCCCTCTGGATTGAGGCTGACCTCAATTAGGAATTCCCAATTAGAAATCTTCTTTAGAGTATCCCATCCCAGAGCAGCCCTTTGTATGGATGCATGGGTGGTATTCCCCTCTTCGCTGCCCTGCTCTGGTCCTCATCCTCCATAAAATCCTGCCAAGGCCTTTCCCATGGCATCTTTGTCACCTCTTTTCTATCCAGAGTTTTACTAGTTTTCCTAGGAATTAATTTAACACCAGTTCTGGAGAATGTCCTTTATATCTACAAGATCCTTAAATCAAATGCACACTGCTGCTACTACTGGATCCATTTAATGAATCCAAACATTTTGGGAGAATGTATAAATTCCACCTGCAGTTTCAACAGGAAATTATGGAAACATTCCCATCCCATAGAGCCCAATTCTTCCCTGCCTTACCCTGTTTTTTCTACCATAACTATAACACGTAGAGCAGTTGCTGTTCAGATTTCTATCTTGATCTATTTTAGCACAAAAGTCAACCCAAGCATTTCAGCTTCCTTGGTAATTTGCTTCCATTTGTATTTGGGAAAAAAAATAGAAAATCACATATTTATACGCTCCTTTCCCTCCAGACAAATGCTTTGGAGAATGCTTTTCCCTGACTTTTGCGCTCGAAAGTGTCAAGGAAATCTGAGTCACTTGTCTGCTTTGAACTGTAAAGAATAAATGGGCTTCTCAAGCCCTTGGGCTGTGTTGGAATCTCAGCCAGAGGCCCCTATTAATAACGCAGCGAGTGCTTGTATGACACTTTCTTATCCTCATCTCACAGATGGGAATGTGGGTCTCCAAGGTCACCCAGCTTTGCAGCCACAGCTGGAGCCCAGGCCTCTCTCTTCTGCTGCCCACTGACCTACTTGAACTGGAGAAAATGCATCACCTTTTTACACAACAGCTCTTCCAGGACTGCACATCAGAAAACTAAGGGTGTCTTCATGGAAATTTCCATCAGAAATGCTCATTTTCCTGGTCAGAAATGTCTGTCTTGGGGAAATTCTGCTCTTTCTGTGTGGAAGATTCAGAATGCCATGAAGAGAGGGCTGCCTTTTGCCTTCCCTTCTGATTCTCCTCTTCCCATACATTTCCCACTTGGAGAGGATATCTGTGCAAACAGAGCCAATCATGCAGCTCCAGTGGTTTGATTCCTGAAAATACATGAGATTCATCCTCACACCAGTGTCTTGGTGGCCATGGAAGGACTTTGTTCCATGGTGCAGAACACAAAAAGCACCAAAAAGATGCAAGTCCAAAGGAGGTCATGGAGACGCTCTAAGGGCTGGAGCTCCTCCGCCCTGGAGCCAGGCTGGGAAGAGCTGGGGGTGTTTGCCTGGAGAACAGAAGGCTCCAGGGAGACCTCAGAGCCCCTTCCAGAGGGTAAAGGGGCTCCAGGAGAGCTGGAGAGGGATTTAGAAACAAGAGCTTGCTGGGCTTTTGTCTCCTGCTTTTGGGATATAAGCTGGGAGGGAGAACATTTTACCTGTGTTTTAGAGACTTAGTGAGTGTGATAGGGATTAGGGATAGGATTAGAATATCCTGAAGTGGAATATTCCCTTCTTTTGGTGCTGGGCACCAAAACACCCTGTGAAACACCCTGTTCCCTGGGCTATGAAACTGCTTTTTCTCCCCAAAAGTAGACATCTCTTCTCTGTTCTGCTGTAGCCAGCCCAGACTACGCCTATGAGTGGAGTCCCAGAGGGGGTTGCTCATTCCAGGATGGAAATAGAGATTTATTTTCAACTCCTACAAACTGAGATCATCTGCATGAAAATAGGGGTTTGTAACTCAGGATAAAATTGTCATTGTAGAAGTCACACCAGTACATGCAGATGACCAAGAATTCATGTCCTGCATTCATGCTGTGAACCACAACAACATTTTTGTAGACCCTGGTGAATGCTGAATGGATCTCAGCTCTACTTCCCAAACTGCAGGGTTTTTCATCCCAAATAAACTGAACTGAAATTATTGTTTGGCTTTTTTGTTATTTGGTCCCAAGGGAAAATGGAGTCTCCAAAATGGTTGCCTGCAGAAAACTCTGAGTGTTCAGAGACTGCATTTACCTTACCAAAGGAGATATTTTTGGGGAGGATTCCCCATCCAGTTCTGAAGCTCATTTATTATAAGCCTATGTAGAGATGTTAGGCATATAGCTCAGCTAAGTTAACTGCAGAACTTGATCTCTTGAATATTTATATTTAATAGAAACAGAGCCATGAAGAGACTCAGAGGTTATTTATGTTTTGAACAACTCCCTGCTCTTGTATTGTGGACACCATCATTGTTCCTGTATGCCCAGGGAATGATTTCTTTAGAAGTCTCACAATCTGATCACTACAATTAAATAACAAATTGAGGTGGCAGAATTGCACAGAATCACTGAATCTTTTACTTTGGAAAAGCTGCCCCAGGCCACCGAGTCCAAGCTGTGCCTGACCCCCACCATCTCACCCAGCCCAGAGTACTGAGTGCCATGTCCAGGCCTCCCTTGGATACCTCCAGGGATGGGACTCCACCACTGCCTGGGCATGGTCCTGTAGCCACACTGTTGCTGACACAAGCCAGGTGCCATTGGCCTTCTTGGCCACCTGGCTGACGTTCAGCCAGCAGGAGCCATATCCAGCCCTCTCCTCATTGCACAGAGCACAGGGTGGGGGGGCACCACACAGGCACCCACCACTCTGGTCCAGGCTGTTCTCCTTCCCAGTCCCTCCACCTCTCCCCAAATTCCCCTGCCATGACATTCCTGCAGTTATTTCCACCCCTGTAAATCATCCCAGCCCTGTAAGGCGATGCTGTTAATTATGTCATGCAGAGACAAATTTACAGTGTGGAGCAACAGTAAAAAATAATCCTGCTTGAAATGATGGGAGATCTACATTCCACAGGCTCCCCGTAAATCACAGCCAGCTCCGTGTGCCAGGCTGATGGGCTCTTCCCACCCACTGGCAGAACTGGTGGACACTGGTGCTGACAGCCCCAAAGAAGGGAGTGCTGAAAAATAACCTGCATCACTCCAAATGGATGAAAAAAAGTCTATTTTAGGTATCCAAGTGTTGAGTGCCTGATTTTCTACATGGTGGCACCATAGTTTCTGGTGAAGAAAATTTATGTTCTCCTAGCACCAGAAAACCTGACTTTTCCAGGAGGAAATCTGCCCAAAATGTGTTGGCTGCTCAAAATGTGAACTTCTGCATGTCAGGTAGGAGAAAAGCAAGAACACAGTTTTCAGATGCCCAATAGTTGTCTTGTCTCCAATAAAGGAAATCCAAATTCAGCTGTCCAAGGAGCTCCAAGACACTCAGCGTGGGCTCACACGTTGAAATTCGGGAATATGTGAAAATGATGTGCAATTAATCTGAGCTGGGTGCCAGGGAAAGAAAGCCAACACCTTATCAATCAGCAATTTAAGCAGCCAATTAGTGAAATGCCCACCTTGGCACACAGTCATTTTCCCACTTCCTGGATTCCAAGGCTGTTCCTGTGTAAATCCACGGAGCAAATGTCTTACATGGTCACTCACTTCCTCACTGCATGGTGTCACTGTGTCTGGACATCCATCCAGGTGCCTCCATCTCCCTGTCAGGTCCAAAAATTTACGGCAGTTCATCTCCTGGCTCTATTTAGTGTAGTCCAATGTTTTTCTTGGAAGAGGGAAGCACATCTGTGACACCTGCAGGCAGCACACACCGGTGGATCGAAGGCATCGGTGATCAATCAAGGGGAAATGGTTTCAAACTACACCGTGAAAGTTCAGGTTGGATATTAGGAAAATTCCTTCGCTGAAGGAGTAGCTGAGTTTTGGAACTGCCCAGGGAAGTGGTGAAGTCACCATTCCTGGAAGTGTCCAAGGAACTGGGTAGACACGGGACTTAGTGGGATGGTTTAGTGGGAATGCTGGACATTCCCACAAAAGAATCTTGAAGGTCTTTTCTGACCCAGTGATTCACTGGGACATTTTGTAGGTGGAAACTTCTGGCACACACGGGGGGCTCCCACAGCTTCCCCAAGGGAAGGACAAGTTTGGAGATTGGTCACAGCCCTTGTCCCCGCATTAGAAGTTGCCCTGACAGCCCCAGGACACCCAGGGAAATGCCTGGAGCTGAGGTGGGAGGACCTGGCATGTCCCAAGTCTTCACGTACACCTCATCTCTCTGCTTTGCCAGAGGGTGTGGCAACCCGAAAATTGCAGCTGCCTGACATCAGGGTGTCCAGAGTGGGCTCATGTGACTGTCCCCTTCATCCTGCTGCTGATGAGACAGCCCCAGCTAAAAACTCCCTGCTTTAACGCCTCAGGGCTTTTTAGATCTCACACTGCATGTGGAAGGCAGCTGTCAATTAGTAGCTGAAAAAACAGCCTGCGGTTATAATGAGAGCAAGTCTAACAGAGGCCTCTTCCAAATCATTTCCATCCATTTTGCAGGGCTTTTAATTGCTGTCATATTACGAGGAGGATGGCAGACGGAAAACACAGGGGGGAAAAGCCCCATTCAGAGGTATTCTTCTCTGCCAGGGCTGACTCAGTGGCAGCCTTCTTCCCAGGATTTTATTTACCCCAGGATTAAGTTTCTCAAGTTGTTTCTGAAGTTACTGGCCTATGGTGGTTCTTACCATAAGATCTGCAGGGTCCAGCCTGTTCAGATTTGTGGCTATAAAAAATTAGTGAGACACAGCATGGTCTAGAGTGTCTTGTAAATCAAAAGAGTTTAATAAATAAAAGAAAATAATACAGAAACAAAGTATATAAGCTGTGCACAGTGTAAGGAGATCTTACACGTGGTACAACACCTAAAGAATGCCGTTGGTTCTATTGTTCTGTCCTTTTTTCTACTCAATGTTCAAGGATGGTTCTATTTGAAAACTTCCAATAGGAAAGTCTACAGGGTTTGACGAACAGAAGAAAGATCCAACAGGTGTTGGTTCTCTCTTGGCACTCAGCCAATTACAGGAGGACATGTACAGAACCTTCCAGATGAATTTCCTAATAAGTCAATGAGTAAACTGAAACTTTTTCCTTATATAGAAATACCTTCCCAAGTATGGGAAGTGCATTACTACACTGACCCAGGCCAGTTCCACCCAGGCCAGTTAACCACTTTTCCCCAGGACTGGCATGTTCTGTCAGCTGCCACAACTGGATCAAGGGCTGGGGACAGATGTTGTCTCCCATCCATCCTCAGTGCTAGATTCTGACATTTTTTAAAATATAAAATATAATATAGCCAATAATATAGGAATGCAGTCAACAAAGAAATATTATGTACTGAAACAGCCATGCTAAAATGCTAAATATTTCTAAATGCTTACCAAAGAAAAGGCTTCCTAATTATTGTGTCAGTACAGGCAGTGCTGAAGCCTCATCACATGAGAGGAAGTGAGAGGAAAACAAGGGAATGAATGAACAGGTTGGACAGGGCTTGGAACAACCTGGGACAGTGGAAAGTGTCCCTGCCCACGGCAGGGGCTGGGAATGAGATGGGCTTTGAGGTCCTCTCAAACACAAACCATTCCGGGATTTTGTGAAAGACAATAAAATCTTGAAGCAGAAGGTAGATTTTATGAGAGGGTTAAGGGTGAGTCAGTCCAGCATTCCCTGAAGCAGATTCCAAACAACCTGGAAAGGTTGGGATGGCAGCCCTGGCCCCGGGAGCTTCCTGCTGTCTGCAGCTGATAAGGAAAGCCCGAGCAAACAAATTTATGTCCTTGCCAGTGTCAAAAGTGCAAGGACCCTGCAAGGTCTCAGCTGCCCCGTGGTCACCTGTGAGCTCCGGGTGATGCTGCAGCCACCGCAGGGCTCTCCCAGGGTGGGGCATGTTTTGCTCCCTGTGAATCATTCCTGTGGAAGGGGGGAGATGCTGCTTCCCGATGCGCTGGGATCAGGTCACGCGAATTAAATCCCAACGCGTGATTTCAACCCGCGGGCCGGTGCCAGGGGTTGAAATCCCACCCGGGAAGCTGCTGCCCTTCCCAGGGAGCTGGGGTGAATGAATTCATGGGCGGCTGTGCCAGGCACTGTGATTGTGCTGGGGTGCGGGTGATGAGTGTGGGTGATGCAGCAGCCTCCGGGGCAATGGGGCAGCGCATCTTTTTAAGCCTCACTAATCAAAAAAATTGCATTTCTTCCTGGATTTGTGGGGATTCTTGGCCCATAGCGGGTTCTACCAGCATGGCTTAAAGAGAGGCTGATGTACCAACTGTGCCTTCCTTAACCTTAGAACAGTAGCAGCTTTGCAAAGTAAATCTTCCCCAGCTGCACCAGTCTGGAAACAATCTTGCTCAGCTACTTCCTGGGCCTGCCTTGGGAATCTGGGCCAGACTGACACAAACTGGGGATGGCCCCAACCCAAGGAACATGCTGTTCAGGGAATATCAGCTCCTGCCTCCTGGGGCCTGGGGGTGAGGCACAGGGAGAGTGGCTTTGTCCCAGCACACCTGCCCTGGAGTCAGCCCGGAGAGGGTCAGGCTGGGAAGCCCTGGATATCTGGCCTGAGGATGGATCTGTGCCTGGCTGCAGTGGGATTGCTACCGGACAACAAGCTTAACAGTGAAGGGAGAACGGAACCAAAGGAGTTCCCCATCCATGAACCTACTGCCCTCTGGGACCACCACACCTTCACCTCCTCTGCCTTTTCTGGAGACACTTTCTGTGCTTGGAAACTGATGACTTTTGGTGCAGGTGAAAAATATCTTGCCTGAAGCTTTTGCTTTCACATACAGCTGCAGCATGGTGGTGGTGGCTGGATGCTTCACCTACTAACGTGAAACACTTTTTCCCCTTCAGATTTGCAGATTCCCACATGCTCGGCCACCACGCGTGAGGCCTTTGCTGCATCCATCCCTCCCTCCTGTTTTCTCCAGACCATGTTTACCCAGACCATCTGTGAGGTCATGAACCACAAGCCCATGTGCTGGGGGGACAGTGGGGACAGAGTGATCTGAGCTCAGAGCCCAGCCATCTGTTCCATGGAATGCCACGTGTGCTCCTTGTTTGGAAAAGGGAAGGAGGCAAAACAACCCCTTGTGAGGCAACGGCTTGCAAAGTCTTGTGGAGTCAGAGCCTTCTCTTCTGCCTGTCTGGTTGGGGCTTGAAGTCAGCTCTGCATGGGGAAAGGAGAGCTGGGGAGACAACAAGGGGCTCTGTTTGCCTTCCCAGTGCAGGATGAGAAGGGAAGCAGCAGGAGAGAACTCCAGGCTTTCTTTATGTGCATTAAGTGCCAAGGAGAGGCAGGGAAAAGAAACCCAGGCATGGGATTGGTTCAGGTAGGCAGCACTAAGGGACAGGGAGGGGAGACTCAGAGGAAACTTAGGAGGCAGTTTGGAGTGGAGAAAGGTTTTTGGGTTTTATCTGCTTACGGTTATGGGGATTTTTCACAACTGTTTCAGTTGTTTGCTTTGTGGTGTTTTTTACCTACGCAGGGTCAGAGTTTAAGGTGGACTTGGGGCACCAATGAGGTAGAGGAGGGGGAGCATTGTCCCTTGGTGCCAGTATGGAGCAGGACAGATTTGGGGACAGCAGGATCACTCCCTTGTGCAAAGAGGATGCCAGGGACATGCCATCCCAAAGAGCATTCTTCACCGGGGTTCAAGCATTGTGTGGATATGCCCCAATTTGCATGCAGATCCACGACTACAGCAGGATGATTTGGGTCTGTCCCTCCATTTTCCAAAGGAGCTGGTGTGTCAGCCCTGTTAAAGACTCACCACTGAACTCTATTTCCTCCCTCTCCCCTGATGGAGAAGGTGTTGGATTTAGGGGTGAGATGAGGGCTCCTCACTCCTGTGAACACCGAGTCTAAATATCATGATTTCTCAAACTGAGATGGAACATTTTCTTCTGCTGAGCTCTTGGCAGCTTTCCTGGGGGCAGCTGGTCAGAGGCATCAGACTCAGCCCTGCCTTTACACCAGGGACTGACATCAGGGTCAAAACATCCTGTGGTTGGTGCAATCAGGGACATTCCTGCAATGCTCTGAGTCTGACGCAGCCTGGAGGCAAGGGAGAGGCAGCCATCGGGGATCTTTCACTGATACTTAAAGGAATCCAGATCCCGGTCTTCTCCCTTTCCCTCCTGGGGATTAGCCTAAATCAGTGTCTAAATCAGCTTTGGGCTTGGTCTGAGCCTAACCCGGCCCTTATCTGCAGGCTGAGCTCCTGAGGACTTAGTAAACCTGGATAAACTTCAGTGGTAAATGCAGAGGAAGGGGCAACTTCCTCCTGGAGGAGTCAACTGAGGCACTGCTGGTCCCCTGCAAAATCAAGGATCTCATTTCAGGCAAATGAGGTTTTGGAGCATGAGGAACTCCAGATGGGCGATCTGTCTCTCAGATTTGTACCAGGGCTGTTGTTGGTCCCACTGGAGCAGCCCCATTGTTATCACAGTCAGCTGGGTGTCCCTGCACATGGCAAGGGGTTGGAACTGGATGAGCTTTAAGGTCCCTTCCAAACCAAACTGTTCCAGGATTCTGTATTATTTCAGGAGACATGTGGGACTGATCTCTCCTTTCCTGATGGAAAGAAATGTAAAAGTTTGGAAATGTTAATTTAAAGCTCACTTTATTCCACCTCCTCACCTCCCCTAAAGTTTTGTTTAAAGAATTTATCTGGAAATTATTTTCAGGGTCACAGAGCCTGTGAGTAATCCACTCTGGCTGGCTGGAAAACTTTGGGTGTCATTTATCATTTACCTCTTTTTTTTTTTAAACTACAGAACAGAATATGGAAGTGAATCCAGAGCTGTCGGCTACCTCAAAATCAATGAGTCTGTGCCAGTTTACACCCACAGAGGAGGCGAGGGAGATAATGGTGATGACAGTAAGGGAAAGTTTAGATTTAATATTGGGAAGAAATTCTTCGCTTTCAGGGTGGAGAGGCCCTGGCACAGGTTGCCCAGAGAAGCTGTGGCTACCCTTCCTGGATCCCTGGAAGTGGCCAGGCTGGACAGGGCTTGGAGCAAACTGGGACAGTGGAAGGTGTCCCTGCCTGTGGCAGGGGGTGGGACTGGATGGGCTTACAGGTCCCTCCAACCCAAACCATCCTGGAATTCTGTGATCTCCCATCACCTCAGAGACCTTCCTGTGCCTTTTAAGATTATTGTCCAAAGAGCTCTGCTCCATGTCAGCCTCAGGTAGTTTCAGAGGTGAGGGAGAAGATGGTAAAAAAGACCTGCCCATGCCTTAAAGCCCGTGGCTGAAATTATGATGTGCTAGAAAGACACCTGCACAGGGTGATGGGAGATGGCTGTGCCAGAATCTCAGGCACACTCCATCCTCTCTCCGCCTGGGAATGGCACAAGGTGTCCATGCCCTGACCTGGCCTCCAGGCTGAAGCCTCTGTAGGTGTTAAAGACATCAACTGCCCACCCTCCTCCTGGTGTTTTTCCATCTGCCTGTGTTTAGCAGCTCATATTTTTCGAGCTGCAGGATGGGTGTGAAGAGTAACGGGGCATTGCTGGGGCACCCAAGGAGCTCAGTAACCCAGCACTGGGACGGAGCTGGCTCTGGGGCTGTGCAGTGCTGGAATCTTCCAAGGTAGGGCTTGGAAGTGACAGCTCCAATGAAATACACAGCAAACCCTCCAGGCTTATGTCAGTGGAGTAGAGGAGAAATAGAGATTTCTTCCAATAAACCTTCAGTCCAAAATACTTTCTGTGCCTGTTTGCTCAAGTGAAGATTGGCATTCTCCAGGGAAAATGCTTTTCCTCCCAAAACCCACACAGGTTTCACAGGGAAGGGAGATGGGTGGGTGACAGTCAGGTTTTGGGGATGCTTGTAAAGGGGCAAACATCCCATTGTGATTCATTAAGGGTCAGGCATGTGCTTAAATCCATCTCCTGCTGTGCCCTTTCCCTGCAGATGGAGGTTCATTGTGCCAACTAATGCTTTGGAAAGCTGGCTGGGATTGTGTAATAGAATCCCAGAATGGTTTGGGTTGGAAGGGACCTCAAAGCTCACCTTGTTCCATGGGCAGAGACACTTTCTACTAGACCAGGTTGCTCCAAGCCCTGTCCAACCTGGCCTGGAACACTTCCAGAGGCGGAGGAAAGAGCAGGATACAATGACAATAATCAATATGTATTTTTTGTGAGGGCTTCCAAAAGCCATCAGTGCACTCCAGCTTTCCAAGGGTGTTTCCTAGCCCTTTGGAGGGAAGCTGGAGCAGACACAAGGGCTGTGAAAACCCAGCTCTAGAAATGTGCTTTGTCCGGACAAAGAGAAACTTAATTAGGGCCAGCTGGAAGAGATTTTTTTTTCTCTGCTAAAGCTCCTCTTGTGCAAAACAGATCTTTCATCAGAATGGGAAGATCATCAGGAATTTTAGAAACTACATGAATGCTGTCATCCGAAATGTGCTCTTCGGGAAAAAAAAATGCTCCTTTGGGGGCTTTGATGTGATGCGGTCATTTATTCATTTGGATGTCAACAGAACACTTTTTTCCAGAGAACTGCTCTAGGAATGGAGACTTTCCAGGCATGGTGAGGTGATCAATGGATGTCTTGTACAAAAATCAATGCAAATTTGGAGATAAATTTGGAGGTAAATTTAAATTGGAGACCTCAAGTTCTGGCACAGCAGTTGATCAACTCGCCCTCATGCTTTCAACCCAACAACCTCCAGTAACCTAATCAAGATAAAATTCAAACATACATTGGATAAATTTTAAATGTATATTGCTGGTTCCATGTACTTTAACAAATATATTCCTCCTGCTCCTTTGCCTTCCTTCCCACAGATGACATTTTAACAGCTTGAGTGATGTTGCTTTTATGATGCATTTTCCTAAACAGCAGGATAAAAGTTTGTTCAGGCAGGAATTTCATTAACTTTGGGGTCCTTGTTGCACTTAGCGGCATCAGGCTTGGCATGTGGGAATAATGGGTTCCAGGGCCTGGAATTCCCATTCTTTTCCATCCAGTTTATTTAAAAATCATTGGATGGATCACAAAAGGCTGCAAAGCAATGAAAGTACTGTTGTTTCATATTGTTTGCTGCTGCATTCATATGTTTGGTGTTCCAGGGTTCCCTAGGAGACCTTTGGGGTGCCACAGAGGGAAATGCATCTCGTAAAACAATTCCTAAATCTTGCTTTGTCCTCATAAAAGAAAATTATGAGTCTTTGTGGATGGAATGAAGCAGTGGGAAGTTTCTGATTGGAGCTGATGGTGTTGGTGAGGATTTTTTGTCTGCAGAGCTCTGTGCAAACCAGGAGCATTTGCAGAGGGGGAAACTGAGGCACAGCATACCTGGTGTCCTGCAGTGCCAAACCAACCCAAACATGCGATCAACCCATTTTTCCAACCCCAAGCCAATGTTGTCCATGTGCCTTCACCCATATCCCCCCTGAGGGATGTCCATCACTGAGAGATACCTACACCTCTTTGCCCCCAGCTCTGCACACCCCATGGGAAGGAGGTGATGGGGACCAGTGGTTGGCTCTGTGCCTCCCAGCTGGCTCCCACCCATGGGATGTTCCTTAACAAAAAGACCCCTCCCCCCTAGATCAGATCTGTTCCCAGCTTATGTTTATAGGGAGGGAAACACAAAACTTCACAAAGGCTGCATTCCCAGAGCTCTCTTGCTGGCTCTGCTCCTCAGCCTTTTTAGGGATCCCTCCTCCATGGTTAGTGTAAATTGGACGAGGCTGCAAAAGAAATAGCCTTGTCCTACTGTCTCCAGCATTCCTGAGGTGGGGAATACCTCGTACTGTAAATAACTGGCTAATAAAAGCACAGTGTTCTTACAGAATAAACAGTCTGCTGCTTAAATTCAATAGGGATGTGAAATATGGAGGTGCTGGGTGTATCTCCAAATATCTCCCTGAGGAGGAGCTCCCAGAGGGCACCCTCTAAGCAGTGGCACTCTCTCCTACAGCCCTCTGGGAAGGAGGGAAGCATTTGCAAGACAGTTTTAGCTCAGCTTTTGATTACAAAAAAATCCCCGTTCAGAGCATTAAAGTGTTGGGAACTGTGAAGAAAAGGGTGTGAAGAGGGAGGAGAGTGGGATGGGGATTCATCTTTAAATGTGGACAGTGTGTACAAGCAATCCTAATTGCCTGGCAAGCATTTACTCAGTGTTCCAGGGATTCTTTTCCAGCTGGCTCTGTCCAGTATTATCCTTTCTGAGACACAGGCAGATGTGCAAAAGGAATTACTCACAGTGCCCCTTGCCCAGCTTTCTGGAAATGGCTCCTGCGAGGTGTCCTGCACAAATAACAGGCTCACATCTGTCTAATGATGAGAAACCCACCCTTGGACCTTTGGTTAATCTCCTTCTAAATCCCTTTGCTCCTCATCCTCATCTTAGTCCATCAATGCAACTGATGGTGCTCAATCGACACATGAATGGTGCAGAATGGAGATTATTAAATTGATTGATTATTAAAATGGTGTCACATTCAATGCTACAAAATCCTGAAAAAAAAACAATATCAGGAGAAAATGTCGGAAGGAACTGGAGGGGTGGCCGTGCATTGTCTTCATCAAGGATGCTCTTGCATCAAGGGGTGTTCCCGCAGTCCCAGCAACTTCATGGAATCCCAGACTAGTTTGGGCTGGAACGGACCTAAATGATCACCCAGTGCCACCCCTGCCATGGGCAGGGATACCTTCCACTATCCCAAGCTGTTCCAAGCCCCAGTGCCCAACCTGGCCTTGAACACTTCCAGGGATCCAGGGACAGCCACAGCTTCTCTGGGAATTCCACTCCGGGGCCTCCCCACCCTGATAGGGAACAATTCCTTCCCAGTATCCCACCTAACCCTGCTTTCAGGCAGTGGGAAGCCATTCCCCCTTGCCCAAGCACTCCATGCTTGTAGAACCACATCCTGATTCTACCAGAGGGTCTGCCCAGTTCATGGACTCGGTGTCTGTACCTTTTCCTTTTGCTCTCCTTCATATTTTCTTTCCTGAGAAAACATAATTTTCCATAAAATCATGGTCTCATTCAGGGCCAACTGGCCATCCCATCCTTCGCAGAAGAAATAATTAAGGAATGAAACCCGATTGTGCTGGAGAGAAAGGTACATCCAAAAATATTTCTAGCTTCAAGGGGCAGATTTGAACTTGCTTCAGATACTGTAAGAGATATTGCAGAAAACAAGGAAAAATTCCCAGCTTAGCACACAAAACATAGCCTCGAGGAGTGTAGCAGGTCAGGCAGATTTTTATCTCACCCCCCATCCCTCTTAACAGGCAAAGCCCTGCTGTGGTTGATGGAAAAGGCACTTTTCAGCTAAACAAAACCTCTTCCAGAGCAAGTTTTCACTCCCTGAGATACAAAAGACTTATAAAAATGTATGAAGTTTGTTATTAATCTTAATTAAACCTCTCTAATGAAAAACTTCTGCTCTCCTCCCACAGCCAGTGAGGACCATCGGCCCTGGCAAGGGAGGATGACTGGGATGTGTCAGGAAGAGACCTCACCCCTCTGGACCCAGGAGACCAGTAAAAATCCTGCTGGATCATGGTGAAAAACATGTTTTTTTCCCATTAGTGGAAGGTGTCTTTGCCTTTCTTTCTTGGATTTCCTTTCTTTTTCATTTTTCTGTGGAAATAAAAGGTGGGGAGGGGGGAAAGAATGGATTTGAGGGTTTTACCTGGGAAATTATGTCTGGACCGAATTTTGGAGACCGAACTGTGCCATGAGAGAGGGTGAAGGGAAGCTTCCAGATCTTGGTAACCACAACCCTTCCCCTGCCACTTGTTTGATCCCCATCCCAACCTTCCCCTGGTGGTGACAGACCCCCCACCAGCAAGGGAACAGAGTAGGACCTTCTCATGACCAGCACAGTCTGGAACAGCAGGAATAACAGGACCTCCCACCAAGCACAACCAGGCTGGAAGAAAAGATTCTGCAAAATTATGGTCC
>WEIU01017639.1:11727-23851 GCA_013389925.1 Aegithalos caudatus | reverse complement strand
AATCACTCGTTTGTTTTCTCCTTGAGAGATTTGTGAGCTCTGCTGAAGTGTACCAGGGGCCGAGGCTTAGCCTGGGGTTTTTGGGAGGGGCAGAGAAGCTTTGCTGTGGTGGAGGGGCCTGAGCTGAAGTTCAGCTGAAGATAAATGAAGTCGGGGTGATTTAATTTCACTTTCAACAGATGCCACTCTCATGAGCATAGGAAAAGAGTAATGGAAGATCTAATCTTCCTTTATTCCCCCGAAAAAATTGCACAGGGCTGTTACGTGATGTGAAAAAAAAAAAAAAGATAAAAATCAGCCATTTTGGAGTGTTCAGTTTGTATAAAACTTGGCTTCCTGCTGCTCTGTATCACAGCCCTCTTCAGAGTCTGTAGCTCAAGAATCTGTGTTTGTTTCCAGGCCCCTGGAGGAATTGCCACACCACTGGTTTATGGCCAGCTGCTGGCTCTGTACCTGTTGTACAACGACATGTAAGTGGCTTGTCCCAGCCTGGGCCACTGGGTTTGTCACCAGCATGTTGGGAATGGGCTGTGTGGTTAATAAAAACACTGTGTTTACAAAGAAATAATAACAGTATTCCTGGGAGTAAGTGTCTTTCAGCCCTTGATCTGGCAGGAAAACTATTCTCCTTTCCTTGCTCTTCTCCACCCTTTTGAACTGTGAGGAAATTTGGGAATAAAATTCCTTCATGGTGAAATTGGCTCCTCTGGGAAGTGTTGAACATTTCAGTGCTTTGTTTTGTAGCTGTTCAGGGCTGTATTTGTTTTGGGTTGCATTCGAGGCAGTTCCTTGTATTTAAATTCTACCAGGATAACTCTGGACCATCCGTGTTAAAAATGAGGGATACTGTTGGCTTGAAAGAGCTAAATCTGCAGGAAGCATAGATCCTGGGAGTTTGGTCTGGAGGGTTTTTCCATGTCCTTGTGTGTACTTAACGCACTAAACTTGGTGTTTTTAGGGAGAAATTGCTTTCCCAAACTGTTGTTACGTGAGGCCATTAATGAACTGTTTGTTGTGTCGCGACAGTGCTGGAGAGCAGCTCTGTTTTCCCACTTCAGTATCCAGTATTCCCTCCTGGAAAGAACATTTTAAAGCACTGAGGGTGTTCAGTACAGCATCTGGACAAGCCTTGTGGTGTCTCATTTGGTGACTTAGAAGTGTTTTTATCTTTTGTTTTTAGGAATAACGCACGTTATCTCTGGAAAAGAATCCCTCCTGCCATCAAATCTGTGAGCGCTGGGCCAAATCTAACTCGGAAATCTGCTGGTTTTGTGGCATAACAACGTTCTCTGCAAACCTGGGGGTGGAAATGGGTTTATACATAGGGTCAGTGTAGAGGATTTTCTTCTAGATTAACACTGGGAGTTTGGGGTTTTTTTTTGTCACAACAGGCAAATGCTGAACTTGGTGCAGTTTGGTCAGTGGGACAAAGAATTTGGCAGAGGGATTTCCCAGGAATCTACGCAGCCATCAGTGCACATCAGTGGTCTGAGACCATCCAGCCAATCATGGAAGCACTCAGAGGTACAAGCTGAACTTGTGTGGGGAGCAGGGGATTGCCTGGAATTGTTTATATCTGCTCCAGCACAAACAGAAACTGTTGATTGTGAAAAATCAGAAGGGGTCAGGAAAACTGTTGCCAAGTTTTTTGTGGGTTTTACTACAAGGTTTCTAGGTTTTGGGTGTAAATAAAAAACATTACAAAACGTTGTAGAAACAAATAAATTTGGTTTAGTAGGTTTTTGTTTCTATATATCCTTTGACACTGGAATTTCATAAACCACGTGGTTTGTTCTGTGAGAGCAAAACAGACCATTAATTAACTGGTTTTATCAGACTTCTCACCAGTGACTCAGGGAACTTGGTTTGGCATTTCAGAGCATTGTAGGACTTACAAGTAGGTTTTTCTGTGTAGTGATAACATGCAAATTCTTGCTCCCAGAGGGCAATGCAGACTGCTAAAAAGAGGTGCTTTGCAATAACCAATTCTCTGTAGCTTGAGGAGCAACTGATTTTTAGGTGCCACTAATTATTAACTAATTGCTGGCACATTGCAAACAGAGAATGCCATCAGATGCAGAGTTCCCTGAGGTGTTTTGTGTGCTGGTGGTAGAGCCGAGTTTGCTGCAGGCTGCATTTGGAGGGTCAGTGTGGGCTCTGAGGGGATTTGTCCTGGCAGAGAACAAGTTGTTGTCTCCTGCTGCTGACTGTGAAATGTGGAAGTCCTGAAATGCTCCCTTGAAGGCTGGTAGTTATTTTTCCAAAGGTGACAGAATCAAGGGAATGTTCTCAGATTTCCCAGCTCTGGAGATGAGTCTCCTCTGTCCTGTGCTCCTCTCTCCCTAGATGCAACCAGGAGACGAGCCTTTGGACTGGTTTCCCAGGCTTACACATCAATAGTTGCAGATGATTTTGCAGCCTTTGTTGGCCTTCCTGTAGAAGAAGCGGTGAAAGGTACTTGGCATGAGTAATTTACCTGAATAATTTTTGTGCTGATGATGAGCTCAGAGAGCTCTAAGTGATGATTAATAATAATGTATCCACAAATTCTGAGGCTGTTAAGTGATTGGGTGGTGATAAGAGGAAATCTTGGTTCTGGATAATAGTTTGATTTTTAAAAAAAATTATTTGCTGTTAATTATCGTTGTTTATTCTCCTCTTCTGTATCTTATAAATACCTTTGCAGGTGTGCTAGAACAAGGCTGGCAAGCAGACTTTGCAACTCGCATGGTGATGCCTAAAAAGCCAGGTAGGTGGAGCTGTTACTTCAAGAAACATTCAGCATTTTCTAGGAATTAGGTGTTTAGGTTTTAATTACAGCTTTGCATGGGATTCTGTTAGATACTTTTTTGGCACTTGTGCTGCCCACAAACATGGGGCTTGTATAAAATGTGAGGAAGTACAAAGTGGTGGGTTTGGTTTGGACTTACGAGTAGTTTGGATTAAGCTACATCCTCACGTGAACTTGTTTAAACAAAAGCAGACAGGATGTGCTGTGATTGCTCCCTTTCCTCCTCTGCTGCTGGTTCTGCCTCTGTGGAAGAACATAAACTGGATAACCTCAAATGACATGTCCTAACCTAATAAAGATGAGTAAAAAATAAACCATCTTAAACCTGATTTTTTTTTTCCTTCACGAGAATTATAACTTCTTTAGGCAGGGATTTAATGAATCTGTTCTGAGGAGCTCCATTTGTTGGTATAATTCCTTTGCTTTTAAAATTTAAATCTTCTTTTCTGCACTCTCATGGTGTAATGTCTGTTCCTGCAAAGCTTGGTCTGCAGAAATATGTTTGTTTGTTTTTTCTTTCCTAAAGCTGTATCTGTGGCTTGCTGAGGCAAAAATAAATATTGAGCTATAAAATCAGGATGAAACAACTGCTCTTAAGCTGCCCCGTGAAGCTCTGGCAGAAGGAACCAAATTACAGCATATCCAAAATGGCAAGATATGGACTAAGAAATGGCACTGTATGGGCAGAGTTTTCAGGTGTTCAGAGCCTATAATAAACAGGTGCCAGATGTTGAAATCTATCCCTAAGGGGGACAAAGCAAAATAGAGCCTTGAGATTTTACATATTGATCAGGTAGGGTTTTTATGAACTGGTTGCAAAATATGCAGAGCTTAAAAAAACTGGGAATTACTTAATTTTTTTTTCCCAAAAGTGAGTGCAAGAACTACTATTTGGGCAAAAGAAAGAGGCTCTTTTTAAGCAGCTAAACCTTGGGTATTCTGCTTTTTAGTTATAAAGTCAAGTGTAATGAATAAACAGGTTTAATTTTAGTTAGCTTTTGATCCATGTTTTGTTGCATAGAACTGTTTAAAACTGTTCCACTGGGCTAATTTCATATGGTTTTTTTTTTCTCCAGGTGTGCTGGAGGCTTCCTTCAACAGATTCATTCCTTCATCAGGTATTTTTGTTAATATATATAATGGATTTAGCTAAATGTTGCATTGCCCCCTGCTCCTTTCTGGCCTGGCTAGCGGCCGCAGGGGGTGGGGGGCAACATTTCTCTGTGTCTGGAGAGATACTAGAGCCTTACCAGAGCATCTGGGGAGCAGCATGTAAGCAGGCAAGACATGACACTGCATCTGAGGGTGCTGATTAGTTGG
This sequence comes from Aegithalos caudatus, assembly GCA_013389925.1. Lineage (NCBI taxonomy): Eukaryota > Metazoa > Chordata > Aves > Passeriformes > Aegithalidae > Aegithalos > Aegithalos caudatus. The sequence goes on along the minus strand of WEIU01017639.1, from coordinate 19,740 downwards.
ATTTATTCGGGGTTCCCACACCAGGAGGAAGCATGGCTCCCACAGGAGAGCACACGAGGCAGCCAGGCCTGAGAGAGCGAATGTCCCTAGGGGAAGGCGAGTGGGCAGAGAGAGATGAACCCCTTGTGAATCCCCCTAAGATACTTCCAGCGAGGGGGCAGATCCAAGCCTTGGACCAATGGGATAGGGAGGGATAAGGCAAACCAATAGAGCCTCCAGGACGGGGTGATGGACAGGGGTTACAATGAATGACAACTTGGGGGAAGGTTACAACTTAGTACTGAACTATACATTTTTGAGGGTGAATAGAACAATCATTTAAGAAGGATGAATCACCACAGCTAAACTTGCATAAGCAGTGTCAGCAGCACCACTGAGTGGGAATTGAGTCCTAGAGAAAGTGAATGATCTCAGTGGCCCCTCCAAAACAAAAAACAACAGCCCACCCCAGTGAGGTGCTATGTAAATATGCTCCTCCCTTTGTCTTCTCACTCCCTCATGCTTTAAATAGCACCTGAGATTCCTGAGGTTCCCACTTCCATGGCAGAGCTCCTGTGTGTTCTGTTGGTCTGGTCACCCACTAGATCTGTTTGTCTGCAGTCTTCAGAATGGCAGCTTGCAAGGAAAGGAGCAACCAGAGAACCCCAGGAGCGTTTTTCTCAGAATACTTGTCAGCCCTCATTACCCAGACTCCAACATGTGCAAAGAAATTCTGGAGGCTGCTGACAAGTGGAACTTGTTGCAGCAGTTTTTGTGGTTAGTGACTCTTGGACTACTGAGTAGTGCAGATAACAAGAATTATGTCAGCTGCAGCTGTGTAGGGAGGAGATACAGTTAAGATCTGCCCCCAGAAAGCTGTTGAAAGTCAGATGCATTTAATTTTTCCCCCTTACTGTTATAATGGATGGTATTGCTGATGGATTTGCTTTCTAAATTTCATTAATGTTCCATTTGGTTTATATTTATAGAACCTGCTCCAGTCCCACCAATTCCCAATGAACAGCAGTTGGCCAGATTGACTGACTATGTGGCTTTCCTGGAAAACTGATCACCCTGCTCCTGTGTTCAGAACAACTTGGGAATCCTGTGTACTGACAGTTTTACATCTAAGATTTATTATATTCCGTATCTGTTAAATGTCACAGTGTCCCCCACTCAGAAGTGTGAAGTATCCAGTGTATGTCAGCCCCACTCCTGTTTTGCCAAAGCCCAGCTAGCAGTGAAACAATCCTTTAACTCCTGCAATATTTATTCAGTAGGTACACAGCATACACAGCAGTATTACATAGCACATTTTCTTTAATTGATTCAAAGCAGAACTCTTGTGTGTGTTAGAAATGGAGAAGAAACAATTCTCTGATGAGTACTGCAGTGCTTATGACAGATCTATTGCACATTGAACTAGAGGACAGAGAGTGGAAGACTGCCCAGCCCATATGTACAGAGAGAAAATATTTTGATGAAAGTGAAAGAAAACAATTTTGCAGTAACTCTTTTGCAAATATTTTTGTGGCATGTTTGTAATTGATTTTTTTTTTTAATTATTGTTCTTTCTGGATTGTTAAATCTTCTTGTTCTGATGTGAAAAATTTCCCATCAGGCATATTTTTACAGCAGAGTAATTGTTTAACAAAGACAAATCTACACCTTGAAGTATTTTGACTTTTTGGAAGTTTTATTTGAGTGACATAGGACACCAGAAGTTTTCCTGGGTAACCCTACACCTTGAGACCTGTCACGTTCTTGCTCCATTTCTGTACATTGGGCCAGGGTCTGCAAGAAATAACAATTCTCACCTGTCTTTAAACTTTCTGGCTTACTTTTGCAATGATGGGAGAGGAATTTCAAGGTTAGAGTAGGAGCAGAGCCCAGCTGGGAGCGGGGTGATGCATTGTGCTGCAGTGTCAGTTTGAAGAATAATTCTGTCAGAGCAGTGCCCTCTTAATCTTTGAGCTGAGAGTGGATTTTGGAAGCAAACATGAGTTCTGTTGCCATTTGTGTTATGTTGGTGAAAAGGCTGTGGAGGGAGAATGGTGCTTTAAAGGGCAGTGTACATCTCCATTCACTTCTCCTCCTTTCTAAAATCCTATCCAGAGGTTCCATGGAAGCTGGCAAGTGTGCCCTCATGTTGTGATTATTTTTCCAGTGTGCACTGCCTACTGTACATTTTCTTGGCGAGAGGGTGTTAGCAGGGAGGGATTACAAACTGTGCTCTGCTGCCTTGAAAGCTCCCTTGATATGTACACACTTCCTCAAAATGTTTATTTATTTGAAACCTACCTAAGGCTTGGATTGCTAAATTTATCTTCAGTGATATTAAAGAACATGTTTACACTGACCTTGTGCACTTTTTAAAATTTTCCGCAGAACAGAGGTCTGGTTTGGTGAGTTTTTTTTTTTAATTAATTCTTACTGGGCTAATTTGGATAGGCCTAGTTAAGGATTACTGCAATATTTTATGCCTCAATAGCTTAGTGTGCAGCAAATACATGGTATTGTATTAAAAAAACCCCAATGGTACCCCTCAGATGTCTTAAATTATTCCTTGGTGTAAAGTGTTTGAACAGCTGAGTGAAAATTTCCCTGCTGTGTTTGGATTGTGCATGTCTGCACTTGTAGGTAGCACACAACCCTGCTTGGAGTAATGAAACTTAGACATAATTAAAGGATTATTATGTACTCAATGAATGGTAATAGGGGCGAGCAATGTGGACATTGGCAGTCTGTGTCTGTATCAAATCTGTCAAATACAGTAAGTTTGACCCTGTTCTAAGAAGTTGATAACTTTGAGGTTTCTGGTCTGCTTTAAAATTTAATCTTTTAGCTTTGGGTGAGGCATTAACTCATAATTAACTTGCCCCCAGTACTGTATTCCCAGCCATTTTTTGCCTTGTGCTACTTTGGAATCCAAGCTATTTCACATGGATTTCATGCTCGTCGCCCTTTTCCTGGTTTTTGGTTCACAAATACCTGTCTTCACATGGGCAGCTTTGTGCTTCCCTATCCAGAGCCCTACCTTGGGAAACACTGTGTGAAGTATTTCCTATTCAAGAAATTTTCAGGCATTTGAATCCTTACCTGGCCTGCACTAACCCCGTGCTTTTAGCTCAACAAAGAGGAAGTGTTTTTGTGCTTGTATTTGCTGTTTTAATTGAAGCAATTGGTGTGGATTTTGAAGTTCTTTCAAGTACAGTGTTGAGTGTGGGAGGACCTTCAAGTTAAGAAACCAATAGTAATTCAGTTGGGAACAGAGGTTCATGAAGGATTTGGAAAAAAAGGAACTCAATTTCAGTTTCAGTTTTTCACTTCATCTGCATCCCACACAAAATGGAACATTGCTTCTTGGCATTTTATTATCTTCTCCTGTATGGGTCAGCAGTGCTCATTTTCCTGCAGTTCCAGTCTCTGTAGGGAAAGCTAGCTGAGCTCCGAGGTGGTTAAAACAGGAGAAGAGCTGAGTATCCCTTCCTGCTGAAGATCCATGTGGAAACTTGTGGGCTTTAATAACAAATCCTGACAGACTTTCCAGTATCTTATCAGAGCTGCCAGTAATGCAGCAAAGAAAATGAAAGCGGAATGCACATGTACAAAAAAAGTCTCGGCAGGCATTGCAGGAGAGCAGAATGGATGTTGCTCTAAGTCTGTGTTTCAGCCTGGGGTGTGTGTGGGAAGACCTGTGTAACACAGCAGGGACATCTGGAAGAAGTTCTTGGAGTGGTTGGTTCTCCCCATGTCCTGTCCCTGCTGGACCGGGACCCAGACAGCATGTTGGTGTGTTCTCCTAGGAAGGACTATCTGGGCTGGCTGGCTTGGCAGAAAAGCCAAAAAAACCTCCCAAAAGACACTTCGGTTTAGTGTCAATTTTTTGTATTTAACTCTCAACAGACCATGTGAAGGCAAATGAGTTGCTGTTTTGAGATGGGAAGCAGATTTCCAAGTATTTTATGTTCTCGGTTCATGCCAATTGACTTGAGAAGTTTGTAACTTTATTTTTAACTGCTTGTGTTGAGCAAAGAGAAGTAATGTGCATTCTTGATGCCCTGAATTTAGGGTTATTAAATGCCAGATTCTTCTGTGCCTTAACAGCAAAGACCCTCAGGTTTGGGATGCTCAGGCAGTGTGGCACGACTGGGCGTAAAGTCAGAGAAGAGGTTAAGCTTTAGGAATCAAGATGCTCCCAATCAATTCCAAAGCAGGAAATATGGATACCTCTCTTGAATGTGTTCTCACGTAATCAAAGTACAAGACTGGGAAGGAAGGGAGGTTTTTAGCAGTAGGAACCCAGTTTTGGTTTTGCAATGTGAGCCTTTTGTTACACAAAGATAAATGATAGAAACAAACTGCTGAATCATGACTAACAGCTTACTTTGTGCTTAACAGCCCCTCAAAACTGAGCCTAGTGTAAAAGTATGCAATGGGAATCCACATGACATGACAAGACTGGTAGGTCAGTGACTGCACCAAGACCTGGATTTGGCCTCTGATCCACAAGAAAGGACACAGTTGTGTCTCAGCTGTTTGAGATCTGATAGATGTTTGAGGTACAAAACATGTTTTATTGCTTTGTTTTTTTAAGCAGCTTTGTGTCAGCCAGCACATACCAGCTCTGAGAGATATCCTGAGCTTTACAAAGTGAGAAAAATTATGATGACAACACACTGTGCTTTCCTATGCTAATTGGAATCTGTGTTTAGACTGTTCATGAATTAACATCTGGGACTTAAGTACCACACAAAGTAAGTCTCAATCCATAAGTCAAATCGGCAGCAAAACAAAGGGAACTGTATTTAGTTCAAACATTTTACTGGGTTCCAACTCAGGCGTGTTGCACTTCGAGCCTGGCACTGCAGCTGGTACAAGGTAAAGGAAATACTCAGCCTGCCTTGCCCTTTAAAGGGTTAATACTTGGAAACAACTGACACCTTTAATATTTATACTTTTTTTAAAATTAGTTGGCTGCATAAGTATTAATTGCTTTCAAGTATTTAATGCTTAATGCTGTTTCTGTGGTAAATCAATACAGAATTGATTCAGCCTTGATCTGATGGGTGAGCAGTGCTGAAGAAGTAGCAAGCAGATACTGAGTAAAAGTAGGGACTCCTGTGGCTGGAGTTCAAGGGTGGAGGGAAGCCCTTTGGTGTCTGCTGAGGAGATGGCCTGGTTCACAAACTCAGGCTTTACTCCTAGAAGATCCTGCTTTGCTCCTGCAGGAGGCAATTCCCTACCAATGCATGGCCCTCTCTTGTACCTGGATCAAGTCTGGTGGACCTGCAGCAACAAGTCTGTCCCAGGTCCATCACACAGCAGCAAAGGGCAGGACATGTCTGCTTCCAGCACGTGTCTTTGCTGCTCCCTCAGGGTGCTGGCACCATAATCAGAGACACAGAACATCTTCTCCTTCCAGAGTTATCCCTGTCCTCCCTCTGCACTTCCCCCCATATCTGCCTTGATGTTCACTGGGGAACTTGTCTGTGGACATCCATTGCCATGCTCAGCAAGGATGCAGTTGTGTTTGGACAGAGCTGCTTCAGCCAGACACGTAGTAACTGGAGCACAGAGTATGAGAGGCTGGGCTGAAGTTGTTTTCCAGAAAGTATGAACAGACAAAAGACCATAAGGAAATTTAACAGTGTCTCTGCAGGAGATTGACACTGGTGCTGCCTAATCACATGTGCGGGTGGCAAATTTGCATCACTGGCGACTCTGCCACACCTGCTGATTTCAGCACTCCCTGGGCCCCAGGAGTCAGAGCAGCATTGGTGCCCTGGCCCACATGTTTCTCGTCTGTGTCACACCCGCGGGTTTAGGATGGCCACCAGCTGAGACGTGTCCCAAGGAGGCCGTGCCAGCTTCTATGGAAGGGCCCATGCCCTTCCTACTGTGGCTGCATCGGCAGCCCTGGGGGCTCCTTCTGCAGTCCTGAGCCCGCAGAGCAGGGCAGCATTTGTTGACGGTTTGAGCTGTTCCCAAAGATCCTGTGGGGCTGCCTGAGACACTTGGGCAAGGGATTCCTCCGAACCTGGGCCAGTTGGGGTGGGCTGGGGGCAGGCCCAGGGCAGGTGGCAGTGTGTGCAAGGGCCCTTTGTGACACGGTGCAGCATGGTCACTGTGGGATGGAATGGGGCAGGCTGTCAAAGGGCCCTTTGTGACACGTGGTGACATAGGAGCTGGCAGTGACGCAGCCACGTCACAGTGCTCGGAGCACGCGATGGGACAGGACGGGACAGAGCAGTGCTGAGAGGAGCCCTCACACAGTGCACTCATTCCTGTCTGACCTGGAGCTTTTCCAAGGCATTATTCCTGCAGGTAACCTCAAGGCCAGACCACAGGACTTGCTGACCCATGGCCTACCCAAGAGTTCTCCTTTGCAGGTGCCCTTGACAACTTGTTGACTTGGTGCTTTCCTGAGGCGTCTCTCTAGAAAGGTACCCTTGAGGCCAGACTGTGGCATGGTAGGCGGATTTCTTGGCCTGTTCAGTCTTCAGGGGGAAAAAAAAGAAAGACCCTGGAGCACAACAGCCTGAAGACCTGGAGCAGTTCCAGCCTCTGCAGGACAGTGAGTAGCAGAGCTGGGCTGCAGGGCTGATGGCTGCAACCAGCTTGGCACCATCCCATCGCATCCCCTGTGGACATACCCCTGGTCAGGACAGAAGAGGGGCCGGGGCCACCCCCTGCAGTGGCTGTGCTCCATCCCAGGGCTGTCCCTGCCTGGGGAGCACAGGGCTGGGCTCTGTTCTCCGGCCTCTCCCGCAGCCCCTCAGCTCTGGCTGCGCTCGCTCTTTGCCAGATGCAGCCATGGACCGCACACAAGAGCAGGAACCCACCCATGGCTGCTTCTGCAGAACAGCGCAGGTACCTACAGCCATCCCCCCCTGGGCTGGGCCTGCTGTCACTGCTCAGCCGAGCACTGTGCTTGGAGCACTCCATGGAACGTCTCTCTTCCTTGTCGCTCGTTCTCCTGCAGATGTTCTGGAGGTTTCTGCCCATTCGGCATAGAAAGAGCAGCACCACTGCAACTGAGGGCCCAGCTGAGCCTGACTCAGGGCCAACAAATTTCCAGGCAGAGACTGATGTCAGCACAAATTCAACTGTGCCGTCAGAAAATTCTGACACTGCAATGAATGACCAGAGGGCAAAGGCTGTTCTCATGGCAGTGACTGAGGGCATGTCCATCACAAACACTGACACAAGAATGACTCAAGGCCTCGCAAATACTGCCATCATGCCCACTCCCACCGTGATTTATGCTCCCACTATGGATTTTTTCAAGGAGAATGCTGTTTCTCCTCAGCAGCAGGTAAGCAGCATTGGGCCAGGGCTGGAGGCCTCCCAGGACCATGTGGCCTGATAAGCCATGGCCACTGGGCCCCCTCAGCCTTGAAGCCATTACAGTATTGTGGGAAGGGAAGCTGGGGAAGTTGTTCCTTCAGGCAGCACTCCAAGTCTTCCCCATGCCTCCTCCAGGTGCCAGCCATTGTAAGGAACATTCACCAGAAGCTGGCATCCCATGCCACTGTAGATGCCAGGCTTCAAATTGACATTGTGAGGCTGGCTGAAGAGCACCCAGCTGACGTGGTGCTGACCCTCCTGCGCTGTGCCCCAACATGTGACAGGTACGGTGCCCACCTGGCCTTGAGAGCTCAGGGCTCACCAGCCTTTAGGGCCATCGCCCTGCACAACCTGTGCAATGGGGTCTGCCAGACAGGCAGAGAAATCCAGCACCCTCAGGCCCCTCTGTTTCCCGAGCTGCTGCCAATGCTCCCTCCCTGCCCTTCAGTGCACCGGGGCTCTGTCACCTCGGCCCCCAGAGCTGCACAGGTTATGGTAGTGCGACTGAGATTCCCCTGACACAGAGCTCTGATCCCACAGAGCTGCAGTAATGATGTGGAGAGCCATAGGATCATTGGTTCCCACAGTGCAGAAGGTGCTGCCAACACTGCTCAGTGTGATGGAGGACTGGCCACTGTACAGGATGAGCACCTCTGATGGGGACAGCAAGGATGTTTTTGCCCT
>WEIU01017638.1:64852-80777 GCA_013389925.1 Aegithalos caudatus | reverse complement strand
TGGGGATTTGTGATTTCGGGATCCCGGGGGAATTTGAGGAGTTTTGGGGGAAAGGGGGAGAAATTCGGCGGGATTTGGGGAGGGGTTTTGGATCGCGGGGCTTTGGGGCTTGCGGCGATTTGGGATGCTGGGGATTTCGGATTTTGGGGTCCCCTTACCCTGAGCGTCCCCTCCGGAGGTGAGGACGGCGATGGCTTTGCCGACCCCCAGGGTCTCGGTGTGCCGGGGTCCCGCGGCGCTCGAGGGCATTTTCCTGCCTGGAAAACAATGGGGAAATTCGGGCAAATCCCAAATCGGGAAGCGAGACTCTGTCCCTCCGGGTGGCGCTGCCAGCGCAGAGTGGCACCGCTGGGGGAGAAACACGGGGACAGGGACACCGGGACAGCCCCGCTGCCACCGCCGGGACACTCCCGCCCGGGGGGGTGGCGCTGGGGGACTCCTTACTGGTCCCAGCCTCTGTTCCCTACTGGAGCCAGTCTGTCCTTATTGGTCCCAGTCTGTCTTTACTGGTCCCAGTCTGTTTTCCCTGGGGGAGCTGGCCTGCTCTCCTTATTGGTGCCAGTTTGCCCTCCTTACTGGTCCCGGTCTCTGCTCCCTACCGGTTCCAGTCTGTCCTTACTGTTGCCAGTCTGTCCTTAGTGTCCTTAGCAGTCCCAATCCCTCCTTACTGGGGCCAGTCTGTCCTCACTGGTCCCAGTTGCTTTTCCCAGTGGGAGCTGCTGTGTCTTATTGTTTCCAGTTTGTCTTTACTGGTTCCAGTCTGCATTCCCTGTGGTTACTGGTCTACCCTCCTTACTGGTGCTAGTCTGTTCTTTCTGGTTCCAGTCCATATTCCCTGAGGGAGCTGCTCTGCACTTTTTGCTGGTGCCGGTCTTCTTTCCTTACTCGTCCCAGTTTGTTCTTACTGGTTCCCAGTGGGAGGTGCTCTGCGCTCCTTACTGGTGCCAGTGTTTTCTTACTGGCGCCAGTCTGTTCTTACTAGTGCCAGTTCATCCTCCTTGCTGGTGCTGCACTATCCTTACTGGTTCCAGTCTGCATTCCCTGTTCATCCCAGTCTCTATTCCCTGTGGTCAGTGGTCCTTACTGGTGCCAGTTTATCCTCCTTACTTGTCTCAGTCTGTCCTTACCAGTCCCAGTGTGTATTCCCTGAGGGACTTGCTCTGCATTCCTCACTGGTTCTAGACTGCTTTCCTGACTGGTCCCAGTCCCCATTCCCTGCCTCTCCCGGTTCCGGTTCCCTGCCCGTCCCAATCTGGGGGCGTTACCGATCCCAGTCCCTGATCCTTGCTGATTCCAGTACATCTCCCTGACCGGTTCCAGTTCATCACCAGTCCCGGTACTCGGGCGTTACTGGTCCCAGTCCGGGGCCGTTACTGGTCCCGGTCGCTGTTCCCAACGGGATCTGCTCTGCTTTCCTTACTGGTCCCAGTCCCCGTTCCCTACCGCTGCCTCTCCCGGCTCCGGTTCAGAGCCGGTCCCGGTCCGGGGCCGTTCCTGGCGCCGGTTCCCGCTGCCCACGGGAGCACTGACCTGCGGAGCGCCGCCGGCCCGGGGCGGGGGGCAGCAAGGACAGGAGGAGGAGGAGGAGCGCGGCCAAGGAGAGCGCGGCCGGGGCCAGGAGCCGGCCCAGCCCCGGGGACAGTGCCGGGGACACCGGCACCTCCACCATGGCCCGGGGACAGCGCGGGGACACGGGCTGGGACCTGGGATTGGCCGCGGGGAGCTGTGTAACGGGATCGGGGTAAGGGGATCCGGGCAGTGGGATCGGCTGTAACGGGATCGGGGTACAGGATCGGCTGTAATGGGATCGGCTGCAGGGACCGGCTATTATGGGATTGACTGTAATGGCATCAGCTATTATGGGATCAGCTGTAGTGGGATTGGCTGTAGGGTCCAGCTACTGTGGGATTGACTGTAATGAGATCGGCTGTAACAGTTTTGGATGTAGGGACCAGCTGTAACAGGACTGGGAGAAGGGAGAAACTGGAATGCTATTAGCTGTAATGGGATCCACTGTGATGGGATCGGCTGTAGGGACCGGCTGTAATGGGATACACAGAGTAATCCCCTAGACGATAATGTCCTCATAGGGTGATGCCCTATGGGGTAGCTGTCGCCCCCACAGGGTGACCCCCTGTAGGGCCACAGCCCCCCCAGAATGACCACCCACCACAGGGTGACCGCCTGGAGGGTCACAGGCCCCCCAGAATGACCACCCACCACAGGGTGACCCCCTGGAGGGTCACACCCCCCGTCCAGTGTGACCCGTCCTCTCTGCGCTGGCACCTAAGACCTCCCAGCCGCCTGGGGGCACTCTCTTCCCCAGCAATACTCTTCTCGTTCCCCTGCTCTTACGTCACTTCCGGCAGCACCCCCCCGCCCCTCGCTTTCACTTCCGCTTCCGCCGCCTCCTCCTCGCCGCTACCGCCGAGCCCGGGAGAACCGCGCGCGCTCGGGACGCTTCCGGTCCCACTTCCGCTTCCGGTGGGGCGGCCGGGCCGGCTGACGGGAGCGAAGCGGCGGCGCCTCTGGGCCTTGCTCCGCTCCCGGAGCCCGCTCCTCTCCCTTCCGCTGCCCTCACACCGGCCTCCGCCGCGTTTTTCCCCCTGCCCGGTTCTGCCGCTGCCCGGGGCCGAGGCGGCGGCCCTGCCCCCGATGAGGATGGAGGCCCGGGAGGCGGCGCGGGCCCCGTCCGGACCGGCTTTCAAGGACTTCTGCCCCGAGAGCAAGGTGCGGAGCGGCGCCGGGGCATTCCCGGGCCCCTTTTCCCTCCCCTCATAGAATTACAGCGGGATTTGGGCGGGAAGGCGGTTTTGGAAATATTTGGGACAATCGCCCCATCCCAGGGTGCTCCTGGGACATTCCCAGCTCATTCTGGGACAGCTCAGCCTGAAGACCCCAAAAGTCAAATATCCCAAACCCAGGTTTGGGTTTTCCCGGTTCCTGACGTGGGAATTCCGCCTGGAATTTGCCGGGAATGGGAAGCCCACGTGTGGGATCCACCGCGGGCCCGGAGCTGCCCGCAGAGCTGCGAAATTCAGGATTTTTCCAGCGGTTTTTGGGTCCTTTCTGATCCATTAATTCTCTTCATAAAATTTGGGAGTTTTGAGTTGTGACCTTTAGGAGCTGGGAATTTGGGGCGTTTTAGGATTGTGAACTTAAGGAGGTTTGCGATTTGGGACTTGGGAGTTTTGTGAGTTGTGGTTAAGAATTGCAGACTTTAGGAATTGAGAATTTTTGAAATTGAGAATTTTGGGAATCATGAACTTTAGGAATTGGGAATTCCTGCCACCATTCCCAGCCAACCCTGGGAACACCCTTCCCTTTCCTCTCTGACATTTTCCCACTTCTAACAAAAATATTGGAATTTTTCCCACTCTTTTTCCCCCAGTTTTTCCCCCCCAAACTCAGCAGCTTCTCCTGCCCTGCCGGAAACTCCTCCTGCTCCCTCAGCTATACCCCAGGTGAGCTTTCCCTCTGGAATTTGGGACTGTTTTCCCTAAAAACAAGCCCTGGAGAAGGGGAAATTTGGGTGGTTTTTTTTTTTGGGAGGGGGGATTTCCCGGTGTTTTTCCCTTCAGAAATTCAAGAAAGATTCCCGGGAGCCAATGGGCAGTGGAGGAGCTCCAAGCCCCGGGGGAGCCGAGGCTCCTTCCTGGAGACCCGGAAAAATTCCAGGTGGGTGCGGCAGATCCCAAATTTCCAGGGTTTATTTGATATTTTAATGGGGGTTTATTTAGGATTTTGGAGTTTTGTGAGTTGAGGATTTTTTAGGGTTTTATTTTGGGATCTTTTGGGGGTTTTAGTTTCTTTTTTGGCAGGTTTTATTTGGGATTTTGGTTTTTTGAGGGGAGGATTTCTGAGATTTTTTTGGTGGCATTCGGGATTTTAGGATTTTCAAAAATTTCATTCAGGGTTTTTGAGGGGTGTGGGACTTGGGAGATTTATTTGGGGGATTGGGATTTTTATTTTGGGGCTTTTTCTGGTGGTTTTATTTGGTTTTTTTGCGGGGAGTGATGGGAATTTTATTTGGAATTTTGAGGATTCTTCAGGTGACTTTTGCCTTTTAGTTGGAATTTTGGGTGTTTCATTTCTCCTTTTGTGATTTCTTTGGCATTTTAAACCCATTTGCCGGATTTGCAACAAACCCGAGGTGTTTTCCCTCCTTTCAGCGGGAATTCCAGCACTTTTGGGGGAAAATCCTCTCTCCACGGAGCCTCCTTCCCCCTCAAGCCAGCCCCGAGCCCCTCCTGGAGCCGCCGCAGCCCCAAGAAGGCCCCGAGGCGCTTCCTGAGCACGGCCGAGGAGGTGACAGGGCTGGGAACGGGAAAATCCCGGGGCTTTTGTGGAGTCAGTGAGGGTTCAGGCAGGACTTGGATCTTTGGATCCCAAACAATCTCAAAATCCCTGCTCAAATCCCAAAAAACCCTCCCCAAATCCCTGAAAACCACCGAAGACCTTGCCCAAATACCAAACCTGCTGGGGTTAAACACAGTTTTCCACCCCTAAATCTCAGTTTTTGGTTTTTTTTTTTCCTTTGCATTGCCTTCATGGGATCTCAGCAGAGCTCTGAATTTTGGGGAAATTGCTCGGGATTGATGAATTCCAAGGTTTTGATGGGAGTTTTTTCCCTGCAGACGGTGCGGGAGGAGGAGCGGGAGATTTACCGGCAGCTGCTGCAGATGGTGACCGGGAAGAGATTCTCCAGCTGCAAACCCTCCCCGCTGCTGCCCTTCCACCTGTGAGCTGGGAACAGCCCCAAAATCCCCAAAAATCCCTGCTCAAGTCCCAAGGAATCCCAAAATCCCTGCTCAAATCCCAAAAACCCCTCCCCAAATCCCAAACAATCTCAAGATCCCTGCTCAAATCCCAAAACCCCCTCCCCAAATCCCAAAGAATCTCGAAATCCCTGCTTAAATCCATGAAAATCACCAAAGACTTTGCCCAAATCCCAAACCTCCCCAAAAACTCTTCCCTAATCCCAATACATCCCCAAACCACTGCCCCACATCCCAAATCTCCACTCTTTCTCTGGGAATTTCCCTGAGTTTATTTTTTTGCAGCTCCCGCTGTCCCCGTTCCGGCCCCTCCCTGCCCCAAGAGGTTTCCAGGGATGATCCTGAGGCGCTGGAAATTCAGAAAATTCCAGGTTCTGTTCCACATCGTCCAGAGCCTCCCCAGAATTCCCAAAATTCCCCCCAGGGCCCCTCCCTGGGTTTTCCTGGGGGCTTCCAGCCCCGGAATTCCATGGCCCCCCAGCAGCAGGAGGAGGAGCCGGTGGCCGGGGCGCAGAGTGAAGGTAAAGATTCCTGAGAATTCCAGGAAAATAACCCCCAAAAAAATCCCTCCAAAATACTCAAATCCCAAATAAAATCTTTTAAAAAAAAGAAAAAAAAACCCCACCTGGAATTAATTTAAAAAGAACAGGAAAAAAATGCCTCAAAAAATCCCAAAGATAATCCCACCAAAAAATCCACAAATACCAAATAAATCTGAAAAAATCCCCTAAATCCCAAACAAAATGAAAACTGAATCCCAAATAACCCCAAATCCTGGGAAAGGGATTTAAATTCTCTGGTTAATCCAGGGTTTTATTTGGGATTGGGCAGGATCTGGAGTTGGAGTCAAGGGGGACAAAATTCCAGGAATTTTTCCCATTTTTAGGGTCAGATTCTGTCATTTTGCTCAAGGTCAAGGATTCCAGGACTCCAGCTCCAAGGTAAGGTGTGGGAAATGGGGGAATTTTGGGGATGTTTAGGAGCACAGGGAGGGGACAATAAAGAGGGACGGTGAGAATTTGGGAATTGGGGAAATTCCAGGATTTTTGGTCACTTCCAACCCTCCCTTCTCTCTCTTTCCAGCCTCCCCTTTTTCCAGGCTGAGCTATGGATCAAAGAGCTGTGAGTTAATATTCCCTGCTGTCTTTATCTGGGATTTTTGGGTGGAAAAACCAAAATCCTGATTTTTTAAATCTATTTTTTCCATGAAAATTCTGACTTTTCCAGGACTAGCGTCTATGATTCCCGAGCCAGAGAGAGGTGGAGGCAAATTGAGGAGCAAAAAGCTCTGGCCCTGCAGCTCCAGAGCCAGGTGAGAATTACATGGAAAAACACCCTGGACTGGGAAAATCAGGGGGGAAAATCAACTCTTTTGAGGCTTTTGTGCTTCGCAGTCCTGGGATAAACAGCAAGGAGGAGAGGGAATGTTGTCCCAGATTGGAAATTATGGGAAATTTTGGCACTGGCAGGATCGTCAGGGCTTGAAAAAGGGGTCAAAATCCATGGAAATGAGCGGAAAAAATGCACATGTGACACCTGGAAGGGTTAATTCCACAATCCCTGAGGGTTTTTCCCAATTTTATTGGTCTGAAATCCTCGTTTTCTCTGCTCCCGCAGCGGCTGCAGGAGCGGGAGCGCTCGGTGCAGGACCTGGTGGATCTGCACCTCAGGGTGCCCCTGGAGAAGGAGATCCCGGTGTCCGTGGGGCCCGAGGGGCCTGAGCGCTCCCGGCCCGCCCCGGGCGACGAGGAATTTCCAGAGATCACCGAGGTGGGGCTGGGGACGGGGGGAAGCTCCTGGGAACTCATGGGAACTCCTGTTCCTGCTGAGGGGATGGTTTAAGGGACGAAGAATGGATTTGGAGTTGAGTCTGTGGAGATTTGGGGTTCAGTCTTTGGGGATTTGGGGCTGAATCCATGGGGATTTGGGGTCAGGAAAAGCAGGAATTCTGCCTCCCCTTCCTGCAGGAAATGGAGAAGGAAATCAAGAGCCTTTTCCGAGGAGGGAACCAGGACGAGGTGCTGAGCGAAGCTTTCCGTCTGACCATCACCAGGAAGGATATCCAGACCCTCAACAATCTCAACTGGCTTAATGATGAGGTGAAAACCCCAAAAATTCCCCTTTCCGGCAGTTTGGAAGGGCAAAACGGTTTGTTTGGTGCTGGGAGGGGATTTGTGGATTGGGATTCCCACCCTGGAGTAATAAATCCATGGGGAAAGCTCTGTAAAATAAAAATAATTTCATTTATGTGGGGAATTAATGATAGTGGGAGGATGGGATTGATGTGAACAGGGGAAAACAACAAATAAATACAGACTTAAATAAACGCAAAATCCTAAAAATCCTCAGATTTTTTTCTGGAATGTTTTCATACTGTGGAGCTATTGCAAACCTCCCTGGGGTTTTTTGAAGGTTTTAATGCAAATCCTCCTTTTTGGGGGGGTTTGTTCCCTAACTTTACACAGGGTGACAAATCTGAACCCCATAATAAATCTATTAAAAAATTCCAAAGTCCTGTCTGTTTTCCCTTCCCTTTCCCAGATCATCAATTTCTACATGAATTTGCTGATGGAGAGGAGCAAGGAGAAGGATTTGCCCGCAGTCCATGCCTTCAACACCTTTTTCTTCACCAAATTAAAGACTGCAGGGTACCAGGCTGTGAAAAGATGGACAAAAAAAGTGGATATTTTCTCTGTGGATCTGCTCCTGGTGCCTATCCACCTGGGAGTGCACTGGTGCCTGGCTGTGAGTGCCTGAATTATCCCAGAAAATCTTCACTTTTGGGATTTAGGGCCCAAATTTCATTGGTTTGGGGTGATGCTGTGGGGGAAACTTTGTGTTCGTGGCTCAGATTCATGTTTAAAGGGAACTAACAAAGATAGGAGCAGCTTTTTGTGGGGTTTTTAGTCCTTAAACTCAGCCTGGAGGTCATTTTAGGGAATTTATTCCCTTGGGAAGATCTGATTTCCCCGTTCCCACCAACTCCTGGTGCCACAGGATCTTTTTCAAGAGATTTAGGCCACAGATATTTCACTTTCCCCCCTCCTTTGTCCCGTCCCCTCCCCTGGCTCCTGGGATCCTACAGGGATTTTCAGCTCCTTTAGCAAAAAAAACTCCTTAATTTATTAATTTCTGCTTGAATTGTTAACTAATTCCAGGGGAAAAAAAGTAATTCCCACCACAAATGATGCTGGAATGGGGAGGGAAAGCACCAAAACCCACCCAGATTGGGGCTTGAGAAGGGGGTAAAACACCATGAACGTGTGGGAGGAATAATAGTAACAATAATAACAACAATTAATAATAAATAACAATATGAGAGGCTGATTTAGACATTCAGGGATTGAAAACACAGCAGGAAACTGGAATTTCTTGGGGAAATCCTTCTCTGGTGTGAATTAACCTGAATTTTCTTTTTTTTTTTTTTTTTTTTTTTTTTGGCAGGTNNNCCTGAATTTTTTTTTTTTTTTTTTTTTTTTTTTGCTGGCAAGGAGAATTCCTGATTTTTCTGCCCATTTTAAGGAATTTTTGTCTGTGCAGGTCGTGGATTTCAGGAAAAAAACCATCACCTACTACGATTCCATGGGGGGGATCAACAGTGAGGCCTGCAGGATCCTGCTGTGAGTAAAATCCAATCCCACTGCTGCTTCCCCAGCCTTGGGAACACCAACTTTGCCCGTTTTGGAGCCCTTTTAGGGTCATGGTCTCTTTAGGGTCATTTCTGGGCTCCTTCAGGGTCATTTTTTCTCCCTTTTTCAGCTCATTCTCCCCTTCCAGGACCTGGAACATTCCTGCTCTTCCCTGGAATTTCCTTCCACAAATCCCAGGAGCTCTCTCGCTCTCTCTCCCCCCCCTCCTTTTTTCTTTTTTCTTTTTTTTTTTTTTCCCATGGGATTCAGCTTCTCCTGATTTAGATTTTGAGGAGGGGGGGATTAATTTGTAAATCCCAACTCTGAATCCATTTGGGAAAAGCCAGACAGAAGAAAACCTCAGAATTCCCATTTTTCCATTAATCCCAGCTTTTCCTTCTCCTTTTCCCACAGGCAGTACCTGAAACAAGAAAGTTTGGATAAGAAAAGGAAGGAGTTTGACACCAATGGATGGACCCTGCTGAGCAAGAAGAGCCAGGTTTGGACACCCCAGAATTCAAAAAAAATTCGGGATTTCCATGGATTCCCTGCCCTTTTTAGGCTCCTTTTCCCTTGGGGATTCCTGGGAAGAAAAGGAGGGAACAAATCCCAAATCTTGGGAGAGGGAATTTTCCACAGGGATGGGACCAAGGGGAAGGATTTAGGTGGGATTTGGGAAAGGTGGGAATGCAGGAAATCCTGGAATTCTGGGACCTTCCTGATTGTCCCAGCAGGAGGTGCCACCAGAATTTCCCCCAGATTTCACTGCAATTTGGGGGACTTTCCTGGCCCTGGGGGTCTGGGGGAGGAGGGGAATTTGGGAATGTTGATTCCCAGTTTTCCCCCAGGAGATCCCTCAGCAGATGAACGGCAGCGACTGCGGGATGTTCGCCTGCAGATACGCCGAGTGCATCTCCAAGGACAAACCCATCAACTTCACCCAGGTACCCACATTCCAGGGGCTGCATTTCCCACATTCCCAAATTCCCTGGCTTGCAAAACTCCTCAGGGCAAGGAAAAGCCAAAAAAATCCCCAAAATTCCAGTGAAATTTGGGGCAAATTTCAGAGTTTCTCACCCATTCCCAAGGAATTCCTGCCTTATTTCCCATTCCCAGCTCCCCACCACAGAGAATTGTCCCCATGTTCCTGGGAAAAGCTCCCAATGCCCAGTGCCTGGGAAAATCCCAAAAATTTGCCCAAAAATCTGGGACAAATCCCCCATTACTCTCCAAAATCCCAAGGAACTCCCACTTTATTCCCCATTCCCGCCCTCCAGAAATAGCCCACTTCCCTCCTCCAGCATTCCCAGATCCCAACATTCCCAAATTCCCTCAGGTCCCAAACCCCCAGGGCCTGGAAAACCCAAAATTCCCCAAAATCCCAGCAAAATCTGTGATAAATTCAATTTTTTTGCCTTAATCCCAAGAAATTCCCACTTTTCCCCCCATTCCCACAACCCCAAAGCCCCAAATTACCTTTTCCCTGATTTTCCATGGAAAATTTGTCCCTGGATGAGCAAACCCTGACCGAAATTCCCATTTTTTTTCCCATTTTTCCTCTCGAAACTTTCAAAGCAACACATGCCCTACTTCCGAAAGAGAATGGCCTGGGAAATCCTGCACAGGAAGCTTCTCTGATGCCAGAAAAATCCTGAAATTCTATGGATTTGGATCAAAAGAATCCCGGGATTCTCCTCGGGACGCAGCCAAGGAACTCCGGGTCCTGCTTTCCCAAAACGCTCCCCTGGATTGTGGGGGGGAATAGAAAAGTTTGGCAGCACAGTTGGGATCTTTCGGAGGTTTTTTTCCCCTCTTTTGAGATTCCAGGATGGATTTTCCCTCTTTTCCATCTGCTGGGATGGGGTAATTTGGGAATTCTGGGCTTTTTGGAGCTGGATTTTCAGGAAAAGGGAGGCACCTCCACAGATTTGGGTGGGGAAAATCCAGATTTGGGAAAAGCAAGGGAAGGGTTTGGTTCTGGAGGGAATTTTTGGGGATCATTCCCCTTTTTTTCCACCTCGTTCCCTAAGTTTGGGGATTTTATCCATGAGAAAACCTCGATTGCGATCCCTGGGATTAATTCCTGCTTAAATCCCATTGTTTTCCAAATTTTCTTCCCAAATTCCTGCTCTTTAGCACCATTTTTTTCTGAGATTAAGCTCCAGAATTCCAGAATTCCTCTGGATTTATTCCCAACCTTTGCTTTTCCAAAGGATAAACCCCAAAACCTGAGGAAAATCTGGGATTTTTGGAGAATTTTGGGGAGTTTGCCCCTCCCTTTCAAACTGCTTCATCCCAGCAGCTCCTGTTGCTTTTTCCAGCTGCTTTTCCCAATTCTTCCAAGAAAAAAAAACCCTCCCAAATCCCAGGAACTGCGGAACCATGGGAAAACCCACAAAATTCTGGAATCCCTTTGATTTTTCCCATAAAAAACACGGGATTTATTTGGGGAGCTTTTCCCACCTCTTTCCCTGCATTAATTTATTCCCAGTATTTTTGAAGCTTCCCAAGCCTCTGGATTTGCTCTTCCTGGTGGAAAAGAAGATTTTTGAGAAGAAAAGTGGGAAAAAAATCCCAAAAATTTTTGTATTTTCCCTCTCCTGCAGGAGCTGGGAATTTTCCTATTTTTCCCGAGTTGGGAGCTGAAGTTTTGTATGGAATTCCCGAATTTTTGGAGCCCTTTTTCCCAGTTTTCCCTGGCCCTTTTGTCCCTTTGGATCCCAATTTCCTTCCCCTGTTTTATACCAGATTTGTTTCCTACTTTTTTTATCTTTTATTGGAATTAAATGTCTGGAAAAAAAACAAACAACCCTGGAATTGTGGAATTTTCCTGCTTTTGGTGCTTCTTGGATAGGAATCCCAGGAAAAGGGTTTGGGTTTGTTCATCCTCAACTGCAGAAATCAGGGAAAGATGCCGCAAAGTCCAGGGAAGGTGCTGCTCCAGATAACATGCCTCAAAATCCAGGCAAATGCCCCAGAATCAGGGAAAAATGCCTGAAATCTGAGGTAGATGTCCAAAAATCCAGGGAAGATATCTTGAAACCTGGTAAAAACACCCCAAATTCCCAGAAGATGCCCCAAAAGCCTTTAGAAAATGACCCCAAATTCCACTGGGACCCCCTCAAATCCTGTCAGGAATTCCCTCCCCACCTCCAGGGACAAAAGTCCCTTCACACCTTCCCCCACCCCAGCTGGGTTACAAAAACTCCCAGAAAAAGACAGGATTTGGGATTAGAGCTCCCTTTGTGGGGCCATGCCAGGCAAACCTCGGCTCTCCCGGGAATCTCGGGATTTCAAAAATCCAAAACAAATTCCAGACACGGAGCCCCTGTGCTGCGCCGGGGGAGGAGGCGGTGACACCCTGAAAACCGGGAAAATGCCCCAAAATCCTTGAAAAATGCCCCAAAACCACAAAAAGCTGCTCCCAAAACAGGGATGCCTGCCCCAAAATCACACAAATGCCTCAAATCCAGGAGAGATGCCCCAAAATCTGGGAAAAAAATCCCCAAAATTCAGGGTTGGGACCCCAAATTCTGAGCTGGGAGACCCCAGAAGTTGGAGCTGCCCCTCCAAGCCTCCAGTTTTGGGTCATTTTGGGTCATTTTGAACCCCAAACACAGCCAGGTCAGATCTACCTCCCCCCAAACCCGAAATTTGGTTCATTTTAGGGTTATTTTGGGGTAATTTGGGTAATTTCTAACCCCAAGTAGGGCATTTTTAACCCTCCAAATCCCAATTTTGGGGTCGTTTGGAGGTAATTTTGGCAGTAACTTCAGGGTAATTTGGGGCCATTTTTCACCCCAAAATATCCAGGTCAGGGCTGTTCCTCAAAAATTCCAAATTTGGGGTGATTTGGGGTCATTTTTCACGGCAAACATGGGCAGGGTCCTCACACTCCAGGAGCCTCCTGATCCTAATTCCTCCTAACGACCCCCCCATTAATCCCCTACAGCCCCGAGGCCTCATTAATTAATTAATTAACCCACAGCCCTGCTGGGTTTTTCTCTGTTTTTTGGGGGTTTTTTTTTCCCCTCAAAAAAAAATCTCAAAAAATCCCAAAAAAAATCCCTGAACCCAATCTCCCTTCAAACCTTGGGACCCTCGGCCCAGCTCCCATCAAAAAAATCCAGTTTAGGGTCAGGGTTTTTTGGGGATTTGGGGTGTTTTTGGTGGGGTTTTTATTTATTTTTTTTCCTGGATTTTTTTTTTTTTTTTTTTTTTTTCCGGTTCTGGGACACAGGGGCGGCTTTGTCCTGGTGGCTTTTGGGGCCCTGGCTCGGTGCCACCCCAAATAGGGGTTTTTTTGGGGATAGGGGGATGGGAGACTTCGCCATCAAAGGATCCTAAATCCCGGGGTTTTTTCGCCTCTTCCTCGCTCCAGACAGAGAAAAAAAAAAAAGGAAACTTTTAGGGTTTGGAGCTAGATGAAAATCCTGAGTTTCAGGCATTTAGGAGGCAAAAAAAAAAATCCCAAAATTTGGGGGAGGATCCTAAAAAATTAAAGGGTGAAACGACTTCCCCCTACTCCGTGACGCCAAGGTAAAAATCCAGGAATTCCAGGGGAAAAATTGGCTTTCGGGATGGGAGAAATCCTTAAAAAGGCACAAAAGAAAAAAAAAAAATCCCAAAGAATCGCCCAAATCCAATTCATTCAATTCCCAATATTTTATGCCAAATTCCCAGGATTCTGCCTCAAATTCCCAGCATTCACGCCAAAATAACCCCAAATATAAAAACCAGACAAAGTATACAAAAAGTATTTAAAATATTTTTAAAATATAAAAAAAAATACACAAAAATATTTTTAAATGGACAAAAAGTTTTAAAAATTAACAAAACCAAAATTATAAAAATATACAAAAATACCCCCAAAAATAAAAGTATACACAAAAATATGGAAAAATGCCCCAAAAATGCCCAACAACATTCAAAAAATACAGAACCCTCTTGAAAAAAATAAAAATAATGCACAAAAATACCCCTAAAATGTGCAGAAAATAACAACACATATCTAAGAAATGCCAAAAAATGGGGAAAAATTAAAATAAAAATAAATCAAAATAAACCAAAATAAATCAAAATAACCCCCCAAAAAATCCCCACTGGGGCCCTGAACTACCCCCGCAACTCCCTGAAAGGATCCCTTTGTACCTTTCCCAAAAAATCGCCTTTTCATCCCAAAAAAGGGGGAGGAGGGAAAGGAGGAGGAGGAAGAGGCCACGCTGGGGGGGGAAGGCTTTGACCTCATCCCACAAAAATTCCCGGTTTTTTCCCCTATTTTGGGCCCCCTTCCCACCTTTCCACAGGGAAAAGGGACAAAGGGGCTCTGTGTGACAAAACCCCCCAAAATGGGGCAAAAAAAGGAATTTTTGGGGTTCTATCCACTGGGAAAAGGAGGGGAAGGGAAGATCCTAACTGGAAAAAAGGGATTTGGGTGCAGGATTTGGGATTTTGAGGTTTTTTAGGGATTAAAAACGGATTTTGTGTCCCTATAATTAATTTTTAGGGGGTAAATTTGCACCAAAATAGGGGATTATTGGGGTTTTACCTCCCCAACCTTGGGGACTGGGGGGGTTTACATCCCCTTAAATTAATTTGAGGTTCAAAAAATTATATAATTTTGGTATTATTAGTTATTAATTTTAATAAGATTTTTTCGGGGGTAACTAAAAATAGTGAAACTGATGCAAAATTAGGAGGAAATAATTAAAAATTGAAGGGTTTTGGAGGGACAAAGATCCTTTTTCTGCTCCCCATTCCCAGATGGATCCCGGGAAATATTTGGGGCCAGATCTGAGGTTATTGCAGGGTGCCAGAGGGAAAAAAAAAAATGGGATTTGGAGAGTTTTAGTGTTGATTAAAAAGCCCTTTTTGAAGGGAAAAATAAATTCCTGGCTCCCCCCCAGTGAGAAATTCCCTCTCTGGGTCTGGGGTTTTATGGGATTGGGTGGTTTGAGAAAGTGGGAAAAATCAGGAGGAAAAAGGGGGGAAAGTGGGATAGAAATGGGGCAAAAATGCAGGCAAAATGAGGTGGAAATCAGGGGAAATTTGGGTAAAAAGGAGACTAAAATGGGGCAGAAAGGAATAAAATGGGGGGGAATGGGGCAAAATTAGGAGGAAAATGGGAGAAATGGGGGAAAATTGGGTAAAAATGGGGCAGTAAGGGAAAAGCAGGAAAGAAATATGGCAAAATTGGGGTAAAAGTGAAAGTGAATGCGTCTAAAACTGGGCAAGATTGGTGTAAAAATGGGGAAACAAGGCAGAAATGCAGCAGAAATGGAGCAGAAATTGGGGGAATAGGGGAAATGGGATTAAAATTGGGCAAAAAGGTGTATAAATTGGGCAGAAATAAGGTTTAAATGGGGTGATAAATGGGGAAATTTGGGTTAAAATGGGAGTAAAATGGAGTAAAAATGGGGCTGAAAGGGGCCAAAAATGAGACAAAATTGGAGCTGAAATCGAGGAAAAATTGAGCCAAAATGAGACAAAAATAGGGAAAAATTGGAGTAAAAATGAGGATAAATTGGATAAAAATGGGGTGAAAATGGGGGAAATGGGGGAAAACGGTAAAAACTGAATTCCCCCTTCGGTCCCAGAGCAGTTTTGTGCCTAAATTGGGGGATTTGGGGTGGCAAAATTTAGTCCTAAATCCATCGGGACGGGCCCAGGTGACGCTCGCGGGTGGTGGCACCGGGGTGGGGACAAGCAAGACCCCCTTGGGACAATGGGGTGGGTGGTCCCACCCACGGGGCCGGTTCGGTCCCAAACCACGCCCCCCCGCTCCCCCCCCATCCCGGTGTCCCCTCGCTGTCCCCGTCCCAGGCTGGATCCGTCCCCTTTTGGGATTATTTGATGCCAAACTAGGATCGTTCGAGTCCAAATTGGGATTTTTTGACCCCAAAGTCCGTTTGTTCAATCCCAAACCCCCCACGCTGTGTTCCCCCATACCGCTGTCCCCTCCTGTCCCCAGGCTCTGGAGAGGCCATCAGGGACAAACCCGGGGGGGTCTGGCCTTACCTCTGTCACCGCCATTTTCACCAATGCCACCACAGTCACCAGTGTCTGTCACCCCTGTCGCCAGTGCCACCAATGCCACCTGCATGTTCCCACTCCGAGGAGAACGGGAAGCGATGAGCAGGATTTGGGGGGATTTTGGGGGGGGGTTGAGCCGCCCCCGGCCCCGTCCCGGCTCTGTCACCCTGGGGACAGCGACGGAGCCCCCTCAGAAATTGGGGAGGGGTCGGGCAGCACTTTCCTGGCCGTTTGATTTATTCCCAAATTTTCTGTTCCATCGGAAAGCAGTGGTCGGAGCCAAGGCCTGGCCCCGCTCCCGGCCAGATCCGGCCACGCCGAGCGCTCCTCCACCTGCTGGGGGTGGGAACCCCCAAGTCCCCCAAATCGCCCTCAAACCCCCCCAAAACTTCTCCCAAACCTCTCAAAATCCCGCCCCCCCTAAAAAAAAAAAAACAACTCCCCCCCCAATCTCCCCAAAACTCCCTTAAATTCCCCTCAAATCCC
>WEIU01017638.1:17648-33568 GCA_013389925.1 Aegithalos caudatus | reverse complement strand
GCACACCGGGCACGGGGACACCGGGCACGGGGACACCGGGCACGGGGACATCGGGGCCATGCCAAGCCAAGCCTTTCTCAACTCCATCTGTGACTCCGGCGCTCCCCGGGACACGGGGAGTGCCTGCTGCGGGCGAACCGGGAGCGGTGCTTCCCGGGAGATCCGGGATGCGCGGGCTGTGGGGAGACCCTGGGGGTGAAGGGACACGGGCACGGGGTACTCCCGGGGTGTCCCCGCCGGCAGCAGGGACACGGGGCGGGCGTTGAGGCTCCGCGGTGCTTCCTGGTTCGGGCTCGCGGTGTTCCCGTGCTGGTTCGGGGGTCTCGTGTGTGTCTGACCACGGTACCCCGGGAGGGATCTGGGGTTCTCTGTGAGACCCCCTGGCCCCCCCCTCAGCTGGGGGGGTGGCGGGTCTCGCGGCTTTCCCTGCCAAAACTCGGATCCCCTTAGGGTTGGGGGTGTCCCCGTCCCGTTCTGGGGGTCCCCCCTGGTTTTAGGGGGACGTCTGGGGCTGCCCAGTCTCAGCCCCAACCACCCCCAGAAATGTGAGTTCACACGGGAGTTTTGGGGTGCTCCGGGGTGTCCCCACATCCCGGAAAGGCACCGCTGTCCTCCCCTCTCTGGCGCTCCCCCTTTTTGGGGGCCCTTCGAAACCGGGGAATTCCTGGGGGCCGGGGGAGTGTTAATGTGATTTTAAAGTTTTCTATAAGGTGATTTTAGGGTTCCTGGGTGCTGTGGGGGTGTTTATGTGACTTTAGAGTTTCCTGTAAGGTGATTTTAGGGTTTCTGGCTGTTCTCGTGATTAAGTGCCCCATTTAAAGCCGCGTTCAGGATTTCGGGGGTTTTGGGCGGGCTGAGCCCCTCGTCACGGCATTAACCATCCTCCTTTTTAATTCCCCAGTGCTTTCCCGTATTTTGGAGCGATCCCGAGCCGCGCCAGCGCCCGGAAAATCAAGGTACGGGGGGATTTTTATGCACCAGGAATTGGGGGATCTTCACCTCGGCGCCCCAAAAGAGTTTTTGGGGCCGGCAGAGGCGGCTGAGCCGCTCCTTCCTCTCCTTTTCAAAGCTGGAGCTTTGAGAAAAGTTGGGTTTTTTTTCTCGGAAAGAGGTTTTCGGGAGAAGCGACGTTTTTGCGGCGTCTCCTCCTCCCCCGGAGCCGCCCGTGACTCATCTTCCTCCGGCTCGGGGAAGGAGCCGCGGCCACAGCGGGACACGAAAATCCCGGGAAACTGCGGTTAAACCCAGGGAAGAGAGGGGGAAAATCCGGGGAGACCAAGGGCAGCAAAAATCCAGGGAGGTGATGGGGAAAGTGAGGAATGAGCAG
This sequence comes from Aegithalos caudatus, assembly GCA_013389925.1. NCBI lineage: Eukaryota > Metazoa > Chordata > Aves > Passeriformes > Aegithalidae > Aegithalos > Aegithalos caudatus. Next base: position 32,241 of record WEIU01017638.1, on the reverse strand, counting down.
AGCAAAAATCACCAAAAATCGGGGTTTAAATCCAGGAAAATCAGGGTTTAACCCAGCGAAGAGAGAGGGAAAATCCAGTGAATTGATGGGGAAATCAAGGGGAGCAAGAATCCCGGAACATTAAGATTAAATCCAGGGAAATCGGGCAGTGAGGGGAGAAAAATCCAGGGAAATTAAGATTAAACCAAGGGTGAATGGAGAGAAATCCAGGAAAATGGTGAAACCCAAGGTTTGAGGGGATCAAAAATCCAAGGAAATATGGGGTAAGCAAGAGGGAGCAAAAATGGTGTAAATAAAGTTAAATAAAGCTTTAAAAGCCCTGGGGTTGGGCTGGACCTAGTGGAAATAGAGTCAAATAAAGGGAAAAAATGCCAGGGTGAGGTTGGGTTCCTTCTGGAATCCTGGAGTGAGGAAAGTCTGGGAGATGATGATGCAGATGAGGATGAGGATGATGGGAGATGTCTGCCCCAGATCTCCAGGGCGTGACCAGATCAGGACAGAGATGTCCCAGCAATAACAAAAACACCAAAAATCAGATTTTTCCCTGGTAAAAACGTGCCTGGGGTTGTGGCTGGGGGATGTTTCCCTGAATCCTGCTGTGTTTAGGGAGGAATAAATGGAAAATCCAGGGATTTTTTTCCCATTTAATGGCTAATCCTGCTCCAGGGAATAATTTTTAACCTCCTGTGGCCAAGCCAAAGCAGAGCTGGCCTGGCCCAAGCTCCCTGAGTGAAAATTCTGGAATTGTCACTTGAAAATCCCAGTTGGAAGTGGGCTGGGATGGAAACAGGGGCCTAAAGAGGAGAGGAATGGAAACAGATCTGGAAATTAAAAATTAAAAAAAAAAAAATTAAACTCAGGAAGCTGATAGGGAAAGTGAGGGGTGAGAGGAGCAAAAAATCCAGGGAAAATACGGGGAAAGCAAGGGGAGCAAAACCCCAGGGAAATTAAGATTGAACTGAGGTGTGAATGGAACAAAAACCTTCCAGGGGTGGCACTGCCAGGATGTTGCTGGTGCCACCCCCGGCGCTGCCACTTCATCTCCAGCCTCGGCTGACTCAGCTCCTCCTCGGGCCCATTTCTCTTATCTCGGCCCTTATCAGTTCAACCCTCGCCCTTCTTCACCGCTAATAAATGGAAAAGGGGTGGAAAACAACACCTGGAATTTTTATCCGGGCATCCAAAGGTGTTTCCTCATTCCCAGGAGCTGCTCCAGGTTCTCCTGGGCAGGGGGGCAGTGACACTGAGGAGGGATTCTCCTTTCCTGGAGTGATTCCTGACTGTGTTCCTGCTTCCCAGGGGGTTTTGCTGGAGGCAAATTGGGTCAAAAAAGGGAGTTTTGTCATTTCCAGTCTTTTGCTGGAAAAGTTTGAGCTGTTTCCTGAGGGTTTTGCCCCTCTCCCCATGCTCCAGGTGTGGCTGCTGCTCCAATTTCACAATTTTCATCCACAAAAGTAGTGGAAAACAACACCTGGAACTCTTATCTGCACATCCAAAGCTGTTTCCTCATTCCCAGGAATCCCAGAAGCTGCTCCAGGTTCTCCTGGGCAGGGGGCAGCGACACCGGGGAGGGATTCTCCTTTCCTGGAGTGATTCCTGAGAGTGCTCCTGCTTCCCAGAGGCAAACTGGGTAGAAAAGGGGATTTTTGGCTCATGAAGCCTCCCTAATTTTTCTCTGGAAAAGTTTGAGCCATTTCCTGAGGGTTTTCCCACCTTCTCCATGCCCCAGGCGTGGCTGATGCTCCAGTTTCCCAACTCCAGGCTGCAACAGCTCTGGCCGCTGCATCATTCCCATTCCTCCTCCTCCTCCTCCTCCTTCCTTGGGCAAGTCAAGGTTCTGGGGAATGAGAATTCCCTTTTCCACTAAGCACATCCCAGGTATAGGGAATGGACAGGGATTTGGGGCCTCTAAAGGCTCCTTTTCCAGCTCCAAGGGGGGGCCTTTGTGAAAATTTTCTTTTCCTCCAGGCACATCCCAGGGAAGGGACAAGGATTTGGGCTCTCCTGTCCCTGCTGCCCCAGAAAGTTCCCTAAAAACTATCCCTCCTCCCCAAAATACCTTCCCATCTCCAGAAATCCCCTGCTTGGGAGCCTGATAAGTCCCAGCTCTATTTTTAGGCCAGGATGTGTCCCTTGGCTCACCTGGGTGGCCCCGGGAGGGTACAGCAAATCCCCGATTTCCTGGGAATTGCCACAGCTGGGAATCACTTGTGTGGCTCCACACCTTCCTGGGGCTGTTTCCAGCACAAAAAGAGGATTACTTTCCACAGTGTGGGGCTGGTGCTGCCCTTCCACCTCTGCTTTGGGAATTTTTCCACAGGGAGAGCCCTTTCCAGCGCATTTTTCCTGGAATTTTGCAGTCTTTTCCCATTTTCTCCCGACGTTCTGGTGCAATTCCTATGCCTGGGGGAGTCCTGGGCTCCACAATCCCTTCCCGAGGGCCTGGGACACTCCAAGAAATCCAGGAAAAACCTGGATTTGTGTCCTGAGGCTGCCCAGGGTGGCCTTGGGGACACTACCTGTGACAGGGCCCAGAAACTGGGATTTTGGGGCTGTTTCGTTCCTGAAAAATTCTCTTCCCTGCTCCCAAAACTCTTCCTGCTGCTCCCAGGGGTGGCATTTCCAACCAGGGAAGTTGGGGACAAAATGTCTGGGAATGCTTTGGGAATGGTGTCCCAAAGCTGGTGGGGAAAAGGGTGAGTGGGATCAGATCCTTGAATCCAGGGGGGATTTAGGATCCTTGAAGGAGGGGTAGCAGCTCCAGAGCAGGCTTTGCTCACAGCACAGAAAATGTCATTTTTGGGGTCTTTTTGCAGCCCAGGAACAACTGGGAAGAGCAATTCCAGCTCCTCTGGGGAAGGGGAAAAGCAGAATTTCCCTCAATTTCTGAGCAGCTCCAGCAGCAGGAGAATTGCCAGGAAAGGAACAGGGCAGGGCCAGGCTCCGTCACGTGCTGGGATCAGTAGGAATTTTCCTCCTGGCTTGTCCAGACAGGTGGGAAAAGCCAGGATTTGGGATCCAGCTCGTCTTTATCATCCTCCCCATCCCCTGGTTTGGGGTCTGGAGCCCCTTTTTGGGGTCCCTGGGCAGTACAGGGGGCTGTGATCCCACCCAAAATTCCTTTTCCAAAGAAAATTCACAATTTCTGGGAAGGTTTAACAATCAGTGGGTTGGGTTTGTGTCCCCGGAGGTTTTTAGGGACACTGGAGTTTTTGGGGGAGGCCCCGGAGCGGCAAATATTCCTGGTTTGGGGATAATATCAGAGATTGCACAACTTAAACGGGGTTTTTTTCTATCTAAAATTGGAAATACCTCACTGGGAGGCGCCAGCTGGAAGGAAATCCAGGATACACTGAATTTTGGCCCTTTTTTTTCCCAAAATTTGGCATTTCCAGGCTCAGATTTTGCATTCCCACACAGGGAGCCTTTCACTCCTGTCACGCTGGATATTTTGGGCGAATTTTGGACATCCCACACCAAAAATCCCCCTCAGCCAAATCCGTGGGGTTTCTCCTGCTGGGAATGGGTTTGGGAATTGGCCTTTAACCACTGGCAATGTTGGGAAATTAATTTATTGTGGGGCAGGGCCATGGCCTGGAAAGGCCCCAATCCCACGTGGGATCCCAAGGCCTTGAATTCCGGACTCTTCCCTGCAGGGAGGAGCTGGAATCCTGGAAAATCAAGTTGGGATCATCCAGTCCAGCTCCTGGCCCTGCACTGGACACAAAAATCCCAAATATCTGAGAGCATTTTCCATAAATTTGCTGGGATCCAGCAGCCTCAGGGCCGTGCCTGTTCCCTGGGAAGCTTTTCCAGTGCTTGGCCACCCTCTGGATGTGGAATTTTCCCTAAAATCCACCCTAAACCTTCCCAGAAACTTCAGATAAGTCTTGTTCCAATCTAGGGAAGTATGGTTGAAATTCCCCAAATTCCAGCTCCTCTCCCCAGTCCCTGTTTTCAGGGAAGATTTCAGGAGCATTTTGCTGGAATTTTGCTCCCTCTGGAGCAAAAAAAGCACAAAGGAGGCTGGAGATGGTTAAAAAAAAAAAAAGAAGCTATGTTGAAAATTCCTGGGAATTGTGTTTTCCTGGGGTGTTTTTCTCTCTCTGGAGAGTGACGGAGCCAGAACCTGTTTGGGAATATTTCGAAATCCAGGGAGAAGCTCCGGAGGAGTTCCAGAATTTGCCACAAGCAGGGCAGCTTCTGTCTGTCCGCCTTTCCTGGATTTTTTGGTGGATATGGGAGGAAGGATTCCTTGGACAGCCTGGAATTAGGAAATTTCCTGGACTGGGAAATAAAGGAGCAAAGGGAAGGATTTGGGGCAGGAGGAGGAAATCCAGGAAGGGTTTGGGGGACACCAGGGAAGATTCTGTCAGAAAAGTACCCATTCCTGGAATTTTTTTTTTTATTTTTCCTTGGAAAAGGGGAAAAGCTTTTCCATGGAATGACCAGAGTGGTGCTGGAGGGATCTTTTTTTGGGAAAATCCCCAGAAAAGCTCAGCTCAGCTGGATTTTCCCATTTAAAAGGAGCAGTGGGATGTGTTTGGAACACAGGGAATAGCAATCCAAGGGTCTAACCTGGAATATTCTCAATTTTTTATGGGGTAGAGGGAAAACCGGGATCTGTGGATCCGAAATTCCTCATCCCAGAGTTCCCTCCTGTGCCAGGGCCGAAAGTTCCAGAGTTGCTGGGCTCATTTTTCCTGGCTGGAATTCCCAGGGCATTCGATCTGTCCCTGCTCTTTGCTTGGAATCCACTGGGAAACTTTCACCCCTTCCCTATCCCGGTTTTCCTTGGATTTTTATTTTTCTGGAATATCCCAGTGGAGCAGCTCCTCTGGGGTTTTGGGAATTCTTTGTTTGGGATCAGTGGCTTGGGGACACGATTCCATGGGATCTTCACAAAATATGAGAAGAAATCCCCAGGGATTCTCCAGCCCAACCCTGAGGCTCAGCTGGAAAAATCCAAATGAAAGTAAAATTCCAAAAGAATTAAAGGAATAAAGGTGAAAATCCAGGCTTTGGTTGGGAATGGTGGGAGACGAGAGCTGGGAATGCTGTCCCAGGGAATTCCTGGGAAAGCCCCAAAATCCCACTCAGAAATCCCAAAATCCACTCAAAATCCCCCTCAGGAATCCCTGGAAAACAGCACCCAAAAGGAGGGATTTTAATGGGATTTAATGGACTTTAGTTGATTGAAAGGCACCTCTGGAATTTGGGAATGGGTGGGTTTAGAATGGGGAAAAAAAAAAACCTTTTTCTTCCCTTTTTAAAAATAATTCCAGAGGCATGGGAATTTTTAAGGAGACTTGGGGTTGTTTTGCCTCATTAGTGAGGTGTTAACGGAGTCTTTCCCAACCCCAGAGCTTTCTTGGCATTCCAGAATCCCAAAACTTGGATTTTTGGGGTGATTTTAATGCCCAGAGCCAATGGGAATAAAAATTCTTTGTCCAAATCAGGGAGAATCCAAGGAAAAATCCTGAATTTTTTGGGATAATTTTAGGACTAAACCCCTAATTTTGCCCCAAATCAGGGGGAACGAAAATAAAATTTTGTGACAAATCCCAGCTTTCCCCCCCCCCCGCAGCCATGGATCTGGGCGCTTCCAGCACCTCCCTGGCGGATCCCGCCGGAGATTCCGAGCGGAACGTGTCCAGGATCTGCGGGGTCTGCGGGGACAGAGCCACCGGCTTCCACTTCAACGCCATGACCTGCGAGGGCTGCAAGGGCTTCTTCAGGTGTGCCTGGATCCCTGGGAATGCCCCCATCCCAAAAAAACACCTGGGAGTCCCAATGGGAATCCAATGGGATCTCGGAATTTGGGGAGGTGGTGCATTCCTGTGGTTTGAGAGTGTGTGTGGGGGGGGAATTGTTGATTTTTTTGTGTGTTTGGAACCTTGGGATGATTTTTTTTCCCCGTTTTTCCAGCATTTTTCATAGATCTGGGAGCCTTGCAGCGCTCTGGGAAAAGGAGGGAGTGTGGGAAAGCTCCCCTAGGGTCACAAATTTGGATTTTTCCCGAGCCAAAAAGCCCTAAAATGTCCTCAAAGAACTCTGGGATTAGGGGATGAGGAAGGGCAGGGGATCCCCTGGACCAGCTCTTCCTGAAATCCAGCATTTCCAGGGAATTCTGCCCCCCATTCCCACTTCCCCCTGGAGCCTTCCCTACCTCCCAATGCAATTCCCTCATTCCAGGCTGGGAATGAGACCTGAAATCTTATATTTTTAGCCCCTGGGATCCCAAATCCGCCTGGGAATGGGCGTCTCAGGAAGGTTTCCATGGAATTCCAGCCCAGCCCGGCGCCGGTGTCGGTGTCACCCTGGGAGCCTCTGGAGCCACCCAAGCTGCAATTTTCATTCCAAACCTGGAATTTTGGCCTGTCCCGAGCCCTGGGAATGTTTTTCCCTGCTCCAAGGACTCGTTTGTGCATTCCCGGCCTTTCACTGGGTTTTTGTGGAAAAAAAAGGAGCTTTTTGGGCACCAAAATCGGGAATTTTGGGGTGTCCAGGGTGGAATTCCGAGTGCTGGGATTGTTTGTCCCCATTGGGATCAGCAAAATTCCAAAGGTTTTGGAGGAATGGGGGAAAACAGGGCCCTGCCATCCATTTTTCTGGGATGAATTCCCAAAAATCCCAAAATTCGGGCACGTAAAGGCAGAGTGAAGCAACTTTGTTTACATCTCCCTAAAATGAACTTTTAACTCCTGGGGCTGCAGCCAGAGGAAATCTTGAAGATTTTTACCCAGATTTGATTTTTACCCATTTTAAAATATTTTCTTACCCATATTTGATATTTTAACCAATATTTGACATATTTTACCCCTTTTTGTTTTAATCCAGATTCGACTTTTTTTTACCCATTTTTTAAATCTGAGTATTGGCCTTGGGCACTTCCAGGGATGGGGTGGCCACAGCTTTTCTTGGAGTTATATTTCAGAGCCTCACAGGGAGGAGTTTCTTCCCAATATCCCATCTACCCCCTTTTTCCTGGGAAAATTCCAGCTCTGACCCTTTGTCCTAGGAAAATTCTGGCCATTTTTCCTTGGAAGTTTCTGGCCTTGATGTTTTATCCCAGGAATATTTTGGCTCTGACCTTCTGTCCTGGAAGATTCTGACACTTTTTCCTTGGATATTCTGGCTCTGGCCATTATTCCCTGGAAATTCTGGCTGTGACCCTTTGTCCTGGGAAGATTCTGACTATTTTTCCTTGCAAGTTTCTGGCCTTGACCCTTTTTTCCTTGGAAATTCTGGCCTTGACCCTTTTTCCTTGGAAATTCTGGCTCTGACCATTATTCCTTGGAAGATTTTGGCTCTGACCCTTTGTCCTGGAAGGCTCTGACCCTTTGGATTATTTTGGCCCTGACCCTTTGTCCCGGCGGCTCCACGTTCCCATTCCGTTCGGGCCGCGCTGTGGTTTTGCTGCAGCTCAGGGCTGTCATTTCTGGGCTCCTTTCTCTGTGTCCTGCAGGGAGAATTCCTCTCCCTGCACACCCAAAATGTGCTCAGGCCAGTTCTGCCAGCAAAGCCGGGCTTAGGGCGGCTGGGTTTAACCCACACGGCCTCAGCTCGGGTTTATTTTGCTGCCGGGAGCGTTTCTCTGCAATCCTTCCGTGCTCCTGCCCTCTAAAATCCCTGTTTAGACCCAAAAACCTTATTAAAGCCAGCAGGCTGGGCAGGGCTTAGGGCACCCTGGTTTAGTGGAAGAGGATCAAGCTGGGTTTAAGGTCATTTCCCCCCAAACCATTTTAGGATAAACCCGTGGCTGAACCCCTTGGATGTTTCCCCGTGGGAAATTTTCCTTTCCCAGCAGGGCCCAAAGCTCCCAACTCAAATGGTGTTTGCAGCATCAGCCAAAACGGTGGGAATTCAGCCCAAAAAGGTGGGTTTTTTTTTCCCTTTTCCTGCCCTTTTCAGGAGGAGCATGAAGAGGAAGGCCATGTTCACCTGTCCCTTCAACGGGGACTGCCACATCACCAAGGACAACCGGCGGCACTGCCAGGCCTGCCGGCTCAAGCGCTGCGTGGACATCGGCATGATGAAGGAATGTGAGTGTCCAGCTCCTGGGAATGCTCCGGGGGCCGTGTCTGTCCCTTTTCCGCAGCCCTGCTGCCAGGGGTGGCACTGGGACCGTCCCAGGGGGATGCGAAGGGCAGGGGAAGCAGTGGGTAATGATTGAGAGGAGCTGGTTTAATGATTCCTTCCCATCCGGGAGTTGTTTTCTCATGGATTTTCCTGGATTTTTGAGGAAAACCAGCTCCGTGGCTCCCAATGGTTCTGCAAATCCTCTTTCCCAGCATTTTCCATGCTTCACAGGGAGAGCTGGATGAGCTTCCCCATTCCCGTGGAGCAGGGTTGGGTTTTCCTCTTCTCCCTCTGGGATTTTTTTTCCCCGAGCCTTTTTTCCATGTGGGATAAAGCAGGGACTTAAGTCAACATCAGAGAAAATTAAAGCGGTTTTTAAGCCCAGTCCAAACACACAAATGTGGCCCAAATGTTTGTTTTCTCCTGGTGTATTTAGAGATAAGTGGCTTTTAAAAATAAAACGTGTTTGAGGTGCTGGGGAGGAGCTGGGTGCTCCTGGAGAGCTCCAACCAAACATTTTCTGCTGGGAGATTGTGGCCAGGGTGTCCATGGAGCTGGAAATTCAGGATGTGGAAGCAGAGTCCTTTCCTTGATGTGCTAAACAGGGCACAAACAGAACCTGATGTCACCCCAAGGCCTCCAGATAATCAGAATTTAGAGGTCTTTGAGGGGAAAAAAAAAAAAAAAAAAGCTTAAATTTTCAGTGATCCTGATGGAAATCCCTGGATTTTATTCTTTGGGATTGGCAGGTTGATGAGGGAGGAAAAGGACACACCCGACACAGGCTGTCTCCAAATTCTGGGGAGCTGTCCCCAGTTTTTGAGGAGCCCCTAATGAGGGAAGTGCTTTAATTTGCACCAGCAGCCAATTAATTACCCAGGAGGGGCTGGAAAGTTCCTGGGCAGCAATTCCAGGGGAGTTTCTCCTGGTTTTCTCCATGTTTCCCCCACAGGAGTTAACATGTAAACGGCCCTGTTAGCAAATCTTGCCTGGATTAACCAAAACTGACCCAGAGAGGCTAAAAATAGCTAAAAATGGACTTTGCCGCTGGAAAAACGAGGGAGGACGAATGGTTGAGGTTATTTTTAGGTGGAAAAAGGGAATTGGGAAGGTTTGAGGCCTTGTTTTCCACAGGGTGTTGGGATGTAGGGCTGGGAATGTGGGATGAGGAGGAAGAGGAGAGGGCCAGAGCCTCATGCTGGGGCTTTTTTGGGCTCTGACCCACCAGACCCTTCCCCACCCGTGGAATTTGGGGTTTGGGCTCGGGGTTTGTCCAGCCCGAGGATTTGGTGACCCCAAACAGCCAAAGCCCAGCTCTGGGCCCTGGGCAGGTCCTGGCAGGGGACATGTGGCACTGCCAGCCCCCAGCTGCCACTGGGCGAGTATTTGTGGTTTTCTGCCTGTCAGGGGACAAACAGGGCAGGCAGGGAAAATCTCCTTCCAGGCCTCTGGAAATTTGGGAATTCTGCCCTTGTCACTCTTGGCTCTGAGGAGGGCAGGTCTCAGCCAGGGTCTGTCCCCTCCTCACTGCTCTACCCCGTGGATCGTGGGGTGGGAAACGTGGCCTCCCAGAAAATGTGGGATTACCCCTTCCCTGCCTTTTCCCAGCTGCTTAGAGCTGAGGGAGGGGCACCTCTCACACAGGGATGTTGGGGTTCCCTTGGATCCCTCCCTAATAATCCCTAAAAATCCTTCTCCACAGATTTTTAACAGCTCCTGCTCTTTGTGCAGGGCCAGGGATGGGTGAGCAGGCAGTGCCCATGTGGATCTGATGCTTTTTGTGATAAAAACTGGGATGTGGGAATAGCAAAATCCTGATTTTCCTCCCCAAGTATCCACAGAGCTGCCAACAGTGGAGGTGGGAGCGACCTTTCAGCCCCTTTCTGAGGTGTCCCAGGCCCCTCTGAGATTGTGCAAGGCTGGAAAATGGAAAATGGAGAATGGAAAATTGCCTTGGGCCAAAGTAGCAGGGGAGGCTGAGGTTCCTCGCCTCGAGCTCCTCCCGCCGACCTCTTGCCCTAAATTCCACCTTGACTCTCCCAGGATCAGATCCCTGCACCCAGGGAATTCAAAAACAGCCCTTGGGGGGTCTCCAGTCTCTGGAGAAAGGGCTGAGAAAAGGGAACTCCTGGGTTTAGGAGGGGTCTATCCCACCCTGCTCTCTCAGGAGTGGTGACCCCAGAGATCTGTGCAGTTCCCTGGCGTTTTTCTTCCCTTCCAGCCCCTCTGAGGCTACTCAGGGCTTTGAGTTGTTGATAAAAAAGTGAAGATTTGAGCCCAAATTGCCCTGGGTGCTCCTTTTCCTAAATAAACAGGCGCAGCCTTGCGTGGAGCCCAACCTTTGGTCGCTGCCGAGCGCCGCCACCCCAATAAAAGCCATAAATCCCCAGCCCTGAGGGCGGGGGAAGGTTTGGCTGTGCCTTGACCTTAAAAATCAGATTAAAACTGCCCTGAAGCAGCGCTGGACACCCCTGGTGGCAGCTGGGAGCTGAGAGGAGCCAGAGCTGGGTGAACACAGCGGCCCCAAGGGTTTGGGATCGGGATTTGAGAGCTCGGAGCAAACAGGGAGGGAGCAGAGCGGGCATTGGGGCAGGGCTGGCACAGCCTCAGTGCCCCCAGAGCCTCCCTAAAAGCACCAGAAACCTCTTGGGCACAGCAGGAAACCAGGCCCAAGTGGTTGTAGGGGGAAAAAGGGATTTTCCAGGTGGAGAAAGCAATTTTCCAGGGGCTGGGTGTGGCATCCGGGGTCGTTCCAATCCCTTATTTCTCCCCTTTTTCTTTCCCAGTCATCCTGACGGACGAGGAGGTGCAGAGGAAGCGGGAGATGATCCTGAAGAGGAAGGAGGAGGAAGCTCTGAGGGAAAGCCTCAAACCCAGACTCTCTGAGGAGCAGCAGAAAGTCATCGACGTCCTGCTCGAGGCCCATCGCAAAACCTACGACCCCACCTATGCTGACTTCACCAAATTTCGGGTACTGACCCCAAAAAAATCACTGTTATGCCTCAAATTCCCCCTGCAAAATCCACAAATCCTTCTGCCAGCCCCGCTCCTCAGGGAGTTTTCTCTGTTTTCTCCCTCAGCCCCCTGTGAGGAGCCACCCCAGCAGCAGAGGAGCCACAAAATCCTCGTCCCTGCTCACCCAGGACCTGTCCTCAGAGGATTCCTCGGATCTCTTTGGCTCCGAGGCCTTCAGCACATTCCCAGGTGTGCCCCAGTTCCTGGCCCCAAACTGGGATTGGGAGCCAGGGAGGGACCCCAAGACTTAGTTTGGGCTGGAGGAGATGCCACAAACCAGCCCAAATTTCAGGGGTAGGGAAGAGTTATGCCAAATTAACCCCACCACGAGGGTCTGCCCTGCTCCTCTTCCTCCTCTTCATCCTCATCCCACATTCCCAGACTGGGATACCATACCAGCCCTGAATCCCAACACCCTGTGGAAAACCTGGCCTCAAACCCTCCCAATTCCCTTCTCTCACCCCTCCAGAGCTCATAGGAGCAGAAATGCAGCTGTTCCACCCAAACTGGGCATTCCAGAGCCTTTTTTCACCTCCTGTGGGGGTCTATTTAGGTGCCAACCCCCCCGGGGTGCCCTCAGAGCCTTCCCCTCTGCGCAGATTCCGTGGAGCCGCCGCCGTTTCCCAGCCTGGTGCTGCCAGAGGAGCAGGACGAGAGCTCCTCCATGAACCTGGAGTTCTCACAGCTCTCCATGCTTCCACACCTGGCTGACCTGGTCAGCTACAGCATCCAGAAGGTCATTGGCTTTGCCAAGATGATCCCGGGGTTCAGGTGAGGCCTTGGATCCCAAATCCAGTGTTTCCCACTCCCAGGAATCCCATGCTGTCCTTCACACCCTTCCTTGTTTCCCCTTCCCAGCCATTCCTCCGCTCTGTTCCCTCCCTCTTCCCCCTCCCTGGGGTTCTCCTCTTTTCCCAACACCCTGGAAAAGGCACACAAATTCCATCAGGGAGACACCCAGAGCTCCTGCAGCACTCAAGGGGCTCGTGAGGGGCCTCCGGTTCTGTTCACTCCAAGATTTGGGGCAAAAAAGCACCTGAAGAAACCCCTGGAACGGGAATTTCAGGGGAGGGAGCCCCACCCTGGGGGGTGGCAGCTCCTCCTGGCCCTGTCCTGTGGCCCCTCTGTCCCCTGAGCATCCTGATCCCCATCCAGAGGGCAAATCCTCTTGCAGGGACCTGTCTGCAGAGGACCAGATCGTGCTGCTCAAGTGCAGCGCCATCGAGGTGATCATGCTCCGCTCCAACCAGTCCTTCACCCTCGAGGACATGTCCTGGACCTGTGGCAGCAGCGACTTCAAGTACAGGGTCAGCGATGTCACCCAAGGTGAGGGAAATCCCTTGCCCCAAACCCTGAAATTCTGTGGTTTCCCCCCTGTTGGCCCTTCCCTCTGCACCTGGGTTTGTGCTGAGAAATGGAGTTGGGTCCTGCCCCAAATTCTAGGGGCTTGGAGGGTGACAAGTGGCACCTCAGGGTCTGCAGTGGCACCTCAAGGTCTGCAGAGCCACCCCAATGTATCCAAAAAAATCCCCTTCTAGAGGAAAAATCCTCTTCCAGAGGAAAAAAATCCTTTTCCAGAGCCCCTCTGAGGCTCCGTTCTCTCTGCAGCTGGGCACAGCATGGACCTGCTGGAGCCGCTGGTGAAATTCCAGGTGGGGCTGAAGAAGCTGAACCTGCACGAGGAGGAGCACGTGCTGCTCATGGCCATCTGCATCCTGTCCCCAGGTAGGGACAAACCCGTCCCAAACCCTGAAAACCCCAAACCCTAAAAACCCACAAAAGTAAGGGGGGGGGGGAGAAAAAAAAAACAAAAAAAACCCAAAAAAAACCTCTGAGCATGGCTGGCCCTAAAAAGCTACAAAAGGGAGGGAATCACCCCAAACCCTAAAAAGTTACAAAACTGAGGTAATCACCCCACAACCTCCCTAAAAAGGGAGGGCACCCCAAACCCTTCAAAAGGGGGGGAATCACCCCCAACCCTCCCACCCCTCCAAAGGCAGGGGATGTCCTCAGCCCCTGCCCCTTTTCCCGCAGACCGGCCGGGCGTGCGGGAGCCGCTGCGGGTTGAGGCGCTGCAGGAGCGGCTCTCGGAGGTGCTGCAGAGCTACATCCGCGCCCGGCACCCCCCTCCCGGCAGCCGCCTGCTCTACGCCAAGATGATCCAGAAGCTGGCGGACCTGCGCAGCCTAAACGAGGAGCACTCGCGGCAGTACCGCTGCCTGTCCTTCCAGCCCGAGCACAGCATGCAGCTCACGCCGCTGGTGCTCGAGGTGTTCGGCAACGAGATCTCCTGAGGGCATCCCCGCGGAGAAATCGGCCCTGGGTGCCTCGGGAGAAGGGAGAAGCCAGCCCCCGGTTGTGACGGGGGGAGGAGCAGGGGAGTGAGCCCGAGCAGGGGTCGGGGTTTGGCTTCGCTGCTTGGGTTTTTCCCCTTCCAGGAGCAGCTTCCCCGAGAGCGGGTGAATGAATCTCTCCGTGGAGGTTTCGGGGCCGGGCTGCCTCGAATCCCTTCTTTTTCTGAACGTTGGGAATTGCCAGGAGGTGGACTCACGGTGCCGCTGTGCGTGCCGTGCTCTGCTCCCCCCGAAATCCCACAGCACCCGTGGGCTCAGACACCCCAAATCCCGGCCAGCATGTGCCATGGGCGATGTCCCCACAGCTCCCACACATCCCGTGTGCTGCTGCTGCCGGACTGGGATGAGCCAGAGGCAGCCGAGAAAGCCCTGAGTGGGGAAAATTTGTCCTCTACCCTCAAAGGAAAGAGCAGGACGAGCTTTGTTTGTACTCCCTGGGAATGGAAGAGCAGGGGCATCTCCAGGAGACACCCCTGCTTTGGCGCTGGACCCCTCTGGGGGATGAGTGATGACCCCTGGGATCAGGGACCCCAATTCCAGCTTGGCTTTTCCCCATGTCATGTTCTGGAAGCGGCTCCAGACCCTTGTTCCCACCTGGAGCAAACCCTGGGAAGGGAGATTTGGGAGCTGGGGGGCTCCAGACCCCTGGGAAGAGCCATCACAGCCTCCCTGGGCCATGACCAATGGCCGCAGGGTCCCCAGTGTCCGGAGGGCCCCTGGCTCTGGCCAATAAACTCCTGCTTGGGCAAATCAACTCAGCCCGAGGCTCGTGTGTCTGTCCTTTTCTCCCTGTGTGTCCGTCCGTCCCTGTGTGTCCACCCCTATGTCTCTGGCCATCCCTGGGTCCCCAGGGGGGCTGTGCAGGACCGTATGTGTCTGTCCCAGAGGTTGGTGGAGTTGTCCCGGTGTCCCTGTGTCCGTGTCCCTCTGTCCCGCTCCCTGCCGCCAGGGGGCGCTCGCCACACCCAACCGATGCTTGTGGCTTGCCGCATGCGCATGCGCATTCGCTGTATAGTGGGAGGCGCTTATGTTAATATGGGCGTGGTCTCTAAGGGCGTGGCCTCCCCGCCGCCATGCGCGGTGCCGCGCGCGCCGCCCGGCTCGTGGTCATGGCTGCCACCGGCACCGGGACGGGAACCGGC